>JAYDZK010000233.1:2024143-2098200 GCA_034509185.1 Euphonia xanthogaster
CATTTGTCCTTGGTCCCCAGCTGGAGCAGGAATTGTTTTGTCTCCCTGCTCTGTGCAGAGAGCTCACCATCCCCTAACAAGAAGTTCAGACTAAAGCAGGGTACACACTAAAGCAGCAGAGAATCTGAAAAATACAAAAGCTAAAACCTGAGGCATCAGGGAGGTTGTGTTTTGGAGTGCCAGAGCCTTTCACACGTGTCCTGTGTCCCCTGGCAGGTGAGCAGTGCCTGTGCTGGCCTGGGCACTGCCCCCAGCGTTGCCGTGGGCGCCAGGTTCTCCCCAGCTCCAACAGCTTCATGTATGATTAATGTTAATTGCCCATTTTGCATGGATGGCTTTTTCCCTGCTGCTGAATTGGCTCCTGTTGCCTTTGATGTGGCTGGTGATCCAATGTCCTGCCATGGCCAGACAAGTGATCAGCTTGCCAGCGCCGAGAGGAGACAGAATCAGGTTGCTGCAGGGTCAGGGTTTGCTTCTCTCCTTAAACACTGAAAGGTCAGGCAGAGTTTAACTACCCCTGGCATCTTTGAAACCTTGTAATAAATGCCAAAGCAGGGAGGTTATTTTAAGTCCGTGCTACAACTAAAAATCTGAAGGTAACAGGGAAGAAGTCTCACTCATCAGGATGTTACATTTATTGGTGAATACTTCAAAAGTGCCCTGCACAATCACTAGGGGGTATTTCATGATCTTTGAAGAGATGAAATATTTTAATTTCTGGTTCCTGTGTCAGTTTCAGGAAAGTAACTAAGACTGATGTGTGTGTGTGTTTTATTTATCTTTTTTAAGTGTTATTTTTGTTGTGTTTTTCTTTTTTATTTACGTCTGAGCACTTGCACCACTTACTGCCACTATTAGCAGGGCAATTTACACAGCGTGTCATACAGTACTTCAGTATTTCTCCTTTAAGCCTAATAAAATATGTTGCTATTGAAGAAATCTGTGATACATATGAGAGCTTCCTAAATCACAGGACTAGCATATTTTTGTACCAAATAGCTCCAGCCTCATGAAATCAATAATTAATTTATTAACTGGATCTCTTTTGAAAAAAAAAAACCACCAAAATCAGCAGTCCTGGCGAGGCTGCCTCCTGCCAATTCATAAATAGTTGATGACAAAAATGAAAAAGTGGAGAAGTAAAATTCAAATCTTAACGATCAAAGTATTGGGTACCTCATCTATCACAGCTTGGAATAAACATATCACAGAAAGTGTCATATCTCATTGACACTGCAAAACATAATGCTTTCCCTTGTTATCTAGCGAGCTGCCAAGGCTACAGAGTTTATGGGCTGCTAAGATAATGTGCTGCTGGTAATCCACTTCACTTGCAGAAATATGAAGTACTGTTGAAATATATTTCTACTTGGTTTATTCTTTGCTCTCCAGAGGGTAGGATGCTATTTCAGTTCCTCTAAAGAAGCTCAGAGAATGAAAAGCAAAACATCAGGATAAATTATGCTAAATGGTGGACTAGACCCCAGAGGAAATCATGCTTCTGTGGTACAGTATTCCTCCATTTATCTTACAAATGTTACATCTAATGTTAATTTTGTAAAGGGAAAGCATTCAAAGGTCCATCTGATCCTTTTAATAATAGTTTTAGTGCCATAGTGTTATTTGTCAGACTCCTGCCATCATAACCAACTTTCCTAGTTTTGGCAGACCATTCATACAGAAAATATTTTGGGCTACTAATACATAATATTTTATTTCAGAAAACACAAATAACCTAGTAATTACACTCCAAAACTTACCAAATAATTGCCAGCAAGCAATTACCATTCAATTAAAGAGTAATTACATGGTTATTTGTGCCCTGTAAAATAAAGCATTACTGAAATCAGTAGTGCAATCAATATTTTAGCAGAAACAGGATGCTGCAGTGATGGACCTTTCAACCTGTGCTGATTAAATTGTCATCCAAATAACAGTTTCCTAGTTAAATCACCACATGTTTATTTGTCTTGATTAATATGCAAATTCTCTTCTGATTCTAGTAAAATCTCCTATATTTAAAAGCACAAAAGTAGAGCACTATCATACATCAGCGGTGATGTGCTGCATATTTCCACTGATTATTAAATTTTACAAAGCATTGATGAATTTGTGGATTTTGTGAAATACAGTTGTCTATAACGAGCATAAAACAGAGTTATAAAAGATGGAGCTGATCAGTAACTATAAGAAAATCACAAAAGTAAATCATTACTTCATGTATTGATTCAAATTAAAAATACTTGTGATATCAAGGGAATATATAAAACTTTGAAAGAAAAAAATAATAAAATTAGCTCTCAACAGGAGTGGAAAATAAAGAAGAAAAGAGACATTAATGAACAATTTCTCAGCATTTTCCTGTATAAATTTCAACTGTCAAATATACTGCTCAAAATGTAATTTAATTTCTGACAAATTTAATTTCAACCAAAACTTTAAAAATGAACAACATTCAGATTAGTTCATTTTTCTCTTTCAAGAGTTAGTGATTTTGTGGGGCTGAGGTGGAGAGGATGACAGTAATGACTTTATAACCATGGTGCAAATGCAGGTAAAAACCCAAAACCTCCAGTCATCCTCACTTTCAAGTAATTGGTGACCCAGGGAGTTTTTAGGGTTGAGAAATGCCAATCAAATGTTCATCAGTAGTTATTTTATTTAGTAAAAAGAATAAGATTCCTGAAGGTATACATGGGAAGCAACATTGTACTTCTGTTTTAGCCTCCATGGTCTTCACTTGGGACTGTAATTTTTGTTTTTTAAGAAGTTTTTAAAAGATACCCATAAACTGGAATTCTCTGAATGAATTAATATCTAATTTAGATTTGAGTAATTTTCCATTTACAGAGATCTATTGATGGCAAGTACAAAACTTGTGAAGAGATTTTAGGCTCTCAGAGAAATGCATTTAAAATTGTTTGAAGGGGATTGTTCCTGTTTATGCTTCCTTTGTTATCAACGAGGAAAAGATTTTTCTACACTTCTTGAATTTGTAACTTTCTTGAATGAGAGAAAGGAAAACGTGAAAAGAAAATGCAGTAAAAGAGCAGGGTGACAAAAAGATGAGCAATAATATTAAATAAAGTTAATATTTATATGCTAATGCTATTAGCATTTATATGCTAATACTTCCATAATCACAAATTATGTCTTACTCTCCCCAAATGATAATTCTGCTTGCCGTGGGTTTACTGTGCAGTGCTTTTATTGTCAATTTTGGCTGAGTGTGGAGGTTGCATACATTTTAAATAGTGAAGGTGAAATTTGGTGGATTTCTAATGTGGCATGGGGGCACCAGTGGGGATTTTGGGGGGAGTGTTGAGACGCAGAGCAGTGACATTCCATGGCGTGGTGCTGCCAGCAGCACGTTCACAACAGAAAGTAAATCCCATAAAAACCTTGCATCTACTGGTCCTTCGTGCATATCTTAGTAAAAAGCCAAGACTTGGAGCAGACGTTGGTATCCTCTGTGAAATTCCTGGTGTCGTGGTTAAACAGAAATGGCAGGAAATTTGTTTGTGGCCCAAACTGGAAGCATTGGGACTCAGATACGTCACTTGCTGTGAGTTCTGCTGTCCTGCCAAGCTGGAGCTGTTGATTCCTGATGGGTCACACATCTCTGGGAACATCCAGGGAGTCCAGCTGGAATTTTGAGGTGTCTGCTGCTGTGCTGGGGGCCCTGGGATTCCTGTCCTTGCTGGGAAGCAGACACAGGGCACTGGGAACTGCAGAACTCGGTGTTGCAGACCCGGACAGGTCCTTGCAGATGTGTCACACTCAGCTGGGAGCAGCGTCCCGTTTTTCATTTTAAAGCTGACACAAAATTACAGACAAAGGACTTGGGTTTGATTTGAACAGATTCAGCTGGGAACAATTCCATTCAGATTCTCATGGTTGCAGCTCTCAGCCCTGAATCTGGGCCCTGGGAGTTCCTGATTTACAGGAATACTCACTAAGAGCTTTCACTAGGGTAGAAGGACACTTCTCCAGTCCATCAGCCCCTTCCCCAGGAGGACCCCAGCCCCAGAGACACCAAGTGCTGTGTTTTCCCAGTGGAACTTCCCTTGCCTGTGTGAGGGAGGATATAAATACAGCCAGCAGGGTCCTGGAAGGGAGTGGAGTAAGTTTTTGATGTGAACTTGTCCTCCTTCGTCTCTTGGGCTTTCTGTGAGGGTCAGTGCTCAGGCACAGGTGTCACATGAAGGTTTGGACACACCTTAAGTTGTGCTCTGCTCCACCTGTGGGCCATGGGTGCTCAGAGCCTCCAAGTGAGCCTCTATCATAACCAGAACCAAGGCTGAAACTCCACAGTGCCCCCTCCTCGTCCTCTGAAAACACAAATCGTGGCTAAAAAGTCTCTTTGCAATATCTTCTAAAGCTGTTTGTTGCATTTTGAAAATGTTTTTCTTAGATTAATACCAACATATGGAGTTTTCTGCTAAAGATTTGTTAGTATTTGAGCTCGGGAAGAGAATGTTTTGTTGTTTTGTTGATTGAGCTCTTCCACTGGAGAAAGCTGCTAATTTTAGCTGGTTTGCCGGGTTTTTTTTCAGAGACAGTTAAGTGCCAGCTAAGCACTTACACATGCCTGCGAATTACAGGCTCCTGTAATTCAAAAGAACAATGATTCCTGTTTGTTCAAAACCCCCACCTATCAACCTAACTCTGTCTGTTAGAAATTTTGTTGTGCAGGGGATGATTTCAGCAGGTGATTTTAATAGAGAATGCATGTGTGCATCAAACTTCCCCTGGAAATCAAATGCTCTTATTTTAGGTTTGCATTATTGCAGCCCAGCAGTTCTTGTAGCAAGCTTTACTGCACAGCCATCATAGTATGATAAACAACTGAAAGCATCAAAAAGAAAAATGGAAAAAATACTGAATAAAATGAAATTCAAAATGGACAAACCCGAAGCTAAAAAGAGGGGGGAATGGTTTTATAGAGATAAAATAGTAAACCAAAAAAATGATTTTGTGCTACTTTGATGTACAGTAAAACAAAATAACACTAGCATGGTGTGAAAAATGAACAGGTTAATGGTACCTCTGTGGAGTGCTGCTGGAAGTTGTCTTCATTTAAATGCAGAGTTTGTCGTGCATTGATGGAGGGCTTTGCCACTGTAACTTGATAGAGTGAAGTTTAACTTAAATTTCTTTGTGAACTAGAAGTCATTTTGGAAATGCTTTCTATTCAAACCTCATTCATTGTTGCAGCTTAGTTATTTTATACAGTGTTTCACTCCATGTTGTCAAAAGCTCTATTATTCAACAGAGTAAAATCTGTTATGACCAAAGAGAAGCAGCAATACTTTTCCAAACATGAGGAGGTTGCATTTTTATTAGATGGCTTGAGGAAGAGTCGATTCCAATGGTTTTTTTGGCCTGTAAATCTGTGTTATGATGGCAGTGGAGGATGGGGACGTGTACACACACTGATGTAAGGGCTGAAGGTGATAGCTGAGAACAGGAGTTCAATGGAACCAGTCTGTGAAGGGGCCTCTGACATTCTGGACTAAAATCTGCATCGATAATTCACAAACTGGTGAGTTTTTTGGCAGGCTGGGCTAACACTTGTTTGATCTGTGGTAGTTAAAGCCACCAGTCAGTCTGTGGAGGTAAGTGGTGAGCTTTGCAAAGCTCAGGGTTGAGTTAGTGCTGCCCTTCAGGAGGAGGCAGGTACCTGCCGTGGTCCAAAGCAAGGTTTGAGGTGATCTGGCATTCAGGGTTTCAACTCCCCATCTCCTCTGGACATCCCAGCCTGTAATTGTCTGTGTTCCAGGCGCATAGCAGAGACTGTGGGACAGTCACTGCTATAACCCCCTTCCACTGAGCCCCTCTGAGGTCATGGAATCCTTGGATAATGGAGAACCTTCCTGCTGCCTCCTGTGACACCCGTGCAGTTCCTCCCTGTTTAACCAAGCGATTTTTCTTTTTTATTTTTTTTTTCTCCCCCCCTGGGCAGGAACTCCTAATATTTATTTTCTCGTATCACTGGTGGTTCATGTCTTTCATACAAATGGATGTTGCGTGTGGGAAGCGAACATTTCACCAAGCAAACCTGGTTTTCATGTCTGCTCTTGTGCCAGCAGCTCCCGCCCAGGCAGACCCCCCAAGCGCTCGCTGGGAGTGGCGATCCAGGAGAACGCGCGGCTGCTGCCCCACGGAGTGCCCGGCCTCTTATCACCAGGGCTTATCTCCCCAACAGGTAACAAACCCCATCAGATGGTCAGCCTCCTACTGCACAGCAGTTCAAATCAACTAATATTGATCTAACTGCCTTGTCCTTCAGGGCTTTTGCAGGCTTTACCAGAGGTTACCTTATTGGATTTTTTTTTTTTTTTTGAGCATTCTGAAAACTCTGTTTTGCTGCTGCAGTGACTGAAATCTAATGGATTTGTAGTTTAGTTCTTTATTAATTGTGATTTCCTTACAGGAAATTCCATTAAATGTGTTATTTTAGTAAAAGCAAAAAAAAAAACCCAAAAACCTCAAGCCAACCTGAGAAGCTGAACTATTGTCTGGGAGGCCTGTAAGAGGCATTTCTTCCTTTGAAATGCATGTGTGTTTTAGTTCTCATGGGATCTGAGCAGCGTGGCTAATGCCTGGTGTATTGTAACCCCATTAATGTCTGCTGGGGAGAGACAGAGATGCTTGTAGGAATTACAGAAGGAACACTTGAAAAGCAGATAAGTAAGTCCACGTTGCCACAGTGCACCGTGCTTTAATAATCTGCTTTCAGTATCATAAAGTGAACAATCAAGCATGAAAATATGTGGAATTATAAACATAATTTAATGCATAGTATTTAATTTCACTTCATTAATTTATTAATAGAGTTTAAATTAAATCTTGTGCTACCCTGATGAGTGTTTTAATTTTTTATTAATTGCTGTATGCTAAAGGTAAGTTGATTTTCATAATAAAGCTATATTCACAGGCTGTATTCATAAAAGTAATTGCTTAAATATTCAACAGGCTTAGCAGTTTTAGGATTGCTGTCAAAGTCCGGTCTAAATAAACTGTAACTCCCTAATAACCATAGTGAAGTTTTTAGGAGAACATAAAGTCGTAGAATATGTACCAGGAAAAGCAGAATTAAAAGATGCTTGCTGGGAGTGGAGTGCCATCTCTCCTGATCTCACAGATCACTCTGCTTGCAGAACCTGTGTGCTGCAACCGAGGCAAACAGAGGGAGCCTTCATTCCCCTGCAGCCCCAGGGATGTCACAGGGAACTTTCCCTGTGGAAGGGGGCAAAGAGCATTCCTAAGCAATATTTCCAGCAGCCTCAGCTGGAGCAGTTGCTGGAGTATGAAAGGGCTTGTCCAGAGCCACGGGCCACAGTCGGGCTGCTGCAGCTTCATGCTCTGCTCATGTTTGGGACAGGGATCCAGAGCTGTCATTTCCCTCCTGTATTTCATAAATGAGGGGTTTTTTAGTATCTCTGTTGTGTTCTCAGCTCGGGAATGCCATGGATTCTTGTTCATGTCACTACTGATAGACAGGAAAGCACAAAAGCCTCTTGCATTGATCATTTCTTCTCTGAAATCCAGAATATTCCATGTTACTTTTCCACTGTGTGTGTGTGTGTTTGCAAATAGGACACCAGATCACACAGACTGCCATGCTGCCTCAAACTGGGAAATATTTTAGGATGTGGCGTGTTGGGGATGCACAGTGAAGCACCACAGACACATTCTGTGTCTCACAGATATTTTGAGTAGCACACAGTTTGAGCAGAAGACGATGAAGTTGAATTTCCAGGCTGTTGGGAGTTGTCTGGAGCCTGGAGTGTGAGTGGGCTCCATCCCCTGTGTTTAGCACGGGGTGGGGAGGTGTGTCTGGGGGGGTGTCTGTCAGGGCAGCCACTTCCCTGACCCTGGGAAAACCTTGGGGAGTCCCAGCCAAAGTGCCTGGAGCAGCTGAGGGGGCTTTGGGGGCAGCTCGGAGGGGGAAATGCCCATTTCAGAGCGTGCTGGTGGCACCAGGGCTGCACACAAGGAGGGTCCCCGTGGCTGAGGTCCCCCAAGGCCAGCAGGGCAGCTCCTGAGCCCTGCCACTCAGGGCCACAGCTCCCCAGGGCTCCTGGGGCTTACCTTGCTCCTAAGGAAAGCACAGGGAAGAGCTGGGGCTCCCCCAGCTCCTCTTCTGGGCAAGCCAAGGTGCCAGAAGAGCCTCTTGTAAACTCCCTGGGGATCTGGGCTGTTGTGGCTCTGGATGGAGCCCCCATGAGCTGCATCTGTACCTCCTCACACTCAGATTTCTGGCTGTGCTTTGCTCTGGGTGCCTGCAGTACTTTGGGATTGGATTCTTTCCTTTGGCTGGGATAAGAACCAAATGGGTTTTAACACTTGTCACAGAACAGGGGGTTATCTTCCAGAGTTCCAAGCGGTGGAAAACAGACTGGAATGAAAGCTGCTCCCAGCTCCCGTGTGGATGTTTGGGTGGCTGTGGGAGGGGAGCAGGACCAGGACTGAGGAGATTTTGCAGCATGGCAGGGTTGGATCCATCCCTTCCAGAAGAGCTGAGGCTGATGGGGAGGCAAGACAGAGCTTTTCCATCTTGAGGACTTCTCTTCTTACCTGCCCCTTCTAACTGCAGTGTAATTGCCTGAAGCATTTCCTCTGGATGTCTTCTTGTCCTTGATAATCCTTGTGTCTGATCTTGCCCATTGTTCCTACAGCACAGATATGCAGATGTTCCCCCTCCAAGTCTGCCTACATTATTCTAAAAAAAAAAAAATCACTCTTATGTGGCTCCCTCATTTGCTATGTCCAGCTTAGTTGTTTTCTTCATTTTAGTAACAGGCTCCCCATCAGCAAATGCAGCATGATTCATCCAGCGTTGCATTTTTTCATTTTTGCCCCCTCTTCAGGCTGCTGTCAAGGTGGAGTGGGAGGCAGTGGTGGCCAGGCTGGCTCGTGGTTAGATGGATGGGTCTCGAGTTGTGGCTGCAGAGCTGGCAGCTCTGTCTGGAGGGGGTATTACACAGTGATGATTGGTAACTTCCTGCAGACTCAGACGAGCCATCTGTGTTTCCACTCCTTGAAATGTGCTGTTATTTTCATCACCCATTTGGTTTGTGTCAGCTCGGTTTACATGGTCATTTTCACATAATAAACAGGTAGTTAAATTAGGCACACTGCATTTCCCAGTGTGGAGGGGATTTTTTTGACCTCTTGGCACAGCCAGCTCCATCTACTCTTCATCTAAGTAACTTGGGAAGGAGTTGCAAGTGAAGCCTTGACCTTTGTAAATGTCTGTAGGTACTTTCCACCTTGGGGGAATGGGAATGTTTGGGTTACATCTGGGTTAGTGCTGTGCCTGAGAAGGATGAGTGGTGTGTGTGGGATGGCCACCCCTGGGGAGGCAGCACAGGAGCCCTGCCCTGGCTGCATCCTGGAGTGAGCACTGTCCAGTTTATGTTAACTTAGGAGAAAGTGTTTTCCTTTTTGTATTGGTGTAGGAAATGTGGGAATCAGCGTGGTGCCCCTGCCTGCTGTGAGGGCAAAGCTAAAATCCTGTGTGTCACAGAGGGATGGTCATCAAAGGCTCAGTCCTTCAAACAGTGCCGTGGGATGAAGTGACATGAGCCAAAAAAAGGCTTTATCTCCTGTTAATGTACAAGTCTTTATCATCAGTGTATCTTAACAAGACAGCTGGGACTTATCTGTGGAATAGATGCTCAAGGAAGTTTTGGGGTCTGAAGCATTAGTTTTTTGAGTGGAGAGAAGCTGAAATCTGTTACATGATTGAAGCCAATGGTTCAGCAAACTCTTCATGAGTGGTTGGATCCTTTGATAGTTACCTGTGCAACTCCAGTCCTCCTACCCCAGAAAAGGTTAGAAAACCACTCTGCCTTCATTGCAGTTTTTCTCTGCTCAGTCTGTAGAATGGCTGCTATTATTTCAATAAGAAACATTTTGGGGGCTGCTTCATTTTGTCTTCAAGGTGTTGGAGAGGGTGGCTCATGGAGGAAATGATCCTGTCTCTAGAACTTAGTGAGATGGTGGTCCAGGGCACTCAGCAGCTGTGTGGGGCAGTTTTTGGGGCAGTTTTTGGGGCAGTAGGGTGGGATCTCTGTGAGTGCCCAGGGGCTGTGTCCTGCAGCTGGAGCTGGCAGTCCTGGGAGGGTCAGGGTGATGGGCACCAGCCTGTTTGGAGCATCCCTGTTGGCCTTTTCTGGGCTGTGCTGCCCAGGGCAGTGGCAGGGCTGGCAGGGGACAGCTGGGAGGTCAGCAGAGGGATGGATCACAGTGAGGATTTAGGGCTGGGGGCTGCTGAGGGCTCAGCACAGGGATGGCAGGAGGCCTGGCTGGTGGGGAAACAAGGGAGAAGAGGAAAAAAAGGCATTTTCAAGTGGTTACCCAGACAGAAGCAAACCACCTGCATTTCCAATGTGTAAGATAAACTGCTGGTTTCATTATTGTCTACATTAGTTTCACCCCTCTGAAAATGATTCTTCTTTTATTTCATAAGCAGTTAAAACAGACACTCTGTCTAGAGTTTTTAAGAATGCAGTGTTTAAAATATTGACTCATTTGTACAGATACAAATACTTTTTTCAGAACAGTTTTGTCTTATTAATAGTTTAAAGAATCTGTTGTGAACTTAATAGTTTCAGGTCATTAATAATTCAGTGGAGTTAATATTTCAATAGCTGCACCAAGTCACATCATTGTGGGACTCAAAGAGAGCAGCTCACAGGATCTGGGAACTTCATGTGTTCCTTCAGCAGCAACAGCAGCAGCCACTCAGTTTTTATACAGCAAAGGGAGGATAGAACAGGATTTGCTGCAGTCTTTGGGCATTTTGATGTGGTATCTCTGTGTTGGAGCAGTGAAGGAGCCTGGAGGCTTTTGGGGTCTCTGGTGCCCAGTGGTGTTTGTCAAGGTGGGCACACATCAGCCAGCACAGCCTGTGGCAGCTCCTGCTGCCAGTGATCCCACAGACCCTTTCCTCACTTGGTAATTTAACTGAACATTTCTGTGTGTTTACATCCCATTCCTGTGGCTCATTTCACTGTTTACAATTACCCTTTTTTTCTTGTTTTGTTTTTTTTCTCTTTTTTTCTGTTGTCATACGTGACATTTGAAAGTTCCATTTATAATGAGAAACATATGCAGAACTTTGTCACTGTTGGCATTACCTGGCTTGGTAGAAATTATTATTTTTAATCAAAGGCAAACACGCTGATTAAGGATGCCACAACACTCCTCTGCCTATGGGGAACGTTAACAGTTTATAAATTGTTCTTGGTGACAATTCAGTAGTGAATTACTTTGATATATATGGCTAATAAATTAATATGATTAAGTTAATGAGTAGTACAAGTGTTGCCAAACTCCACTCGTCGGGCTTTTAATGCTGCTCCACATTTGCAGCTCGAGCTTCCCCCTGTGGTGAGAGGATCAGTGCTACCTACGCACTGTCATTGTGATAAATGGCATATCCCACAGTGCCCTGCACTCCATCTGCTGTGTCCCCAAAATGAGAAATATTTTATCCAAATCACACACTCAGAAGCTCAAAGGACTGTGGAAAGATCTATTTTTTCAAACAATAATAAAAATGCATACGTCTCTTTAGCAACTCTTCATTTTTAGTGTCGTAATGAATGCAGATAGATGTGGGAAATGAAAGCTGGTGTGAGTTACACAGGAAAGTTATCCACTGCTCAGTAAAGCTGACAAATAAGTTACATGTGCGCTCTTTCATTTTATCATGAAATGTTCTGAGATAAAAAATGATGTTAGAACATCTATTTAACTGGATTTTAAAATTAAAGACCATGTGTGCAGCATGATTGAGTACCACCCATCTCATGCCAGCAGATTTCTGTGCTGAAGGGAGCCTGAATTGGAGTGAATGAGGAATGCAGGATCATATCATTACTCTTTTAATACAGCCATTCAGTGGAGTTCTGATAATCTGAGAACTATACTTGGTGACTGTGAGTCACTCAGTTCCTCTCTTTCCTTTTCTCTTTTAATACTGTCTTTCTTTAAGGATCCATTTTCAGTGTCTGCTCTGTCGGGTGGGACATTATGTTTTTGACAAATGAATAGCTAAAGCTGTTGAGATTTTGCTGAATGGTTAACCTTGTTGTAAATTTAATTTACACTTAGCCTCAGCTACTAATTACTGTCCAAGAAGTGTGAAACTCAGCAATGCACTTCGATTTTTATGCATTTGTAAAAATTGTTTTTGAAAAACGAATCCTTCTGAGTTCCTACATCTTTAAGGAAAACCAAGTTCAGTCAGGGTGGTCACCCTGAGAGAATTAAGCCTGTATCATCTTGACTCAGGGTAGGGCTGCACTGAGCTTGCTTGATTTGCAGGTGGAAGGGAAGCATTTGAAAAAGCTGGCTGGAGTGTCACAGACTTAGCAAAACCAGTGAGTTTTAATCTCTCTGTTTCTGGCATCCATGGCATTCTTTTCCAGCAGCTTTCCTAGCAGTCTCCTGTCTCATGGCACTCAGGTCTGGAGTGATCATAAGGCCTCTCTGCTTCTCCCTCTCTGTCTCCAGCTGACTTGGAAACCTTTTTTAACTCCTTTAAGTTTTTGTCAAGAGGCACCTTGAAGTCACAAATGGCATCAGGAGGTGTGGAGGATTTGCCTTCAGCACTCCCTGTTTTCTGGAGGACTGTTTTGGCAATAACACTATTACAGTTGAATTGGTTTTGTTAGGTTTTATTTTCCTTTACAGTAACTTTGATAAAGTTGAACAAATAATTAGCAGTATCACAAACAAGTATAGTTAAATGCATCTTGTTGTGTTTGTGTAAGATTACCACACTGACTGCATTTTGTGTATCCAGCAGGATTTCAAAGACTTGTTAAACTCAAGGTATCTAAATTCTTAATTCTGTGACCTAAAACTTAGTAGGTAAAATTTTATCTGGAAGGATAATAGACCTCTGGTTGTAGAAAAATACTGGTCCATCATCTACTAGCAATGCTAAAGGCTGCTATATTTACATAAATAATATTCTCTTGAAATGCAGCTTTCAGATCTGCATTAGATTGGAGTAGTGTGGTTTCCTAAAGAAAAGCTTTATGAATTTGTATTTTGGCAAAATCCTTGATGTAATAACGCTGGTGAAGTTATGCAGGAAAAAGGAGAGAATAAATCTCACTGGATTAAAAATTAAAAAATTGAAGTGTACTTAAATCCAGGTGGTTCCATAGTTCTGGCCAGGTATTGAGTGCTTCCATTGTCATTTTAAATGTGTTTGTGCTCTGGTCCTTGTCCCATAGACGTGGGAAATGCTTCAGTGTGATTTAAGATCAGCAAACAAATGATTGACTTGGCTTGGATTCCTTGGTGTCTTAACCACAAGTGTTTTCCTGCTCCCCAGAGAGTTTTGGAGAACAGGTTCTGTGAGGATCCTTTGCAGAGCTGCAGATGCAGTCAGGGCCTGATCCCAGGGTCACACCTTGGTGGCACTGGTGTCTCCTCCTGCACAGGTGTACTCTTCTCTCAGCCCTCCCCAAGCAGTAAAATATGATGCCAAGGGCTGGCAACAAATTACAATTTGTGATGGACAGGAAGCATCTCCTTCTGAGCAGTCTGAGGAGGTGCACATTTTTATTTGGAAGCGAGAACAACTGAAAGAGATTGATTGCCTGATCCCTCTCATTAAGTGAGGTTGTAGCTGGATTTCACTAGAAATGTGTTTGTGTTGTATGAACTATTTTAGTTGCACCATTTGATAAAGGTTGCATGGTTGCATAGTTCAGTTGTATAAACTGTTTTAGCACAGGGGACATTAATTGGTGTAAAGCAAAACAAGCAGATTAATGAGTGTAGTGTTTATTGTGCACCATCCTCTGCTGGCCAGAGAGGCCTCGGGGTTTGCTGGTGGCAGCTGCTGTTGCTGATCCTGGGTTGTGCCTCTCTGAAAGGTAAATGTTGGGCTGCAGTTCTGGAGGTTTCAGTCTAGAAACAAAATTCACGCTGAAAATCCTTTGCAAAAAATTAGAAATTCCTCCAGCTACCAACCTCCTGTGACTTGAATATGAAAAGCTGAACTTCAGAAAGAGAAGCATTTCATATAATACATGTCTGAATATAAATGACAGACTTTTTATTAGGAAAAGAAAGCCTTTATTAAAATATAATGATCTACATTGTTTTTATGTAATCTAATGAATTGCAGTAAAGGCCTGAGAAATGAGCTGGAAAAGGTAGAGTACTCTCCCATGAAAGCAAGCTATGATAACCTTTTTGTAATTCTTTAACATGTTGAAAGAGTATTTCTACACAGACTTATTAAATTAAGCAAGGTCACCTTTTCATTTTATTAACAGAATTAGTTTCCCAGATCGTGGACTTTGATTCTGAAAAATGTAGATGAATCATGCACTAACATATGTCAAGTAGAAAATTGGTTGTAAAATGATAAATCATTTTGATGCACATTACATCTTTGTTTTTACTGTTGAACAATTGTAAAAAAAAGAAAATGCTTAATTGTTGGGTTTTTTGCATTTGCATATTGATTGGATGTGCTTTAATAATAATAATATTTCTAAGTGGATTATCTTTCCTGACTGGGGCAATCTCAATCCAGTATTTGCATAAAAGGAAGAAAATACTCTCTTCAGTAGCAATATAACATTTTGTTCCTTTGACATGCAGTATACAGCCATTACCCTGAAAGGTTAGCTGTAAATAATAACCAGTGAAACTGGGCATATGCCTAAAGATGAGCACATATATTACATTTACCAGTCTGACCCCAGTTCAGCAAAGCAGGAATAAAACTGACATCATGTCATGCAAGTTGTTGAGATGAGTTCCCAAATCTCTGCCTGTACATTACAGTCTTTTTATATAAGATGTGTGAAGAGGAAAATTAAATTTAATGGATGTTTCATAAATTTAATGTAAAACCTGCTGTAATTGTTCATAAAGAATTTCATAATTATTCCTAATTAAGAAAAAAATGCCATGTATATTTCTAGTCCTTTGCAATGATTTTATTTTTTCTGTCTTTGCCTTTGTCACCCCCTTTGTTAAAAAAGAAGCAAAGCAGAGGCTCTTTGCTGGGATATGCAGCAGAACTGAGAGAACATCCCAGCAGTAGCCCCAAGCTCTCTGTAGACAGGGGAGTGAATGGAACAGGTAATTTCCATGGTGCTTGGGTGGTTTCACATGAAAAAAGGCAAATGTGCAGCTGTAGCTGGGTCTCACACGAGCGAGAAGCCTGGTGCTGGTGCTGCACTTGGCTTGGCCCTGGCAGTCACAGAGCAGGTGACTTCATTACACTGAAATCAGGCAGAAAATGTCCTTTTCTGGCCACTCGAGTGAATCAGTCAAATTATCGAGTGGCAAAACTAATTCTGTGCCTTGGGCCATCAGAGCTGCCACTTCCTATAAGTCAAGCCTTCCCTTAGTGTGAAATTGTTTTTTATTTTATTCTCTTTCATTTATTATGCTTATTTCAGCTCATCCACTCGGTGAATGTGAATTACCCAGCACACCAAAGCTGTTCCAGATGTGCAGCTCCTCGTGCCTGGCTGGTGAAACAGGACTGGTTTCTTTGTAAGGAACTCCTGATCTCTTATGGTCTATACATTTCAAGTAATAGTTCACTTTTTCAGATGAGAACTCAAATGAGGAGAAGAGTTTGAATATGGTTTTAAATTAACTAAAAGTGCATATGGCTGAGCTCCTGTTTTAAAAGCACTTCCAATTCAGATGGGTCACATTTTTAAGAACTAGAAATATATCTACAGTGAATTGTAGGCCATTAAGTACTGGGTAATTTGAATGACTTTGACAGAAAAAATACTCCTTTGGAAAGCACTGAATATTGTTTTCCAGCAGTAAAATATTGCCTTCAATTCTGCCAGAAACAGAGCTGAGATGTGCTGAAAGCACTCATACAGGTGATATACCCTAGGCAGTAATTGGGTGTATAATTCTGTCCAAATGGCAATCCCTCATGTGACTGTGCCCTCTGGTACACAGCATTAACATCTTCCAATAAAAGAAGAGCAAAACATATGGAGGCTTTTATTTCAAGCAAAGAAAAATCAAAAAGAGTAATGAGGATAAAAAGCAAAGTGCCTGTGGTGATGGGCAAGGCAAGTTCCAGGGGAGTTGCTGCAGCAGAGTGCTTCAGAACTGCAGAGCAAAACCAGCCTGAAGGCACCTCCCAGAGGCATCCAGATACAGCTTCCTGGGGTGCAGGACAAATCTGGGAGCTGTACATGGAAAAGATGATAAAACAAAGAGGCATCATTCAGGAGAGAGCGGGGAGATTGCCTGAACTCCTGCTCAGGCAGAGCTGGGAGCTGATGGGTGGAAGGAAGGAGAAAGAAAGGGAACCTGAAAGGCTCACACTGTGATGGAGATGGATGCCTTGCTGACAGTGTCAGAGCAACAGCTGCTAAATCTAGGAGGCACTTGAAAGAGCCTCCCCATTTTGTTAGGTGTGGGAGTCAATAGGTTATTTGGGCTAAGAACACCCCATTATTCAAATTCAGCTGACCCAGACAAGTTTGCCATCTCGCAGTGCCAACTGGGAGGGCTCTGCCCTGCTGGGTTTAGTACCTCCCTTCCTGTGGACTCCTGTGTAACACATGGATACACTGATCTCAAGTTTTGTTTGTTGGATTAGTCAGTGTAAAGCTTCAGAAAGCTGTTTTGTGTTTGTAGCTGGGTTAGATTGCTGAAAACTCGTCAGCAGAATCTCTTACTCAAACCTATTAAACATCAAGGAAATGCACCATGAATTGTTTTGGCCTTCCTGTTTTGGAACTGGTTCATTACAAATTTTAATTACAGATAATATTTCTTCAGAGTAGCTTATCAGTCTGCATTAGCTAAGCATGAGTCCTAATCCTGTTGAGAATTTGTGTTCATTTATGGGACGTTTTCACTGTCGATTGTACTCAGGAAAATATCCTGGGAAGAGTTTTTTTGTCCATTACAAAATAAAATAAATCTGGTTTGTGTAAAAGGAGTTATCTTGTGTCTAAAAGGCATTATCAAGATTAATTTCGTCGAGCAGTTGGAATAAAATATAATAATTTCCTCTTAGTTTTTATATTAAATCTCAGATTACAAATGAAGGTTTTTCTGAAGTGCAGAATGGATGCAGTGTTGGTTGATCTTGGTTTAACTGGGACTGAAAATTCATGATCTTCATTGAAATTGATGAGATGGAGTAGGTTGACACTGATTTTGCCCATCCAGACTTGTAGCCATGTCAGTATTCACTTCAAGAGCAGTCTGCATTTGCTTATTTCTGCACATTTAGAAGAAATACCAGGAGCTGCTGATGCTTTCCTGCTGGTTGGGTCATTTTCTGGTAGAGGCTGTGAACTTGTGGTGTGGCTGAACGTTCCCTCAGTGTCTCCTACATCCACTGCAATGTCTTATTTTCTCTATTTCTTTTTCATTCTTTGCTGGGAATTTCACTGGAGACAATTAGCTGTGCAATGTATGCACGAATCAGATCAACTCCTGATTTTTCCTTTAGATAGGAATGTCTTGGTTTTCCAGTTTGAGACATTCATTGTGTTCTATGATGAGCAATGTCTTCAAGTGAAAGGGAATTGAAGTTTCTTCTCTGGGTTAGTTTTGATTTTGCTTAATGGATGAAGGAAGATGAAAGGCAGCCTCTTCCCCAGGGTGAGGTAACATCAGAACTTGAACCTAATTAAGGGATTTGAGATTTATTTGTTTTTTTAATAGTTTCAGAAAGTGAGAATGTTAAAGGCATTCCCAGGTGCCTGGCTCCTGGCACAGGGATGGGCTGGGGACTCACTTGGCATCTTCTGGTGCCCTGTTTCCTTTGTGCCATTTCTGTGTGTCTGGGTTTGACTGGCAGCTGTCTGTCATCCTGCTTCCACTCCCCAGAATGATGCCAGCCCTTGGATTATGCCATGTGGGGACTGACAAGGTTGGTTAGTCAATAGATATGGAATATTTAGATGGTGGAAAATGTGTGTAGTACAGTGAGGCCATGATTATTAGTCATGTCTTTAAAAAATCTTGCTCTCAATTTCAGGGCATTCCGCCCACAGGAGAAGAGTGAGAGCAGATTTTTGCAGTGAAATTGCAGAGAACTGTGGAAGATAATTTGAAGTTGCAGTCCCTCAACATTTGTATTCTATTTGGGATGTCACTTCCAGTAAGCTTTTTAGAAATGTAGTGGTGCAAATGGAAAAGTTTCAGCAAATATTAAATGTAACAATGAAGACTTTTGTTCTTCATTAAAACATTTCCTGATGTTTCCCGATAGATTTTCATCTAAACACTTGCTAATCCCAGAGCTCTGACAGGCAAGGCCTGCTGAATTAGGCCAACTTCTGCTACAAATAGCTGCTGCACATGAAACAGTAATCATTGCTTTCCAGTCTATTATTAGATTGACTTCATAGGGATTGCTTTTTTCTCCTGTGAGTTGATGCATAAATGACATGCTTTACCCTCCAATAAATCTAACAGCAGAGTGGCTCTGACATGATGTTCATACCCCTTAGTCCCATGACAGATTATTTTTGATGGCTGCAGAAGTTTACAGCAGCTTGAAACCATTAGAATTTAAAGGCATCATTGAAATTTTACAGCGTACCTGCCTCAGACACAGCAGGGCTGGGGCTGCTGTCACCGCCTGTCACGGGAGCCCTTCCTGCCCAGGCTGCTCCCCAGCTGTCCCGGGAGGGGAAGCTCTCCTGCAGCTCCCCAGAGGATGTGTCCTTCTGTGCATCCTCCCCCTGGGCCTGAAACTCCACCTGGAGCCAGTCCTAAAGCACAGGGAGAGCACTGGGCACGGACAGTGAACCTGCTGAGACATTCCAGCCTTTCTTGCTTGTTACCCTCTTGCAGCAGTTTCATGTTGTTAGTGGTCCCTTTATTCCCAGCTTCTCAGTATTGCTAAATTCAAGTTTAGTAGTGTACATGTGCTTTTAATAGTTCTTTTTTTCCAGATTTAAGAACTTTGTTTTTTTGCTGATGAAACACAAGTTAAGGTTGCAAAGCTCAGGACTCCTCAAATCCAAGGTGTTTACTGCTGTTTGTATCTCATGTGAATGAATGGCTGGTTTCAGCTCTGGTTCTAAGCTGTGGTTAGCTTTTGTTTCATACATCTGTCTAAAATTTGCTGCTCTTAGAATCACAACTACAAAATTGCTGTCTAACTATAAAATTGCTGCCTGACTTAGTAGGAAAATCTGTGTTGATTTCCATTGATTTGTGTGTGTGTGTTTGTAGGTACCTAAGAAGGATCATATTAAATTGAGCTCTATAGATTGCCATAAATCTCTCAATGGGTTTCTCTTGTATGAAGTTTCTAAGAAAAGAAACGAAAACTTTTCCATCTAACAGCTCTGGTTTTGTATTCTGGACAGAGTGATTGAACCTGCTCGTGTTCCTGACTTCTGTCCTGTCATAGTCATGTCAGGCAGATTGGTGTGGAATGGAGAGCTAATCTCAACACAGATCTGCTGGAGCCTGACAGGTTTAGATTTGACAAATACCCTTTTTAGGGAATGCCATCATGGAGTATAAGATACAAAGATACCACAGATAGATAAACAGGAAATTCTCCAAAGAAATCTTTCAGTTATTTGCCCTAATTAGATTACTCTACTCTCTTAAAAAAATCAACAAAAGAGATGTTTAAAAGTTACATGGATTGAATCCCTTAGTAAGGTGGGTTTGGAAATGGGTTCTAGTTCTGCTCTGTTGTGGGCACAAGCTCTCTTTTTCTGTGCATTCTTTACCATAAGTGTCCTTTCCTGTTTGAGAACGCAGAGTATGAAGTGACAAAAAGATTTCTTTGTGGAAATCTTAAGCCCTATGGATTTATTTATGAGTGTTTAATATTATATTACAGTCTTTCTGGAAATAAAACTGATTTTGTTAGGATAAAATATTTATGCCTTAAGAGGAGGATAATTAAAAAAGGTATTGAGAAGGTATTGGGAGTTTCCAGATGTGAACTTTAGCTACAGAACCTTGAGCATTAAAAGCTACTGGTTAGATCAGGGGAGATAATTAATACTTTATGTACTCAAGTAGGTATTAAATTTGGTCTTATTAGAACATTTTGAAATTTGATTTCAGGTGTTCAGAGCATTCTTGAGCAGGGTGTGAGTCTCTGCTCTGTGACACTGTTCCCTTGATTTCCCTGAGCTGCCTGAGCTCAGTGTTGTGGTTGGTCACTGTTGGGGCAGTCCTGCAGGAAAGGCTGAGTGGTTTTTTGGGGCTGGGCTCATTTATGTCTGCAGCAGTGACCTCTGCTCTTGCTCTCAGCATGGATATTCCTACATATTTTGTGATCTTAAGTGTTATAAATGATGATGAAATGGTGATCACTTGGGCTCTGTCTCACAGAACCTTCTGCAGATGAAATAGAGGCTGTTGACAACACAGGGAACCATACAATTTCAGAATTAGGCCATTTTTCTTCTGACTGGGAGAGTCAGAAGTGAAGGGACCCAAGGATTAATCCACTGTTTATATCCATACGTAACCTCACAACATGTGGATTAAATCTTCCCCGCACCTGTAGTATAACATTTTCCTCATGCTGTGGAGTAATACCTTAACTAAAACCACCTCAGCCTTCTGGTGGCTTCAAAGACATGAAAAACCCAGTCAGGATGAAAGCATTTATTGTTTGTAATTTTTAGTATAGTGCATATTAAATGTAATAACCGATGAGTTTAGGAGGATAATCTATTACCATATGCAAGAACAATGCTCCATAAGTTACACACATCTTTAGGAACTGTTGGCTTTTATGGAATTTGCTGCAACAAATCATTCTGGGAATGCTGTACTTGTGTTTTCAATTGAGGCTCTAACATTTGGTTGAAGTATCTTCTGTACTTCTATCATCTCGTAATTTCCTTCAGAGCAACGAGAGAACAATCTGCATGTTGGGTGGGAGGATGAGGGAATGCTAATTGAAACCATGTAATAAAAAGGTAATTTAGCAAAACTATTAGTTTTTGGTTTTTTACAATTTTAAACCTATTATTTTTAAAATTACATCTGTATTAAAAAGGCTGTAAAATTCCATTCCGTGTCAGCACATTGCATCTTAATTCTCATTTTCCTTTGCATGAATAGTAAAATCTTTATAAATTGAGAACCAAAATTAATTGAATAAAAACTTCAGTTGAACATTTTTATGTTCATGTTTGGATTGAAGAAGGGCCTTTTACAGGCTTTTTGAAGAACATTTAATGGTTTCTATCATTGACCACACCTCGAATGCACTATGGGAAAAAAAAAGTGCTGATGGAGGGAAACAAAGCCCAAGAACAAATGTTAATGGGGTTGTGTGTTTGTGGCTGGTTTTAGGCTCTGATGGAGTTGCTTACACCCATATCTGTTGCCAGACTGTGCTTTTCCAGCCCAACCATGGTCAGAAAATGCTCTTTTCAGCCTGGCAGCCGGGGGCTGCACAGTTCAGCACCTGCAGATGGGGCTGGGGGACCCAGGGAACTTCCCTTTCCCAGGTCACTTTGGAGCTGAATTGTGTCTTCCATGTCTAATTCCTCCAAATCCTTCACAAGGAGGGAATTTCTGTTACAGAGAGAAAAATACAGGGGGGCCTGGTGAGTGGGGAGAGCAGGGGTGAGGCTGAGCAGGGGCACAGAGAGCTCAGAGCCCACCTGGCCCTTTGCTGAACCTGCGGGGCCCTTGTGAGTGTGAGTTTGAGTTTGGGTGAATTTGGGTGAATTTGGGTGTGTGGTTGGGTGAATTTGGGTGTGTGTTTGTGTGAATTTGGGTGTGTGTTTGAGTTTGGGTGAATCTGAGTGAATTTGGGTGTGTGTTTGTGTGAATTTGGGTGAATTTGAGTGAATTTGGGTGTGTGTTTGTGTGAATCTGAGTGTTTGAGTGAATTTGGGTGAATCTGAGTGAATTTGGGTGTGTGTGTGAATCTGAGTGTGTGTTTGTGTGAATTTGGGTGAATTTGAGTGAATTTGGGTGTGTGTGTGTGTGAATCTGAGTGTTTGTGTGAATTTGGGTGAATCTGAGTGAATTTGGGTGTGTGGTTGTGTGAATCTGGGTGAATCGGAGTGAATTTGGGTGTGTGTGTGAATCTGAGTGTTTTTGTGAATTTGGGTGAATTTGGGTGTGTGGTTGTGTGAATTTGGGTGAATTTGAGTGAATTTGGGTGTGTGTGTGTGTGAATCTGAGTGTTTGAGTGAATTTGGGTGTGTGTTTGTGTGAATTTGAGCATTTGTGTGTGTTTGTGTGCACCCCCAGGGCCGGGCAGTGTTGACCCAGCTTTTCCCTTTGCTCTCACTCATAAATGCTGGGATTACCTGGGCAATTGTTTCCTCAGAATGCCATAATGTAATCTCAAACCTAATACTCCAACAAGCATGCACTAATTAAAACTGCAATTATATTTTTGCTCAAACAAAACGACTTAATAAACATTATCACAAACTGTTTACCCTTCCCGAAAACAATTTATGCTCACTAATACAATTTCCCATTAAAACTGCTGCCAGGTAAATTAAAAACTCTTGAAGTAGTAAGTAAGTGGGAAATTAATTCAACAGTTTAATCTAGAGCTAATAACAGTTGCAAGCTCAGAAAAAGATTGCTACAGCAGGGAGTTAATTAACAGCTTATTCCCCATTTGATAAAAGTAATCCACTCTAATTCCAGTGTAATTTACCTCAATGTAATATAAAACCACAAGCTGCTTCTGGTGCTGGTAATTATTAGCCTTGTCCTGTGGCCACATTGACAATAAAATTCAGCAGTATCTTAATAATAAGAGGCAGTCTGCTAAATGCCCACAATTAAAGATGTAACATGGAATCTTGAAGCTGCAGCAATCATGTGTAAAGCTAAAGGGGCTGGAGGAACAGTTGTGACATCCTCCAATTGCTGTTTCTCCTCCTCCTCCCCAGGGTGGGCCTTTCCTAGCCCAGGTTGTTTTCCTGCAGGAAGTTCTGGCTCATAAATGCACCAAGGTACAGGGAGCAAGCAGGGCTTGTGTCATTCCCAAGTGAAACACACATTTGGAGCTCTTGACCTGAAATAGCACACGGGGCTCATAAATGCAGGGTGGCTCTTGTGACCTCCATTATAATGCAATCTGTTTTCCTTCCATTTCTCTTTTTGTGGGGTTAAAACCAAAGATTAGATTTTAAAAACACACACACACACACACACACATATATATATATATATGCATATGCATACAGAAGTGTGTATGCAAATATTAGTCTGTACAAATGCATGAGAAATAAGTTTTATTACAATTATTCTTGTTTGACCCTAGCATAGTATTTTCTCATTTTGTTTTCCTCTCAAGCAATTGTGGCAGTCTATCAGCAAACTCAAACTTGATATTTAAGTATTGCCAGGTTTGCTTAGTTTGCTTCCTGACTGTTGGGCAGCCTCCCTGGTTTATTTGCATGATGTGTTCTTAGCACTTTTCCATTGTCACTGGTTTAGGGGTGTCACAGTGAGGATAACCACAAGTTAGTGCACTGCAATCACAGTTCAACTTAAGTACATGGAATTAAATGACCTATTTTGTCATGTAAATACTCATAGTTGAAATAAAAAATATGTGGTGTTATTTTAACCCAGTGGTTATTAACAAAGAGTGAGTTTGATTTTCTGCTGTCACCTAAAACATTTGTTTACCTTATTTATGTGCTTGAGAAACTTCCTTCTGGGAGAGGAAAATGAATGTCCAAATGCTCATTGGACAGCATTTGCTAACAAATACATCTGAAGTTGTAATTGTAGGGATTATCTGATTGTTCTAAGCAGAGGAAGGGTTAACTTTGAGGGCTGATTTGGGAACCCAGAGCAGAGGTTCTGGCTCTGTGCTCTCCTCTCATGGGGCAGTGTCAGAGCTGGTGACAAAGATGAGCACAGGGGCTGCAGTGATGGCTCACTGCAGGGACAGTTCTTTCCCACTTGTTCCACAAGAAATCTGCATTTCCTTGGTGTGGTGCAGAGACAGACAGGTGGCTGGAAGTGAGTTGATGCTTTGAGCACAGGTGAGATCTGCCAGGACACTCTGTGTGCTCTGCTCTTCTGTCAGTGCTCCTCAGCCAAACCAGTGTGCTTTTTCTGCATCAGTGTGGCTCCTCCTTCTTTGTAACAGGAATAGTTCTGCCTGCTCTCAGTGCAGATTTTTAGTTTGACTCAGTAGTCAGCCCTGGGGAAGGAATTTCCCCAGGAGAGCTGGCTGGGAGGGCTGGGTGACCACTGGAGCTCCCTGGGCTCAAATCTCCCTCCTTGCACATCCCCAGGCTCACCTGGGCACTGTCCTGGGAAATCTGCTCCAGGTGACTCTCCAAGGGGAGGGTTGGGCTTGCATGGTCTCCAGAGGTCCTGTCCAGCCTCAGCCAGTCAGTGGATTTCTTGTGGTGCTGTAATTTCTCCTTAATCTTACGATTATTTATCATGTTAAGGTTTCTCTTTCAGGTGTTTTCCCTCAAAAAAGGGATGAGCTGTTAACTGAAAGAAACAGGAGAGAGTAGATTGAAAATGAGAAATGGGAGGTTTTTATTTCTGATAGAAGAAGTCATAGGAGAAACTGCTGGTGTCTGTATATTTAAATTCTGCTACACATTCCCACTTCAGTTATTTATGTACTTAACAACAATAAGTTCTACCAACTTAAACTTAATTTACAGTTGAGTTGGGGAGGATTTTTTAAAATTTTTGTTGTCAAACAAATCTTCAGTACAATAAATAATCTTGACTGTAAAGGACTTTTCTTTCCTGCTGACTTAGAAGTCATCCATAATCCCTATTTTGTCTATATACAAAATCTCTATTATGAGTGAAGCCATGCTTAAAATTCTGTAGGTCAAGGATTGAAACCCAATCATCTCCAAGTAGATCTGGCTGGAAATGAATCAGCACAGCTCATCAGCTGCTCACAGCCTGGCTAATGCAGTCCTGGGCTGGCCCTGCCATCCCTGTGGCCACACTCTCAGCCACAGCAGGGCTGGGGCTGGCTCACAGCAGCTTCAGCTGAATTAACACCCAAATTGTGCAGGGTGGGAGCTGCTCTGCAGCTTGGGCTGGGGTGTTCTAACAGCCAGAGAAAGTCTTAGATTTAAATACGATTTCACAGTTGAATAATTTGTATTTTTCTTTTTTTTGTTTCGTTGCACTTGACAATCGACGGAAAAACATTCAAGCAATGTTTGAAAACAGCTCAGTTTGGTGTTGTCATTGTCTGCTCTTCAAATACATCTGCAAGGTTATTGTTATGAAAAGCTGTGTAAAAACCAGTACCATATTCCCAGTCACTACAGTAAGTTCTCTAGAAAGGGAATTCATTCTTGTTTAGTATTTAGCATTTCCCCTGGAGCCTGTGGGGGGCTGAGCCCTGTGTGTCTCAGGATGGAGCACTGCCTGAGCAGGTTTCTCCCACTCCTTGTGGAGGTGGCCTGGACAGTTCTGTGTCCTCAGCAGTGCCAGAGTTCTCAGATTGGTGGGTGCCATGGGCTGGCACCAGAGAGTTCCTGTGCTCATGAGGCACAGTGAAATTTTTAATACATTTTATACAGACCAGCCATTAGGGTTTAAACCTTGTTGCCTGCTCTAAATATGTTTTTCTAGAGAAATATGTTTGTGGGGGACATGTGCCACTAAACAGACCATCAGAATAATTTTTCTTAAAAATTTTATATTTCACTGAAGAATTAAAACCCCAGAATAACTGTTTGTGTAGATAATTATTGAGGCAAACAGACTGTTTACATCCATGTGCACAAATTATGCCATATTCTAAGGAATGAGTCTGAGTCTCCCACAGGGAATTTTACACTCTGGGGGTGAATCTGCAGTGCAAGGGCAGCCTGTGGGCCTGGCTTGCTCATGGGCTGCACACTTGAGCAGACAGGGTGTGTTAGAGAGCCATGCTGGCCATGTGTGAAACCCTCCTGTGTCACCTGGGCTGGGCAGCTGCACCTGGGAGCAGCCTGCACTTCCAGCTGAGCTCCATCAGTACCTGAGCAGCACATCCAGGCCCATGGCAGGGATTCAGCTGATGGGGAATCCATCCCACTCCCAGAAACTGCTCCTGGTGTTTGTTTAGTTCTTCATTCCTGCTGCTACAAAATGACCTTTTTGTTTTCCCGTTTGTGTTCAACTTTCTGCCTACTGCTGCAAGTCCTTTGAACTTTATTCCTGTGGTCAAGCACTTGCCATTTTCCTTTCACCTGTTGCCTTTTTTCCTGCCTTGACCCTGAGTGGAGGGAGTGGGAGCAGCTGGACCCGGTGGCCGGGAGCAGGCAGGTCCTGGCACAGGGACAGAAGGACACCAGGGACACCAGGGACATCAGGGACCCCAGGGACAGAAGGACACCAGGGACACCAGGGACAGAAGGACACCAGGGACATCAGGGACACCAGGGACACCAGGGACATCAGGGACACCAGGGACACCAGGGACACCAGGGACAGAAGGACACCAGGGGCACCAGGGACATCAGGGACACCAGGGACATCAGGGACACCAGGGACACCAGTGATGGTGGGAGCAGCACAGGTTTGCTGTGCAGGTGCTCTGCAGGCAGCAGGACAGGGGCTGGGATCTGGGGAGGAGGTTTGCCAGGCTCAGGGAGAGCTGGCTGATGCAGTGCATGGCTTCTGCACAGTCTGAGCTCACGTTTGCAGTTGTGTAACCTGTGGGCACATCTGTTAGCACAAGTTACTTATTTTTTTCTCCTGGTTTTGTCTGGCCTTTCAGACAACTGCCATTATGCTAATGTAATTAATAGATATTCTAAAAAGCAGGATTAGGGCATTTCAGGAGTGTCTGCTTTGCTTTTCCCCTTTTCTTTCCCATGCTGCCACTACACATTTCACTGCTAATGCTAAAAGAACCTGCTTTTCTGCAATTCTTTCTGGCATGGAAGGGCTTTCCTGTATTTCTCTGCCTCATTGACTCTCCATCTCATTTAAAAATCTTTGCTGAAGATACATCTTTTTCCCCTTGCATGACCCTCATAATTTTTATCTCTCTCTGCTGTTATTTTAGCATGTAATTTTACTTTTAAACTAGCTGATGGCCCTTCGTTGGAGAAGGGGCAATCAATAAATTATGTGCTGATTGTGAATATTCTTCATCATATTCTTGGATTTCATTGTCCAGACCACAGCAGTTGAGATGTATTTTTGTTGTACTTTTTCACCTTCTTTTGGGTCTCGTTATTCTTGGCTTTCAATAATTGAAAGAAAATGAGGTCTTTTTCCATCATGAAAAAGAAAGAATGAAAGAATGAATCTCCACCTGCTAAATATCATTTATATCAATCAATGGCCTTGCTGAGGAAACACAAGCTTGAGCAAACTCAACATGGGTTGAGCAAAGAAAGTGAATGATTTTCCTGAGTAATTTTCAATTCATGTCACTAAATCATCAACCAACAGCTTTTAGAGGTAATAAATTTCTATGAAAATCTCACCAAGAACTTCAGAAATACTTCTTTTTGTGACAACAAGCTGTTTTAGGGGGAACTTCTGCAACAGCTTTAACGAGAGAAGTTTTTGAGATCGGCCTTGATCCTTCTCACAAGATATCAAGGGGAACTTTGCAACTTTTTCTGCAAGTAGTCGTTAACAGCAAGTGTGCAGGAGTGAGATACAGAGAAAGAAGATCCCACCTGGGGTAAATAGGGTCAGGTCTGGCACCACAGAGCTTTGAGTATGGGTGCAGGTAATTAAGCAGGAATAATGTCATGCTTTCCTCTCAGATATACACAGGTATTTCTTGTAGATCAATTCTGTGGTCTCATTACATGCTAATTAAGAAAAAAAAAGATAAGACTGAGCAACTTGTGGTAATTTAGATCATTTTTCTGCCCATGAAACTTCAGCTTTTCTGGCAGCAGCTGTGTTGCTTCAAAAAGCTTGTTGGAATGCTTGTGATTAGGAAAGTCTGTTTTACTGCTGTTTTATGGGGTTTAAAAATTAATTTAATATCAAATAGCTGTGTAAAGTGGCACCACCCACGTGTGAGTTACCTTCCCAGCTTTCAGGAATGCTTGGTGCTGGCACTTCATGCTGTTACTGGATAACTAAATTGTAATATGTAAAAAAGCAGGAACATATTCTCAGGTCATCTCAAAGCATGAATCCAATCTCATCAAGATTTTCATTATGGTTTGAGGGACGGGGTGTGCATCTTACCCATTTGCTCACACAGACCCTTGCTGCTGACCCATTCATCAAATGCACCAGTCCAGGCCAACAGGAACGAGCTCTCCAAGAAAGATAAAGAGCAGAAATCTCAAATGAAAGTCATTGTTCTTTGTACCAGTTCACCTCATCTGCCATCACCTGTAATTGAGATTATCCAGCTTCTCATCTGCCCCTGTACCAAGGTGCTGTGTGGGGAAAAAGAGGTAAAGAGGAGACAAAGACTTCATAAAAGAAAATCAGGGGAATTCCAAGTCCTGAGTTAAGACAGTGCTGGAATATTATTTAGCCTTTCAGCTATTTCAGTTTAATAATTGTTGAAAAAAAGAGCAAGCATTAACACATTGTTGGCAAGAGAATGTCAGCCAGCCAAAAACAATCACAAGGAGAGACTACCTTGCACTCTGAAAGTGCTGATTGCACTTTCTGTGAAGCCAGCAGCAAAAAATATGCTTGTTTTATTTCTTGCTTTTGGTAAACAACTTAATTAATTAATCTCTCAGTGGCTAATGCTGTGCCTGCAGTGTTGCAGATGAATGTTCAACTATCACAGCTCCCAAAACTTGGAAGCTGACACTCAATTTTGTAAATGTAACCCAGCAAGAAGTTATGATGCCTTTTCAAACTCCTTAGCAAATTAAAAGGGCAGTTCTTAGAGCAGTGGACATTATTTACTAACATTTAAATGTCCTCAGCAGTGAATTGTTTCATGAGATGTGTCAGTGTATGCAGAGTGAGTGGGTGCCAGTACCCTCTGTCACTCTGGTTGGGCCAGGAACCTTTGGCATGAAGCTCCTGCTTCAAAGGTTCCATTCCTGGTGAAGCAGCAATCCTCTTCCTGCAGTTTGGAAATAGAGCTGGTCCCTCTGCTGGAATTCCAGTAGAGCTTGGGGAGGAATGTCTCTGGGTGAGCTGGGTTCTGCCTTACCTGTGCACAGCAGGTTTGTAGGAGATGTGCCCAATTCCTGAGCTCTGCTCCTTTGTGATTATTTACTTAGTTACTGCTTTCAAGGTACATGACAACTTTTATTGCTTTTTTCTTTGTTAAAAGTATTGAGATGAGAAATCCTGATGACGCTGGTTTCCTTTCTCTCTAGGAGATCATGGGTAAGCAAGGAAAGGGATCCATGTTGCTGTTACTGCAGCAGTGCTGCTCTCAAAATTTAGTTTGAGCTGTCCCAAAGTGTCTTCAATTGGTAATAATACAGTTTTGCAAACTCCTGAAAGTGGATAGCCAAAATATTTATTTTAATGAGTATTTTTATTAAACTAGACAGCATTATTACTGCCACAGATTAAAGACCTATAATGTGACTTTAATACTGTTATTAGATGTTAATGTCTTAGGAAAGCACTTTGAAGATGAAATAGTTCTCATTTACTTTTCCTCATAATTAATCCTAATGTGTCAGGGGACAGCACATCTTTGCATCTTTGCCTCCTGTTCAGTTTGGCCAAAAAGGAAAGACAAGAATCTAAAACATTTATGCACTTGTGAGTGGGTGAAACTGGAAGCTGTGAGTAAATCCAGTTGTACAGATCTCCTTTTCTGTTTTCACTGCATAAAACAAGAGCTGGCAGTAGGTTGTCCAGTTTCCAGTGTTTCTGGTGGGAATTATTCATAATAGATTTGTTATTTCTACAGTTTAAAGCACATTTCATCCCATCACTGGTGGTGTTATGCTCATCACATTACGAGTTCTTTCAGGAAGGGAAGAATAACTCATTTCCTGCTGGGAGTTTGTTTTTTGCACTTACAACTGGAGACTAAATATTCTTGTTCAAGGGCAAAAATATTTAATCATCCAGACAAGAGTAAAATAACAATGTCTTCAGTAAATGTGGCTGCCCTAGGCTGTGTCTGCAGGGTCTGGGGAGTGGGGACCCCGAGACTCCTGTGCCCCTCCAGGGCTGGGCTTTGCTCCTGCTGCACCTTCCTGTGCTCCTGTTTTTCACTGGGAAATTTCCATAGATAAAAAGAAAACAAAAGAAAACCTGGCCGTGATCATTTTCGGTCTCTGGCTGTTATTTTTTAAAAGGTGCAGTTATTGATGTCTCTGTACCAGATGGTGTGATCCCATGATGCCTCTTATAAAATGTGATATATAAGCATATACCTCAATAGTTCAGGGTTTGTAATATAAATCAGTCTTATGATATCCTCCACAGGCTGGTCCTTTTATATTCCTACTAAGAACCAAATTAATCAAGCACTATTTTGCTCTGATTTTTGCTTTGTAGTCTTTGGGTTTTTATTTGATAGAAGTTAATCTTTATCCATAAATACACTCTTGTTTTTTAAAAAATTCCTTTTCTTGCACTGAACCAGACACTAAAGATTATGAAGCATTTATTCATTTCATTGTTTAAGAAGCACAATATTTTGAAACTTGAGCCTACCAGCAGAACAGTTGGAAGACAGAAGATATATCTTCATTTACCATACATCTGAATAACTTGTAGAGCATTCTGCTAATTGGTTTGATTACAGTTTTCTTTTCTGTCCTTTAGCACATTTTTCTTGAGTTTCTTTCTTTGGAAATGTCAGTAGCCACAAATCCCACAGTTTAATCTTTAGACAGATCAGCTTAATTTTATTTGGGAAATATGTAAAAAGCAAGATGCAGATTTGTGCTGCTGGCCAGTGAAATGGATGAAACCAAGACCTGTTTTGGTGATGCCTAAATTTGCTGTGTAATTAATGCTGTAGGGTTTTGTGTCCTTTGAGGGATATGCAGAATAGCAAACGTTCAGCTGCTAAAACAAAGGAAGTTTTTATTGAACTTTAGTGAGCTTCATGTCTTAAAGGTAGAGAAGTGAAAATATTCCTGGCTTCAAGAAGAATCAAACATTTTCAATGCCTGGAGAAATAAAACTGAGGAGAAACAGGAATTCCACATTGGTTGTTGATCATCAAACTGCTAAGAGTGGAAAAATTTATTTCCTTAATTATATATACATCTAATACAACTCTCTCCATGTGGGGTGGATAGCAGCCTAGCTAAAATCAGGTTTACACCTAAGCTAATATCCAGCTTGCTTCCATGGCTTCCATCCTTATTTTCTGTCCTTGAAAACAAGGTATTTTAACAGTGATGAGCAGCTCTGCTGTGCTGGTGTGGAGTTGCCTTAGATTTGTATTATTTTTCTGTCAGTCCCTAACCCTCCTGGTTTGAGGCAGGGATTTTTAAGTGCCAGGTTTGCAGCGGGGTGGGTCAGTGCTGGCACTGGAGGCTGGGTGGGATCTGAAGGTGAGGGTGTAATTTTTGGGGTGACAGTGACCCGAGGTGCTGAGGAACAAACCAGGTTTATTTGTGATGTGTGGCGAGGTCCTGCAGGTAGGTTTAGTGGCTAAAGGGAGGTGAATATTTGTAATATCTGTGAGTGCCATGGCTGAAATGCTGCTGGGTGCAGGTGTTCTGTGCCTGGGAGGGTCAGAGCTCAGCTGGGTGGGGTTTCTGCCCTGCAGAGATCTCAGTGTCCAGGTGGGCTCAGCAAATCACTTCTTGCCTCAGCAGCAGAAATGTGGTACAGAAAGTCATAAATTACAGCTAAAGGTGTGATAGGCCATGTCCTTCTAAAACAACAGAAGGGGAAGTTCGAGATATTTTCCCTTTTTAAGAGCTGAAGGTATAAAGAAGGAAGGAATCTTGGTGTGGTTGAATTTGTGGCTGGAGGTTGGGGAGCAAATGGCCAAGGTGCCTTTGGGCTGGGTTTTAAGTGGCCCTGGAGAAAGGCACTCAGAGGAGTGTGGGGGAATCACCTCTCCCTTCCCTAATTTACTTTTAGGGCTTCTGGTTAGGTGTGTCACATTTCATGATGATAAATACCTGACTCTGTGTCTTTAGAAATATCTCAGCTGTTTTATCAGCTCCTTCTCACTGCTGTAATACAGTGATAGAATAATTTGAAAGTGAGAGCAGGAAGTTCTTCCCTTTATATAATGTCTGTAGAGCTTCTAAGGACAAATGTTTGCATAACTCAGGTGCAGAAATTTTTATTGTGATACAGTTTGTGGTGTAAATTATTAATTTCCATCAAAATGCTAAAAAGACAGTTTTGAACCCCGGGCTTGGGGCATTTCCTGCCATCACTGATTCTTTTATCAGGGCTCATGGAACTCCTTTGGAAAGTTTGTAGCCCACCAAGTGCTTTGGAGGTTTCTGCAGTTCTTCTGGTGGCTAATGAGAATTAATTTTTTCTAGCAATAGTAATGATTTAAGCATATTGCTTTAATGAGTGTTATCTCATCTTTTTCCTTAATTAAGCAAGTTGTCTTCAGTTAGCAAACACCAATATTGCTGACAAATTTGAAAGTAATAGTTTGTAGACTGTAATCCATTCCTCTCTTACTCCTGTTTAGATTACAAAGGTGGACATCCCCAAGAACTGTGAAATAATTTGGGAAAAGGATCTGATCTGCACTCTTGGTTAGGGACATAGTTGCTTCTTTTAATTGAGTATTCCAGTACCTTTTCTCAGTGCTCTTCACTTTTCCCTGTAATTTCTTGCTAGAAGTACCAGTGGTCCTGATTTTACAGCACCAGTGGATGGTAACTCTTAAATTGGCCTAAAATTAAGAAAATGTATTCTTGAAATTGTTTATATACATCTAGCCTTAACAACCATATTTAAAATTGACCTGATGTCATTCCAGTAAGGAAAAAATCTGGTCAAATACTTCAGATGTTTTTCCAAATGCTGGTGCATGTTAAAGTCTTACCAAACTATTGAAACCTTCAACCAATTCATTTTAGTCAGATAGGGCCTAAAGCTGAAGTATTTTATAAAAGCTAAACAATGCCAAATGCATTTGGCTGAGATCAAAACCCAAATCTATTTGTTCTCTTTCATCTTCAGTGTTCCATTTCCTAGGAGTGTGACCTTAGTCAAACATCTATTAAAGTTAGCTTTTGATCTTACTCCCTGTACAAAAAAAAAAAAAAGGAAAAAAGTCAATCTTTAGAATTTTCTTCCAGAGACAATCACAGCATTGTGTTTTAATGTTCCAGTAGCGTGTGAGTAAATAGGATTCTCTGATGTATGTGATAGAGCAGTGCCTAAATGGGACAATCATTTTTGTGTCAGAGACAAGAATCAAAAGGCAGCATTCTTCAGAAGCTGTTAACTGGAAAAATCCCCCCAGGTCAGTGGAAACAGGTTAACTGGTCCATGTGCTGCATTTTTGGGTCCTTTGATGGAAATGCCTTGTAATTTGATAACAGGTAGCTGTTCACTTGTAATACAATTTTCTCTTCACCAGTCAAAGCTGCCTAGTGATTAATCAGTAAAGGGGCTCATTTTCTTCTCAAGTATGAGCAGTTTGGTGGCTTTTTGAAAGAAGTAAGGACAAATTATTTATTTCCTGAAGAGAATATAAATAAGTTTCTTGGTCACCTTTAAGTTCTTCACATTAGGGGAGTCTGTGTCACATCCAGCCCATGGGAAGTGAGTAGGTTTCCTTAAATACATAACAGTTCCTAAACATATGCAGGGGAATAACATTGCTGTTAGGATTTCTATTTAGCATACTGAGCTGCTCAGATACTAATTGATAAATGTCTGTTAGATCTGTTCTTATCTGTGTAGTGCTACTGTTAGGGAAATGTCAATTAAAGGATATAGTAGATAAATACTGAAGAGATTTGTTTAAAAGGAACATCTATAGAAGAAGCAGTATTTGTCTTTTTCATAAACTGCAAAATTGACAGATGTTTTGCATATTAAGCTTCTAAAACCAGAGTTAAAAGCTTCCTGGGAATACATTGGAATATTACCTAGATAACTTTATAATAATGAATTTAGCAATGTGGGAAATGCCTTAAAGTAGATTTAATCCTCTCAGCTCTAAACAGCTGCAAAAAGTACAGTATTAATATTGAGAAATGGTTGAGGACTGCAGAGTACAATAGTTGTAAAAGGAATGCTTGCAAGGGGTTAGTTACATAATGTAGAATTCTGGAAAAGCAGGATGAAAGACACCTGCAGTATTTTTCTGAATTTAATAAAAATATCTCAGTACATCTTGGACATCATTTATATTAAATGCAGTTTTATTTTTAAAGTAAATTTATTTCATTTCAATTTTAAAAATCCTGGAATCTATTTTAAAATCTGAACATACTTTGACTACTGAAATAATTGCACAAAACCTGAGCTAAAAATGTTTGTTGCCATAGTTCTAGAAGAAGTGAAGCTGCTATACTGGTGCAAACTCAGGAGAAAAGACCAGTAGAGTTCCTATATCAGTCAAGATTTGCAAGGGCAAAGAGAATATTTGCATAATTTTAGATTACTCAGTGTTTCAATTCAGTAACTAAATTATTCCTCTCCTTCTTGAGCCTGCATTTGGCTTGGAGGCTGGAAGTTAATTCAGCTTGACCAATGAGTAGAGACACATCCTTTAAGATTTTAAAAATGGTGCAGTTCATCTTCTACGTGTTATTTTTATTCACCACCTGGAACAAGAAAATAAGCTTCCAGTCAGTGTCTCAGCTTTGAAAAATGTTCTTTACCTTGCACAGCGTAAAATGGAAATAGCTATTCTGGCATAACTTCATAAACAAAGGTGATATTAACCTGTTGGGACTAAATTACTTGTCTCCTGTGTTATTTGTGCAAGTAAATGTGCATGAATAAGCTTCAGCAAAGCTGTAGGAAAGTAACTTAGAGAATGATCAGAAGTAAAAAAAAAAAGCTTAAGAAAAGAAAGAAAAGGTACCCACTCCTCCATAATCACATTCCTCACACTCTGGCTGTGGGATCAATAGTCATTCATTCGTGCCCCAGAGGAAAACAGGGCTCTTTTGTTTCTTTACCTGTGCTCTGAACATTCCCTGGAGTTAAACCTGGCTCTGCAGCCCGTGGGCAGCCTCCTCATTTTCCCTGTGCACTTTGGGGCTGCACAAATCCATCACCACTCGCGGAGGAGCCCGGAGCAGCAGCGCAGCTCTGGGAGCTGTCTGGGCAGCTCCTGCCCCAGGAGCTTGCTGTGCAGGCTGGAGCCCTGCATGGAGCTTGTCCTTCCTCAGGATTTTTGTCCTTTGGATTGTCCAGACCCTGCTGGAACTGGAAGGAACTCATCCAGAGCATCTCATTTCCTTCTTCCAGAGGAGAACCACGTGGTTCTCACCCTGAGTGCCAGGGTACCACGGGGTGCTTCTTGCCACAGCCAGCGCTGCTGGAAGGGATTTGGTGGCCAATCTGCATTTCTGAGCTCTCTGTGGCGATCAGGCTGTGACTGCTTTGGGGGAATGTGGTTTTTCACTCCCTGAAATGGGAAACAAACCAGAAACCCAACAGGGCTGTTAAGCCCAAAGTGTATAAAGAGATCATAATGTGGCAGTGGGTGGAGTTCTCGTTTGCAGAGGTGGAGGTCCTTGCTCCCCCAAATGTTACTTTATTTTACATTGAGCAATTAATGGAGTATTCATCTGGGGATTGGCTATTCCAGGAAAATTACATTTGTGCACTGCATTCTACATTTTTTCTCTGATTACAGTAAGTGTAAATGTGATAGGTTCTGCTTGAAGCTGGAGATCCCCTAATGCCATCTCCAAATATTTTTCACTGTGAGTAAGTTGTGGGTTTTCAAGTGATCTTAAAGCATGAATATTTTGCTTTAATTCAACAGCCAGAATTGCAGAGTGGTTATAGGTCTCAGAAGAGCATTCCTGGAATTTCTGTTCCTTAGAGATGCTGCTTTCAAACTGGCATCTTTTGAGGTTGTGCTAATTAAATGCCATTCAGAGAGGAGTGTCTGGGCTCTCTCTTTTCATTGCTTTGATTATTGTGCTTCAAATAAGCATAATATTGTTGTGGGTTTATGAACTGGCCACAGATTTCTCAGCCTTGACTAACCAAGAGTTGTGTGTGATCAGAGCATTCCATTTCTGTTCTGGCAGAGTCCTGAAAATGGCTCATGTGGAAGCAGCAGCATGTAGGGGGTAATTCTACAAATTTGCAAACCATACTTTAACAATCCAGTCTCTACCAGCAGTGCTGATCCTGGCAGTGTGTTGAGGTTTTTTGTGAAATATTTTAGCATGATGAATTTATGGAACTCACCATTCACTTAAAATCCTTGAAATACACCATTTTAAAAGTGTGGATTGAGACAGCTGGGGTGTAGCTGCCATGTGTCATCTGATACAAAACAAATATTTGCATGGTGTTTTCCTGTCACAAGTAGGAAGTAGCTTGAAATCACTCACAAAGATATCCCTATTCCCAGAAGACCTTCCAGCCCAATTAATTTTACAAACTCAAGAGATTTGTGCCAGCTCCAGATAAGCTTTCAGACTTTTTGGTACTTAGCTGAAAGGACTTCCAAAAACTTCTGCCATTTCCCTTCTCTCATTACCACTTATGGACAGGTGCTTGAAGCTCAGAGAAACTGATGTAATGGGAAAGGAATAAATGGGGAGAAAAAAGAAAAAAACAGCAAATTCTGATTTCACACGGCAGTACGTGCACCATGGCAGACTTCTGTGATTATAGAGCAGTAACAGATTGTGCATGATCAATATGAGGACTGTGGGGTTTAATATATTGATATCACAATTTTAGGTTCCCAGGAACCCAAGAATATTCTAAAATGGATAACAAAGTCCTCCAGTCAGAAGCAGATACTGTTGGTAAACCACCATGCTTTCCTGTGGCTTCTGGTTTAGCACTCTGGAGTTAATATTTTTTCCTGTAAATGGAATTTCTTTTGTGTTGCTCTCTGAGAGGTAATTTAACACATTTCTGGCTTCATTTTTAATTTTTTAAAGTCCTTATCTCACAGAATTGCAATCTTTAGTCTGTGACAGCATTATGAAAGCAGGAGCAAATAGTTTGAGAGTTTGGGTGATTACGAACATTAATTTAACTTAGTGAAATCAGAGTCCTTACACATAAATTTGTCACTCTCTTGATGTTTGAAAACACTGCTTAAATACACTCCATATTGTAAATTCCCATTTTGTGTCAAAAAGTTTCAATGATGAGACTAAAATTGCATCAGGCCTGCCCTGAGGAATGTAAAAGTTACCAAGGGGTTGTGATGTTTTCAGTGGTAATTCTGTGGCTGCTGTGTCTGGTGTGTGCTTCCATCTTCTGAAAGCTGCCCCTCCAAAGTGGGGTGGTCAGTCAATCAAATACACAGAAGAAGGTAAAGGTCAAAGTAGTGCAGAATCCTAAAAGTATTATGCATTAGAGCCTTGACAAATCATTCTCATGACAGAGATTGTAAAAAAGAGCAGAAAATGTCACAAAATTAATCAGTTCTCATGAGGCCCACTGTAAGAATTATGGAAGAAAAAGCAGTGTAACCCTCTCAGTGCTTTTTGAAGTTCTGATTTTCCCGTTTCCCTCCAAGAGGGGAAGCTGCAGTTTAGTTTCACATCAGATGCAGGTGCCTTTTAGGATAGGAAGTCAACTGTAAAATACACAGCTGGGTTTGCTGTGCATCAGCTTGAACAGGAGTGCTCATCTTACAGATCTAGGCACAAATTTGGAATTAAAATTTCTTTGTGCTTCTAACTGAGCCCCTTGGGTCTAGAGGGGAAATCTGGCAGCTCTTGGGTCATCATCTCATCCTGTGGATGGAGGGTGTGAAATATCCCAGGTACTTGATGGAAAATGTTCACGTTAAAAATGTCTCCAGTCTTCAGGGAGGATAATGTCAAAAATGTGAGGGAGGATAAGATGAGGACAGAGGTTTTGAGTGGGGTGAGAAGCTAAATAATAGAGACAGACATGGGATGAAAGCATCTGGAACTCTTCCCATGTTTAAAGCAGAGCCCCAGCTTTTGCAGGAATCAGGGCTCTTGCTACTGTCTAAATATGTGTGAAATTAGAGAGTGACAGACAACCTGTTGCTTCTGTGAATTGTTCCACAGAGTAGCAGGGATGTTTGGATGTTTGGAGGTTTTAATCTTGTTTATGCTCATGTGAACTTTTGCATGAAATTGTATTTTAAAGTGAGGTGAGCGAGCACACCATGTTAAACAGAAATTACCAGGATTGCAAAATGAACCAAACTCAGAAACATTTGTGCAACACCAATTCTGATCCCTTGAGCATTTGGCAAAGTCTTTAAATGACATTATCAGTGTTTTCCCCAGCATCACTGCCTGGGTGGTGATGGAGTATCCGTTGCCCTGTGTGGGATGAAGAGACCTGTCTGTGGCTCTGTCCCCATCCAGCAGCTGCACAAGGGGAAGTTACCTGGGGAATATTTAGGGACTGCACAAAAGCAGAGCATCAAGTCCCTCCAGAAAAGACTGTGACATTTTCAGGATGACTGGAGCTTCTCTGTGAAAGATGAATTTCTCACAATTCCTGATAAATATGAGTAATACTTATTTGGGTTTTTTCCCCCTCAGTAGGATTCTTTTGCCATAGTATAATGCTTTTGACATTTTGAAGTGGTGGTATTTAAAAATGTTAGGCCACTCAAAATTTTTAAAGTATTGTCTGAAATGTTTTGATAAGGATCATCTTCAGTAGTTTCTCAACTTCTGTTAACTGGTCAGAGAATCCAAGAATCCCAGACTGGTTTGTGTTGGAAGAGACCTTAAAGGTCATCTTATTCCACCCCCTACCATGGGCAGGGACACCTTGCACTAGGCCAGGTTGCTTCAAGTCCCATTAGGATAAGTCAAGGAATCTTCATTTTCTCTTTTGCCTTGATCATGCAGCATGAGAAATACAGACTTTGAAATGTTCTCCTTAAAAAAGCACTTCTTGCTGTCATTTGTCAGTTTTCCTGTTGCAGAATGAGAAGGGAGATATTTGTGAGATATGATTGTAATACCAGAACAGCTGGCTGCAGGTGAAAGAACAGATGAAGGCAGCTCCAGTGCTGTGATGCATTTCTTGGCTCCTGGCTGCCTTGCAGCTGGGCACTCTCAGAGGTGTGTCCTGGATTTCAGCCTGGGCTCGGGTGCCCTCCTGGCTCTGGGGTGATGCTCCCACAGCCCAGCCCACCACAGAGCTCTCCAAAATCCATCCCCAGCCTGCAGTGCCCAGTTGCTCAGCAGTGACTCCCTGGTTCCATCCTTGGGCTCTCAGATGCTGCACACTGAGGGATTATTGTGCCCGTGCCCAGGTGGCAGCCAGGGTACCTTCACTGACCACTGGAAACAGGACATGCACTGGAGCCAAGCCTTCTGCTGCTGCTGGTTCAGTCTGTTCACAAACATGAAAAACATCTGCAGGAACAAGACTTAGGAGTTTGGACCCATCTCCAAACTGCTTTAAGAGTTTGGGCATTTTACTGTTCTTATCCAAGAATTCAGTTTCACTGTCCTTTGTGTAGTGCTGGGTTTTGCCTCCCTATTTATCACGAAGCAAGAATGATTCATTTCACCTAGAGAACCCTTCACCTCCCAGCCTGATTTTGAAAATTAATTAATTAGTAAAATTTTGCAGGCATTCTGAAAATGTAAAGCATATTATATGTATTCACTGATTAATTTTAATTAAAGTGAGTGTTCCTTTTCAGTCTTGGAAAGCCTAATTTGTTGGAGGTTTCAGGATTGTTTTCACTGTTGGCAATATGGTCTCTCATACTGACATTTCATAGTACCAGATATTTTATCATTACTGTTTTAGCACAGCATGCTTGACCCATAGCAGCTTTGAATGCAAATAATAAACAAGGCAATGCACAATGCTTGACTGTTATACTGAAATAACATGGCACAGCTAAACTGGGTTTCATTTTTCCTTTTGAATATTATTAATTGCAATGTGTTGACTGTTAATTTAATTAAATGTTTTGTTTTAATAGAAAACCATTTTTCAGTTCACTGACTCACCATTTCATTTAATTAATTGCAAACCTCAGGATTTGATTACTCATAGTTCTCCTTTAGTTAATTTACTTGTTCACAGTTTTGACAGAAAAGCTTTCAAACTAATATGAAGGAGAGGCACAGTCTGACTAATCAGGAAACTGGAAAAAAATAGCTGTAGCAGGAGTATGAGATTAGCAGACACTCAGGGTCACCTGAAAAGCTCAGAGCCCTTGTATTCACCATCAAAATCCAATTTCCAGTGACTGGGCAGTGGTTAAATGTGCAGGAGTCACTTGCACCCAAGAAACCACAGAATGTGGTTGAGTTTTGGATTCTTACCCAAACGCCAGAAAGTATTTGCTAAAGAATAAATTGTGACATTACTGGGGCAAGGGACACTGTCCCCTTGTCCCCTGGTGCTGGGGGTGGGTCAGCCCTGCCCTGTGGTGGGACACAGCAAACAGCCTGGGCCATGCAGGGAAAATGCTGCTTCTCCTGAAAGAATTCCTGGGACTTCACTGAGGAATAAGCTCCGGGAGTCTGTGATGGGGATATGGGAGTAAACAATTAATGACCTGCTGGGCTGCAGGCCGGGCTGGAGGAGCCTCCCTGGGGCTCTCAGGCTCCGGGGTGCTGCAGGTCCCGTGGCTGTAGGAGCAGGAGGATGAGCTCGGGGCTGCAGAGCAGCCAAGGCTCTGCTCATCTCCAGAGCCCCCGGCGCTGGGTTCTGCCCAGGCTGCTGCAATGCCCTGTGCAGCCAGCTGGGAACAGCCCTAGCTTGGATCCAGACTCTTCATTTGCAAATGGTTTGGTTCTCAGGCCTGATCTGTCTGTCCAGAATACAACTGCAGAATTTGCCTTTAGTGCAGCCTGTGCATGAAGTGTTGGTTTGTGCATCCTTGCAGGGTTATTTTGGTAAATATTTGGTGATTTGTTATATAAAGCCCTGTGCTGTGCAGCAGAATTCATCAGAGGGAGGGTGCAGAATGTCCTGGCTGAGCTGGGCTCACAAGAAGCAGATCACAGATGGCAGCTGCTGGTTCTGCCATGCACACCAGGAGCTCCTGAGCAGCTGGGATTGGGTCCCTGTGCACAGAGCACAGCTCCCAGTGCCATGTCTGTCTCAGAGATCCCACCAGGAGCTGCTCCCTGCCAGCCCAGGTCACTGGGGATACTGGAGCAGCAGCAGCCCTGCTGTGGGCAGCCTTGCCAGGAGCCCATCCTGCCTGTGCCAGACTGCTCCTGTGCTGTGCTGCTGTGAAGGATGTCCCTGCTTGACAACAAATGTCCACAGTTTATTTCCTGGGTGTTCCCTGACTGATCACAGCTGGCAGAATTTAACTGAAGAAAGGAGAATTTGAAGTGTAAATAGGCAGGAAAACCCAGAAGCTTTGAAGTATGTAATCCAGCACGTGGCTTTTCCTAGCAGTCCTTTTTTGGTTTTTTAGGAGGAAGCAGAGGGATAGATGTAAATGTTGCAGCAGTTCCCAGGACATTTTTCAAAATGAGGGGCTCTAAGTGAGATTCTGCTGCTGATAATGATTCATCCAAGGAGATGGAAATGATTCTTCAGTTCTTTGTAGATCCTTAGATAAGTCAGTTGAAGAACAGCCCTCTTCTCCACAGCTAGCCCAAGCTGATCAATTATAGAAAGGAGTTTTATTAGTAGTTAAATTAAATAATAGCTCCAGTAACATTAACCATGGTGATACTTAATTGAAGATTGTGCCAATGCTGCCTGGTTTCTGTTTTCTGAATCATTTCAGTTGGCAGCACCCCCTTTCTGCTGAGCCCATTTGCTTGAGCCTCAATTTTGTTATGTCTCAGAGATGCTGAAGAATTACTACATTGTTTTTAAAGTGCCTCAGACAGAGTATGTGACTTTTACTTCAAGTAAGAAGTTCTAGAGACTGGGGAGTGAGTGAGTGAGTGAGGGAGTAAAGGCTTTGCAGCCAGAGTTCAGGGATAGTCTCAGCTCTGTCTTCAAGCTTGTGCCTGGCTGGGCAGGACCTTGGTGCTTTCTGCACAGGGGCTGTGTTCTACTCCTGAAACTTCAGCTGCTGGAGTGACTTTGGTGTGGCAGATGGCCCAGCAGAGTTTTCTGAGCCATGGCTGTTTCTTGGCTGGTGTCCTTATGGCAGCTGTGTCTGGTTAGGGAGCTCAGAAACGCCTGACAATAATTACCTTTAATTTCTGCAGGCCTCCTCGTGGTGATTTGGGGACTGTGTTTATTATTTTCTGTTTGTGCCGTGGTTCCTTTCTGCCTTCATTACACTTCTGGTACAGCTCTTCAGTGGAAGGTTCTGGGGAATTTTTCATTTTTCTTTCTTTTTTTTTAATACAGTGGCCTGGATCATTTTTTTCTCTTGTCATTTCTCTGAACATTTTGCTAAAGATCTGAATTTTCTTCCATTCCCTATTTACCTCCTTATAAATAATTTCTTTACTGTTTTACATATTTAATTAAATTGCATTTCAATCTATATCAAGAACCTGTATAAATACTGACCCTGATGAAAACACTGGAAAATTGGTTTATCAGTGCATCCCTGGATACATACAAATGATAAAATGTTGGAAGAAAAAACTCTGTGTTCCAACACTGTATTTTTGTAACCATTAAAATGTATGTGAAATCTTTGCAAATGGATTAAAAATAGAAAGTGAAAAGGTGCCTGGAAATCTTGAAAACAGTGAATTCCTCAGAACTGTGATGATGCTTCATTTTTTCTTTTACTTCCTGAAAATAATGTAAAACTCACTCAAAGAGCAATCCCACTTCCTTTTCCCAAGGAAAAAAAAAAAGTGAAAAAGTTTGCAGACTATTTCATCTTCTCCAGAAAGTGTGTGGAGAGTTTTATCATTGAAGATGTATTCTGTGATGGATTAAGTGAGAGTGTCTGAGATAAAAACAGGAGTTTAAACATCAGGATTTTATATCTGCTTGATGAAAAACCTGTAGCATTTGTAAAAGACTTTAAAGGGTGCTGAAAAAAATTGCAGTGCAGTGGTCTTTTGAGTGAACTGAGGGCTGCATTAAATAGCCTAAAAGACAAAAATATTGGTGATGATCAGAATCTCTTTGCTGAACTTGACCAAATTGCTGTATCCATGTGTGATAAAAGGTGTCCCTCTCCATGCAGTCCTGGATTGCTTCCTTTGTTAAATCTTTCTGAAATAATGAGAACTTTGTGCCGCCCTTTAGAGGAGCAGCAGAGCAAATCTGAATGTCAGATTCTTAGCAGCATTTAGAAGAATGCTGTAATTTATGGATAGGGTGTGGAAATTATTAGTTCCCTTTAATCAGTATCTAAATCTCTCAGTAAGCAATGTTTTCCAGAAGCAGATTATTTAATTCTGGTTGCATGTCTGATATTCTAGTGGGTTGCCAGAACAGGCACCACCACCAAAAAAATCGTGGGTTTTAATAAATACAGTCAGTGATTTTGTGGAGCTAGGTAGCAAATAATAAAGCAAGTCCTGTACTGAAAGGAAGAATAAAGCCATTTAATCCATAACTGAGTGAATAAACAATTGTACCTGTAGAGATATTTTTGGGTTTGTGCCTGTATCTCCTGGATTTTCCTGCAGGAAGTTCACATTATTTTCAATCACATCTTGCCCAGAATAAAAGTAATTTGGTACTGTCTGGGAAAAAATCTGAATCTTTATTTAGTGACCAAGCCAAAATTGATAAAACTTAAAAACCTACACTTAGGAAAAAAACATACTGGGAATCTAAACAAAAATAATAATAAAAAAATTATAGTTAGCCTGATGTTACTCTGCTTGCTCTCTTTTACTACTGGAAATTAATTGTGTTTTAGTAATTTGGAAATCTTCCACCAATGCCCCCCTTAATTCTGGGAATTTCTGCTGGTCTTAATGGTCTCTTAAAAGTGGGATTGATTCTGTAATTATCCAAATTGTGTTTTTCTACACATTTCCAATGTAATGTTTTCATGTTACAATAATATTACTCCAAACCAGCAAATTCCCAAAAGGACTAAAAATATTTGGATGCTTAATAGAACAATGAGTGCTGTACTATTACATGTTAATTTGCTTTGAACTGCTGAAATTAAGGAATACTGTATCTTACTCTGCATGTGGAAATTTTGTTTCAGCTAAATAAGTCAAGCAGAAAGTGATCAAAGGGACAAGGTGATCAAAGTGACAGGAAATTATATTTAAAAGTATAATCAAAAGGGATACCATGAAATGAATATTTCTTTGTGCTCTACATGTTAACAAGAAAAATAAACATGAAAGATTTTTATTTTTTTAAATTCTTAGAATGGGGTATTGAAGTGGCTTGACTTTAAAACAAAGATGGTGTTCAGGGATAGCATTCCTGTACTGGACTAAGAATGGCCATTGAATTTATGTGATTTTTTTCCTACTGAAAAGGAATGTTCTGTTCATACCTGCAGTGCCACATTGTGCAATCTGACACTGCATATTGTTTATTTAAATTTTGCAGGTCTGACAGCAGCTGCCATGGCAGAAGCTATGAAGCTACAGAAAATGAAACTTATGGCCATGAACAGCCTTCATGGAAGTGGGAGTCAAAATGGAACCGAGTCAGAAAATGAAGAGCTCAATTCTAATGCAGGTAAGGGATGCTGTGCCCTGAGCTGCCCTGGAGCTCTCAGCACCTGGGTCTCAAGTTCTTGGGCTCTCGTATTTTGTAAGCATTGCCCCACCAGTGCTAAATCAAAATTAGTGCCCTCACTCCTTCATGTTCCTCCAGTTTTCCCCCTGACAGCTCCCTTCACTAATTGTTTGAAAAATACTGGTGAAGGATCATCATCGTTGGGATTGGACACAGACCTTTTAAAGTGCCCCCTAAATACATCTGGAGTACCCAGAGATTTCTCCATTGGCATTGACACTGTCTGGAGCTCTCCAGTAAATGATGGAAGGTTTCCAGAAGGCCAGGCTGTGGGAGCTCCTGAGTTCCACAGGTCACTGGGAAAGGTTAGGCAGGGAATGCTCCATCACCAGCTTATGGCTTTTCTGCATTTTGTTCTTTCCTTGGATGGGTATTTGCAGAGCCCAGCTGTGCAGGGGGTTTGTGATAATCCTTGGCTGTGGCTGGAGCCTTGGACAGGAGGCCCTGGTGTGGAATACCTTCATGTGCTACATAAACATTAATATAGGTTTGAACTAAACTCCCCAAGTCCCAGCTCCCCAAGAACAGGGCTCAAAGGTGGAGTCAAAACAGATCCTTTCAAGGTGAAATCTTGGTTTATTCTGAAGTCCTTCCAGGTGAATAGAAGAGGTTTTTACTTGGTCAGTGTAGGGAACCTGGAATGAGACAGATCCATTTTGTCTCTGGTACCTCACAGTAAGGGCAGTTTCCCTTGGCCTCACTTCTTACTGCATCCTGCACCTCTGCCACTTGGGGAGCAGATTTTGTTGGCCTCCATTGCCAGCTGAAGAGGAGAGGCTCAGAGTGATGCCCGTGGCATCCCCCTGTCCCTTTGGCATTCCCGGGCTCCCCAGGCAGAGCCTGCCTGCTGCGTGCTGCATGTGCATCCTCCCAGCAAAATGGGGATTTATTAGACCAATAAAGCAGCAGCTGGGAGGTCTTAGACTCATTTTCTAAAGGAATAACTTTGAATTCATGACAAATTATGCACAAAGCAGTCTTTCCAAAAGTGGTATTGGCTTTTGCTAATTTTGTGTACTCATCTGTATTTGAGGAAATCTGGCTTCTAGCTCGTGCATTAAACCTTTCCCCAGCTTCCTGTTCTCTGTAGGATGTGTCTTTCTTATTCACCTCTCAGACCCTAATCAATTAGTGCACATTGAATTCAGAAAACAAAAAAGGCACTGAAAAATCCCATTTAGTGGTTGTAACTAAAATAGTTTGTATAAAGTTCAGAATGAATTCTGAAAGTTCACTGAATGCTAAGAAAAAGGACTGAAGATGGAATTACTACAGAAAAGCAAGGAAACTCCATACAGGAAAGATGTAGACTTGGTATGGGGGTTTTAAAAGCTGCTGTACAAAAGTTTCATTTGAATGCTCATAGTTTTGTGTGTTTCTTGGTAGGGCAAAATTTGTGAACCTCATGTGGGGAGAGTCTACATTAATGTGATTATTTTAGGTACCACATGGAACAAGGAATTTTTTAGGGACTGTCACACCAGCCTTTGGACAGTGCATCAAGGGTGTGGACTTTACAAGGGAGTTCTCTGTGGTTTAGCAATTCAATGAGTTCTACAACCAGCTCAATGCCAATTTAAATATTTGGAAAAATTCCCACTGACTTTAATTACAGCGGGACCCAAGAATAAGAGTGTGGTGGCAGTTCCATACAGATCTTTTCTCAATTCTTTCCCCTTTTCATTGCCTGGTAGAGTAAAATTGCCAAGAGCAAATTTTCTGGCTTCACTGCCAGTGTTGCTTGCAGAGCAATAGGTCCTAATCAGAAAGAACTAATATTAATCCTGTTAAAAATCACAATTTCCCCTCTTTCCAATAGGTGCAACTTGAGTTTTGGGATAATTTTTGTAATGAGTGGATTCCTCCTTTATTGCTGGGTCACATTACAAAGATTTACATTGAGCAGGATGTGTCAAAATGTAAAACCAAAAATGAATAGAGTGAAAAAGGTACATTTCACCAAATAAAATAACTGAACAATTATCAAACACTCCCTACAGACAATTCCTTGGTGTGGCATGAAGAGAGTGGGAATTTTGTTTAGAACTTAATACACAGGCTGTAACTTTGATCTGCTGTGAAGGGAACACCAGGATAATTCTGTGTGCATGAAACCTTCACCAACTGTTTGCTTTGCTCTAGACTTACAGGTTAAATGACTATTAAAAATAAAATGGGGATGCAAAATGAGGAAGAAAATTGAATTTTGATTTTTTTTTTTACTAGGAAGAGGTAGAAAGGAACAGAGCAAAGGAGTCAGAAGCCTCATAAGTGAGAAAAACATTTTATTTTAGGAGAGAGACCTACAGTTTCTTTGATTTGAGGTTGTGTTTAATAGCTTCTGTAATGGCTGCAACATGACTCTGCATCTAGATTTCAGCATGAATAACAACCTGTTCGTGTTTCATTTAGCTCCAAATGAGAAATTCTGTGTTTTATTGTTTTAGGAAATTAGTCTGTGTACTATTGCTCCTGGAACTTTATAATTAATCACTAAAGGTTATGGCTGTGGAGAGTTTGTGGGAAATAGATGTCTGAATGATTATAATTGTAGCTGTCAAATCAGAAATATGGTTGTACAGAGCCGAGGACCTTTTGCTTCCTTTGATTTTTTTTTTCTTTTTACAGTAACAAAGACTCAAAGGGTTGCAGTTTTACTTTAAACAATTAAGTTGGGTTTTTACCTCAGTGTTACACATTGACTTCCTACAATGCCACTAAATATTTCACTTTTGGATAGGTGCCTTCCTGCTCATCCCACAGTCTGATAGATGAGTAGAATATTCTCTTTTTGCTGTTGTTTATTTTAAATTAAAAATGTAATTGAGCAGTATTAAGTCCTGAAGCTTTACTGCCAGATTTTTTTGCAAGTGTGTCATTATATACAGGCCATTAGTGTAATAAAAAAAAGTGTTGAGGATGTCTTGGCATATTCATCTCAATCCCCATCTGTATCTGGTGAAGTATGAAATAATTTTGGGTTTGCTTCTTACTGATGCTTGGCCTGTCACTTCTGCAGTTTCTTCCTCTGTGCATCATTATGATGATGGAAACTTTTAAGAATTCTCTGTCTGAAGCCAGAATTTGTCCTGTCAGTTTGAAATCTGAACTCTTAACTCAATTTAACATGGTCAGTGACTAATTCCTCAGATATTATATTGTTCTCTAGCAAATTGCAGGTGTGGAATTGAACCTTGCAAATGTGTCTGAGGGACAGGAGCATAAATGTGCCACTTCTTTTCCTGCTTCTAATCCAGCTGGTGATTTTTTGCCATCAGGTTCTACCTACCTCCTTTTCATGATGTTACCATAATCTCAGTACTGGTGGAGTTTGGTACTGGGATATTCTAAATAACTTACTAAAAATAAATGCTACAAGAGTTAATACTGAACATACAGGGGAGAAAATTGCCCAAAAAGTTTAATTTGAAGATTTTTTTTTTTAATTGAAGCAATGCTTTAGTTAACAGTGCTGTGAAGAATGCTGTTATGCATTTGAACATTGATGTCCTCCTTCCGCTCTCTCTGCAGAAGAGAAAGAGATTTTTTTTGCACCTTCCTACTCATCAGATGAAGTGTTGAAGCAAAACTTCTCTGGCAGTTGAAAATCTCCTCTTTAATCTGGCACTGGAGCCTCTCTGGCCCCACAGTCCAGCTGACCTGGGCTGGCTCCTCCTTGGGGCTTAGTGTCCCTCCCCATCTTCGGGTGGGATCTGGGCAGGAAGGCTGAATTTGGAGAAGCAGGTAGTTTGGGACAGAAGTGCCTGGATATGGGAGAAATCCATCCCTCTGGAATCTCAAATTCCCAGTGACCATAAGTCTTTTGTGATCTGTTCCTCCTCCTTTGGCTCCTCCAGGTGAGTCCTTGGAGAGGGCACTTTTTGCTGGTGGCACCTGAGGGTTGCCAGGAGTGGTTGTGGCCTTTCTGCTCCTCTTGGGAAGTGAGGAAGGGCTGGAGTGAGCAGCTGGAGCTGACTCCTGCTCACTGCCAGCCCAGCCACACAGCCAGATCTGTTGTTCTGCAGGAATAAGATAAATAGAACAAAAGCTCTCTGCCTGCACAGAGGTGTTGAGGAAGATGAGCTCCTTCATCGTCGTGCAGCGCTGAAATCAGGTGAAGCGCGTTCTGGAAATCAGCACGGCATTGCCTGGGGGCATTTGGAACTTGGCTGAAATCTGAGCTTTTCTTTTTAATGGCATGGCAGCAGGTGATGTGCACAAGTGGGAGATGGGTTAGGTTGTAAAATAGAGACTGGGTGATGTCACCTGGATGTCTCTCAAGCTGCCTGAGCCAGGAAGGATCAGTGCATGGCAGTCGTGACAGGAGCTGTGTGTGCAGAGCCTCAGAGCAAAGAATAAAGCAGGTATTTCCTTCTGGTGGCTTTTGGAGTTAGCATGCATGATTTAAGAAATGTGTTTTGCTTTCCCAGGAGAGATATCAAACAGTACTAACTGTTTCAGCGGTATTTCCTTAGGAAGTCAAAATGTTATTCTGTATGTAGAGGCTTGTTGCTTAATTTCCAGACAAGGAGCTAAGTTAGGCAGAAAAGAAAGGAAAAACACCCGGGCTTTTGGCATATGAGGATCAGAGAAAAAGCTCTCTCCTACAAAAAAAAAAAGGTGTTATCTTTTTATCCTTCTTTCCCTTCAGTACCTGCCATGCAGTTTTCTCACAAATGCAAACATCCTTCACAATCTGTTTAAAAAACCACAAATACATCACTCGGAGGAATATTTAAGGAACCATCAGGAGGGAAAAAACTCATTGGTTTAATGGAATGCTGTCAAGGAAAATCAGCATCACAAACGACACAGGGGCAGAATTGATACTTTTGCTCTGACATGTTAAAAGAAAATCCCATGCATTATTTAGAAAACCCAGAAATCTGTCAGCTGTATGATTGCCGAGTTAGCAGAAGCAGGAGGATGCTGCTCAAGTTGAAAAGAAACGCGTAGGCACAGATCCATATTGTAACCTTTCATGTTCTCCACCCACCATGAATACCCAGCTATTACACGGTCAGCATTTTTTAGTTTTTCTCTTTTAAAATTTTCAAGTGCTTGAAAAGTCAAAAGAGGTAGGTCTTTTCTCTAAAAAGCAGGATGCCAAGGCTGTTATTTTATTGTAAGAATGTAAAAATGACAGGACCAGAGAACAGGGTTTTTTTAATCCTTGAGTACCATGTAGATTTCATGAAGTAATTTTTCCTGTTGTTAAGGCAAGTATTTTTGTGTTACTTGAGCAGGGAGTTATGATTTTCTGAAATATTTACGAATTTTGTTAAATTGTCCTTTGGCCAGGAGGGATATGTGCAGTCTTGAAGCGAGAGAGAATTTACATGTTTTGGTTTTTGTGCTGTCTCATCCAAAAACCAGACTCGACTCGAGCAGACACATTAAAACATTTTATCCCAAAAATTGAGACTGTGCTATTTTTGTGGGTAGTACAAGTGCTGGTGATGGTGAGGATGAAGGTGGGAAGGTGAGGAGGCACAGAGGGGATGTTTGCCCCTGTTGTGGGGACAGGATCTGCACAGGGGGGTTTCACTCAGAGACATCACACCCGAAGGAGATTCGGGGTGTGGTGACACTTGGTGGATTTCAGGATGTGCATCCATGCTTAGCCTTGGAGTTGTGTTTTCATGGAACTTTGTTGAAGCCATGTGGAAATGATGGTGAAGTTTGTTGAAGCTTTTTCAGTGGAAGTGGAGCGAAGGAACTCAAACATTCTCATGACTTGGGGGCTTTCAAAAGCTTTCCCCAGTGCTGCTTGTCAGGAAAGATCCATGACTGGGGAGTGACAGGAGCAGAGAATTCCCTGTGGATAGTGTCAGTGATGCCTCCCTGGGGCCAGGCACTGATAATCCTGGGGGCAGGGGTGGATGTGCTGTTGTGTTGTTAAGACACAACTCCTCAGGCATTAACCAGGAAGGGAAATGCTGTTTGTTTGGGTCACTCGTGCCTTGTTTGGGCTGTCTCTCCTGTTCCTCCCTAATGGGATACCTCCAGGGGCCCCCTCAGTCATCCCAAGAACCCAGTCTCCATGTGGGAAGCTTGGAAATAAGATGCAGATATCTATTTATTTAGCAAATTGTGTTTTTTTGGAGAGGGAATGTCAGTGGATATTTTGTGCTATGTTACCCCAGCAGTGGGCAGGGTTTGGTACCAAGAATTTCAGGGGCTTTAGTGAAGCTCAGTTTTAATGGAGTGCAAAAATGAATGTTTTATCTGCAAACTTACTTTAAGGTCCCATTTTAGATACATTCTTAAACAGTTACCTCTTGAATGAATGTGAATAATTTAACTGTATTTTTAAAGTATTCATTTACATTTGAACATAAATATAGGAAATGTAGATAATGATTCATACAGAATTGTTGACACATCAGCTAATATTTACGTATTTGGATTGACTGACACCCAGCTGAGAAATGTGAAGTAGCTCTGGCTTTAGTTTTAAAACTAATAAAGGACATACAAGTCCAGAAGAGTTTTGAAAATGAAATTCTCTCCTCTGTAACTGAGGCATCTTTTTCTGTGAGAGGAATTCTCTTTCAGGTTTTTGATGCTTATCTTACACATGATGAAATTAACTGTGTCTATAACATCCTGAGCTAACGTAAACTGGTTTAAAGATCAAGCAAATTTAGGTTTTATTCTTTATTGGGTTCTTTTTACAAAAGTTGATATTAACTCATGAAGCTCTGGGTTGTGTGAATGCTTTTTGAGTGGGTAATTCCCAAGGGCATATTTTAAATGGACTTAGGATGATTAGGTATTAGATACTGCTAAGTGTTTACAAATGGAGAATATATATACTTGTAAGTTTATATTTCAGCAGGTAAACATCTCACACAGTCTGCTTCCTTGGTATATTTTGGTTGCTATCTTATTTGAAGTCAAAGAACTGTTGTTCCTTTTTTTCCTCAGAATACTGAGAAAATACAGAATACTGTTGTCTTTTTAATTTTTTTTTTATGAAGACAGGATTCCTTACAATGATTTCTGACTTTTGCTGGAACAAATCTATAGATTCATATCTATTAAAGATTCATATCTATAAGAAATCCCTGCCTAACCCAAACCAAATACCCCTGGGTGCACATGGCGTGATCATAAACAACCTCTCCAGATTCTTGCCATATCTGCTAGCAGAACTAAGTGCAGCAAAAGATAAACTAATGACAAAATGTAAATGCTGTGGCTAAATGGAGGAGAATTGAGAGCTTTCACATGTCTGTCACCTTTCAGATCCTTTACAAATTTATAGTCTCAGAGTGCAGAGGTCTAAATCTTCAAAGCTTGAAAAACAGAGGTGCAGCATGAACTAATCTTCATTTTTTCCCCTATCTTCTTACAGCAGCACTAATGGAAATGTATTTTGTTTAATGACTCTGAAATCCTGTTTGTAATTAGATGTGGGAATTGGTCTTACTTTGTAACAGATGATACTGGAATAATAATATGAGAGATGCTACGCTGAGACCACTATCCTCCTAAATCTATATCATTTTTCATTTTATTGACAGGAAATGTGTTCCTGGAACAAAGAGATTGATTTTAAAGAGTGGAAAAATAATGTCTAGTAAAAACTCGAATGAAAACATTTTAGCATTACTTTAATTGTATCACAAGAGTATTTTAACCCTTCAGCTGTATTTTTAATTTTAGTAAACAATCTTCTTATAGTTGTTGCTTTATCACTGGTACAATCTTTGAATGAATGCACCAAAAGGTAGAGAGCTTTAATTAATGATGGGGTGCATACAATTAAAATGCATATCATATTTCAGAAGGATTATTCAAAATAATTAATTTTGTCTGTTAAAACACTTTTCCAGTCATAAATGAAGTGATTAGGAGTGGGCACAGAAGATGTGAGTGAGGGCTGAGCTCACACAGTCCCTTCAGAGTATTAGTCTCTTTACTAGGTCTTGATGCCATAAATCATTTTGGCCTCTCTACAGCCAAGGCTACATTTTTTCCTTGGTTATAATTCTCATTTTTGTTGGGAGTAGCTGAAATCTGTGCCCCTACCAATGTGCTGAAGGAAAGCAGGTGGCTCTAAAGTGTCCCCATTAAGACAAGGTCTCGTGTTCATCTGCAAGGCACAGGGGCTCCACAGCACTGTGGGGAGTGACACTGATCAGAATCACACCAAATTTAGGACTTTCTGTATAAAATTTTATGAAGAGCAAGGCAGATTGGATGCCCCACACTTTAGAAGGAAAACCATTGCAGCTGAGGTGCTTTGGTAGGGTCCTGTGGCTGCTGAAGGACACGGTGAGGAGAGGGTTGTCCCTGCAGTCACAAGGTGAGGAGGGACCTCTGCCTTCCTGCCCCGGGTCGGAAAGGCAAAGGAGGGGAAGGGCATGATCCAGCTCTACCCTTTGGAAATGCATCTTGAATTTTATGTTAAAACAGCCTTGGAAAAAGCAAAAGCAGAGCCAGGAGCAGGCAGCATCCACGGGTGACCAGCAGAGCTCTGGCAGTGTGGGGTGCCAGGAGTGCTCAGGGATTTGCAGAATTTCTACAGTGCAAGGATAGGGAAATACCATATGCCAGATACATTTTTTATTTTTTTCCTTCCCCCAGGTCCTTGTATGTATTCTTGTTTCCACAAAGTCTCATCTGCTGATCATTTTGCACAAAGTAACGTGTTCAATCTCTTCGGTTTAATTTCCCATTGCAGGGTGTAAGGATGTGAGGAATCCTGTAAAGAATTCCAGTAAAAGCAACTATTAGTGACAGTTCCCTTTGTTAACAGTAGTGAGTCCACTTCAGTCTCACATTAATGATATTTTAACAATAGAATATTTTTCAATATTTTAATTACATTGTAAAGTCTGGAACATTCCTGTTCTTGTTAAGGCACATATAAGTTAGGATGAAAACTGGCATAGTACCTTTGATGTGGGCCACATGCTGAGAGTCCCCCAAAGGATGTCACTGATAGTGATACAGCTGCCAACAGCAGGAGTCTCATGAATGACAATTTTAATCAGATTTTTAAAAAAAGTCCTCTCAAATACAGTCAATTTATGTTTGAGGCAAGAAGTGTTTGTGGTGTGATTATTTGGAATATTTTCTCACTTAAAGGAGTTGCATTAATCCCCCCAGAATTTTCAGGCCGTGGGTTTGTAGTTAAGGATTCAGCACTAGATTTGTGCGGCGTGCCCTGAGCTGACATTTCTGCAGCTGAGATTTGGTAGCAGTTTTCCTTGCAACAGTTGGTGCTGTTGAAATGTCTGGCTGATCTGTGAATTTGATGAGACAGAAGTCACCCTGGTCTCCAGTAATTCTGCCTCTCCTTGCACCCACAGAGTACAAGGCATCCCTTAGTTGTGGAGCAGGGGCTGTGTGGGTAAGCAGGACACACATAGATCAGAGCCCTACTACTTTTTATAGAATACCTTGGCTCTCTGCAGCACTTAGATTCAAGTTTTATTTTCCTTTAATGAAGTTTTGATCTGTGAGAAATTCAGGATTATGCATTTATTTCTGTGATTTTACAGTAAGCATCTGACAGTTTTGCATAATAGGTTATGCTTTCTGCTCCATATTCTGTTTAAAAAAAGCCAGAATCCAAAGCTGTGAGTGACATTTTGGTAGAATTTTAGCAAGTACAGTCATTACCAAATTAAAAATAGATACAGGTGGGTAGTCTGTGTTTTTAGCTCCTTTTAAAAAAACCCAACCCTTGACTGTATACAAGAGCAGCAGTTTATCAGATCATTATAGTTGCAATTAGGAAAGACCAGCAATGTTGTCTCAGACCAAGAGTAAATTTACCTTTATCCACCAGAGGCTTTAATTTCCATGGCTGTGACATCTTTTCCTCAAATGAAATTCTTACTCTTAATTTTTTAGAAGGTTAATTTAAATTAATAGGATCACTGAAGAGTATTAAAACGTGGTCCATTTAGTCAAGGAGAAGAAAATGTTATTGGCACTGTATAACTGAAGCTGCTAATTTGTCCATAATCTAAAGGAAAACCACTTGGATTTTTAGTACAAGTTTCAAGTACTTCATTATTTTGGAAATCCAACCAGTGTTATGCTACCTGGTACCTAACTAATGTGTATTTATTGGCCAGTTGTGTGAAGAGGAAGATTCCACAGTGCAGGGCAGTGCTGCTGCTGTGGGTGGGCACTGCAGGCTGTACCTGCAGGCTGTGGGTGACACCTGGCTCAGGTGGAAGGGTGGGTTCAGGACAGTTCCACCCTGCAGGATGGCTCTGCCTCTGGTCTCCTGCTGCACTTTGTGGTGCTCAGGATCATCAAACCCAGCACCTGCAGACTTATTTCCTTACCATACTCCACCTCTGCCAGCCTCATGTCTGATTGACAGCTGCCCAGCTTAATTTTAGAAATTCCATAGGCTTTCTGATCATGGCCATTTTTCCTAATGTTTCCCTAAATCTTCCTTGTTAAAAGATCCCTAGCTGCAGCTTGTCCTGTTCACTGTGGGTTCAGAGAACAATTTATTCCTCTTTATGACTGAACATGTTCTTTATCTAGTGAAGACAATTAGTGAGCTCCTGCCTGTTGTCCCTTCCCTCCAGTGAGCAACCTGCTGTTCTGCAGGGCTCACACTGAGGATTTCCTCATGCCTGCTCAGCTCTCCCTGTGCTGCCCTGGCCCCTCTCCAGGTGATTCAGATCCTCCTGCTCTCCACCCAGGGCAGTGCCTGGGTCAAGGCCATGCTCCAGGCAGGAGTGTGGCAGGGATGGAGACAGAGAATTCCTCCCATTGTACAGGCACTGATCTCCTGGAAACGTGTGCAACTCATTCTCCTGGCATGTTCTGGCAGCAGCATCCTGCTGACCTGTGTTTACCTGCAGGCTCCTACAGACTAGATGTTTTTATTTTTTAAATTTACTCAGGCAGTTAAACCCCATGCTGAGCTGGGGATGGCTATTCCAGCCTTTCCCCTGCCCTCAGCAGATTTTCACACTGCATCTCTCAAAAATCTGCACAAAAGTTTAGACAAATTCTAATAAAGATCTAGAATTTTGAGTAATTCTGCTGTGTATGCCTAGGATATAGACTAACATCTGCCCTTGAATGGGAAACATTCAGTTCAGTTGAGTTTGGCCATTTTATGGTTCGTTCTCTCTGTACACGTTGACTGAAGGAACGTTCTGAAGGTAAATTAGAATTGATAGCTGAAACTGAAAATCAGCATTTCCTGTCTCGATGCTGTGCATTTTTTAAGCTGTATGCAGCCATCTGCAATTAATGCTCTTTGTTGTATATCTTCTGTATTTACAATATATTTGACAATAAAACCTTTTTTGACATTTAATCAGTAGCGGAGTTGTTCCACTCTCATTATATATTCATGAACTTTATCACCAAGACAAGACATAAATGTTGAGCTTCCCTTTAAGATCAGACAGGCATTGATATTTAAAACACTGAAAATTGAGGGGGGTTGTTGCTGTTCTACATTTGTGCAATATGAAAGTTAGAATAGATTCTTCTTTTTAGGAAGATGCTCAGGTTTGAAGGATGGAGACAGTGAAACTTCAGGGCTAGTGAAACTGTGTAAGAGCTGTATATTCAATTAGTGATCTCCTGGGCCATCAGAGGCTGCTTTTTTCCCCCTTTCCTATAAAGCTTATAATATTAGTTAAATTGGGATTCATTTTCTCATATTTCAGATGGAAGTTGGAAAGGCAGTAGGAAGAAGAGTCTTGCAAGTTCTGTTTGTTGATTGACTGTCTCTAAGAAATTGATGTGAGGAGGATTTTGGCATTTCATCCTTGAGAAATATTCCCCCTCATTTGCAGCACCCTTCTATTTTTCTGGATTTTGACAAAGTAGATATTTTTTGGAAGCTGAGACCAACTTTATTCCCTTTCTCTGTAAAGTCTAAGATCCAGGCAGAAAAGTCATTTAGAGAAAACAGATAGTACAAGTAAGATCTTCAATTTCACTTTTTAAACACCAGGCATATCTGGGTATATCCTGTATGTTAAATGGCATTTCTGTGTCAGTGGGAGATTGAACTTTAATACAAAAATACTACTGAAACAAAAGGGAAATTGCATGAAACTTGCAGGTATCTTATATTTGGGAGGGTAATCTCTAATGAGCCTCTCTGAATTTAAACTCAGTGATTCTGTCTGTAGAAGAAATATTTGCATTGTCCTATTGCTCACAGCTGATACTGATTTTCTCTCCAGCTGACTAACAGCTCTTCTTTCTGCCTCAAATAATTACAGCCCAAACCTTGCTCCTGTACTATGTAAATAGAAAATCCCAATCATCAGGATAGCAGTGTATCTTCAGCTTGGATTTAAAAGAAGTATTTTATTTATTAGATGCAGTTACGGCACTGAAATAAATGGTTGGTGCAGTTATGTAACATCTCACCTTCAAAATTTAATCATCTACAAATGTAATTTGTTTTTCATAAGCTCTTTGCTTTTTAATATGATTCATTAATTTTTTTTTCCCTGTTGTTTGTTCATCTATTTTGAATGGAGACTCCAGGCATTTATTTTTCCTGCTTTTTAATGCTTGGTATGGGTGATGTAAAAATACATTAAAATAATGTTCATATTATTTAAATAATTTCATATTTAAAAGTTTGAAGTTGCCCAGAGAGGTTGTGAACTCCCAATCACTGGAAGTGTCCATGGCCAGGTTGGATGGGGCTGGGAACAACCTGGGACAGTGGAAGGTGTCCCTGCCATGGCAGGGGGTGGCACTGGATGGGCTTTAAGGTTCCTTGCAACCTTGGGATTCTGTATTTCTGTATTGTGGTCACAGCTCCCCCATTTTTAGTTATCTTAATTGTATACATGCAATAACTTCTAATTTAATTAAGACCAGCAATATTCCACATTAGCCTGTGTGTCAAAATCCATGCAGTATCCTATAAAAAAGTCATTAGTTTGGTAATATCAATTTAACAAGTTTTAGCTCATTAACCTTGACACCAGCAGTGCTGGAGAGAGGAACCTTTTGATATTGTTGTTCTCAGCATAGAGCAGGGAGCTCTGGAAATGGGCTGAAATCCGTGGCCATTATCCCTGATCATCAGTTACGGCTGTGTGCTGGCTCTTCTGGGCAAACACCACAAATTACAGCTCAAGTCAACTTAATAAATGCCTTAGCAGTTACACAACATCTCACCTTCAAAATGTAATCATCTGCAAATTGCAGAAATGCTTCTTCAGTTAATTCTTTTTCTGTTCTGGCATTGTGTTTGAGAAATTACAGTTACCTTTGTAATGAAGTTCTTGGTTTAGATTATAAATATTATTTAATATTGGACACAAGTACCATTACAAAATGGGAAAATGAGCAATCACTTAAAAGCAGGGGACAAAGAAATCAAGAAGAAACTCCAGCAGTCCAAAAGCTGTTGTCTATTGCATATTTTCTCTTATACTTGTAGAATCAAAAAACCATCAATGTTGAAAAAGACCTTGAAGATCATCGAGTCAAACTTGGTGTTTTCTGATTTGATGCCTCAAACTGGGAGACTCTGATTTTCAGAATTGAGAAGAGGCAGAACAGAACTCATATTTAGCCCCACTGTTAATCACAGAGGCATTTGAAGAGCAGTGAGAAGGTATTCTATAAAAATACAGGGTATTTTCTTAGAATCAGCTTCCCCTAATCCCTTCCAGCCATTGTGAGTCTGTCACTTTTTATTATTTGAGGGCAGCATTTGGATGTAGAGACACCTAAATGAGCACCCCCACCTGTGAGGAAGGGCTGTGTGAAACAGGGAAAGAAGAGGGAGTTAGAGCATTGTCTTAAGGTGGAAGTGGGAAAACAAAGCAAAATGAATGTGGAAACCAGAATATTTTGTTGTCAGCTTTTTGTCCTGTTCATGCCAGTGCCAAATTTTCATGGGTTTATTTTATTTCCCTTCTCCTTCCCCTTCCCTTTCCCATTTTCCTTAAAGGAACAGTTTAACCTCAGCCAAATTTTCAGCCTCAGTAAGACAAAACAAGGTCAATTGAAATAAACTTAAGTATATTTGTGTTTTTTTCCTCCTGGCATGTTTGTCTCATAAAAAGTGAGGGGTTATTTTTTTTTTTTTGGCTTTTGCAGAAAGCTATTCAGAAATGAAAAGTACATTAGATAAAGTAAAATTGAAATGTTGGTTGATCTCCAGGTAGTGGGGAAGAGCACAGTGTGGAGGTTGAGTGAGGTTTTTCATGTGTAAAAAACAACTGTATTTTGTAGTTCTGTGAGTTTGAAAAGAGATAATTTCAAGTGATTTTAGCTTTGAGAATTTACAAAATGTAAATTTTTGTTCTCTTTGTATTGTATAATAAAAAGCAGCTATGTTGAAAATTCATTACAAAATGAATATACTAAATTCTTCTTTTAAGATATGTAGCATTTGGCTCCTAAAATCTCCTTTGTGCATTAAAACTGGGCTTTTGTCTTTATCTAAGGAGCATTTTCGAGTAATCAATAAAATATTTTTTTTTAAATAACTGATAACTGTATGGATGCAGGACTGAAGTGCAGTTTTATGAAGTCTTTAATCTAAGACCTGATTCACATAGAATCACCTGTACATGAAATCAGAAAATTAACATGTGCTGGGGAGTTGGGCAAACATGTCTGTAAGCCAAAGCTGCCTCTGCAAATATTGGATTTCTTTCTAAAGGGGGATCTTGCATTATTTGACATTTATGAAAAACTGTCAGAGTTTTATGTGAAACATGTAGTGACATTTCTTGTGGCAAATGTATGTTATTTTACATTTATGTTAAACCCCATGTGGGGGCATTTCTGCATGTATATGTATGAATGTATCTCAGTATATTTGAAATGAGAACTGCAAATCAGACTGCAGATTTGCAGACTGCAAACCTCTAATTTGGAGGTTTGTAGTCTGACCATGTTCACTTGAGATTTAAATATCTTTCAAGATATTCAAGCTTGATTACTTGGCCTCACCTGAACAATGTGGCTTAGAGCTAAGGCTTTTATCTGGGTAGCTGTCTTTGTATTAGGACTAAAATTCCTACCACTTCCAGGATGTTTTGTAGAGTAAAATGTGTATTTTAGAAGTTTTAGAGATTTTTTTGACCAGTATTTTTAAAAGCTGGCATAATTTATAAAGTAGATGTTCAGCTGCAAACTGTGGGGCTTGGCTTTAGGGGGGATCATGGTTAGGGGATGTTGCTTGAGCAGTGACATGGATAGAGGATATTTGCAGCAAAGCCATCTGGAACTGTGGAACGACCAAAGCTGTCTGTGGCACTGAGGGAACAAAGTCCTTCACCTTCTGGCCAAAGCCCTGGGCTTTGGGCACTGGGAATGCCAAGCTGGAACCACAGGTACTGAGCCACAGGTGTGCTGGGACAAAGTGCATCTCTTCAAAACCCTCAGCAGAGCGTGTGATCCTCTGTGCCTTTTCTTTTCACACAGAATCTCAGAAGTGAAAAACAGATCTTCAAGCTTCACAAAGTAAAGAGCTTTGGGAAGAGTGGATTTGTCATTATGTTTAATTTGCACATACCTCACCAAAGAAAAGGCCAGGGGAGCCAGGCCGAGAACACAGCTGTACAGGCAGCTCAACTAATTGCCTCTCCATCCTCAACCTCATTTATCTTCATTTCTTCCCAATTATACCAAATTATCAATAGTCTCTGTTGCATCAGAGTCCTAATCCCCTTTATTCAGGCAGCATTAGATAGTGGCAGATGAATTCTTGGAGGGAGTCAGGGTAAACAGCCATGAAATGCCACCTCTGGCAGATGGCATTGCTCACAAGAAATGTGACAAAACATTTGGAATTTGTTACCAGGCATTGGTATGAGAAGGCAAGCTGTCAATATTTTTTTAAATGATAATCAAGGTGGTGCATACTTATACCACAAGCAGAAATGAATCCTGTCCAAAACCTCAAGCTTAGTTAAGTTCAGCTTGGCACTGAGTTATTTGGTTTTGTTGCAGAAGCCTCTCACTTTCTCTTCTTAAGAAATAGTTTCACTTTATCTAGTACTAATATCAACATTTTAATAAGCTTTTTTCTGATGTTAGTTTTTATTCATTGCTTTGTATAGCTCAGAAAGAAATTCTAGCTTGAAGATGTAGAGTATCCTTTAAAGAATAACAAGTTTAGGAATGGTTTATTTGGCATTGTTGGTCAGTTCTAGGGGTTGGATCCTGCTCCTTAGAGAAGCTAATGCTAAACTCCCACTGGTATTCCTGGAGGAGAGTAATTCTAGAGGTGATGGGAATACCCAATGGCTAAGCTTGCAGAATGAGAAAAATGTTCTGAAAAGCAAAGATGGATTGAATGTGAGATGGATCCAAGTGCTGTGGTAGAAACCAGTTCAGATATTACTGTGAGCACAAATGAAAGTGGTTGTGAAAGGAAGTACAAACTTGGCTGCTGATGTGGTTCCAGGGGGTTTTGTGTTATTTTTAGGCTGGCATTAAGTGGAACACAGTAGATGTCCTGGCTGAGCTTTTCTGTGAATTGGGTTTACTCGTGGGCTCTCCTGGTTGTGGCAGCACTCTCAGTTTGTTGGAAGTCAGGAGTATTTAGTGCAAGGGATCAACTGTCAGATGTAGGGAATGAAATGAGTGTGTACCTGGCCTGAGGTGCCATCCTGACACAGCTTGGTGGGGCTGTGCAAGGGGCTGCAGCCACTGACCCTTTGTGGAAACCAGGACTGTGGCACTAAATCTCACTAGAGACCTTCATCTTTATAAATAAGGTGTGTTGAGCATCCCTCAGCAGCCTCTCCTTCTCTGGTAACATCTCTAGTGGGTTTTGTGCTGGAGGTGCTGGAAGTTTGGAAAATTGTCCAGGTGTATATTAAGTCCACAGATGTTATTTCATTCTTTCAAGCCATACTTTGCAATGTATGGAGTTCTCTTAGTATTAGGAGATCTTGGAAAGATTATAAATACATGATCCATTTATGTCACTGCAGATTGACTCAGCAGATTGCCATCTGTAACTTGGACTGTTCTTAATAATGATGTCAAAGAAATAGTAAAGGATGAATTGTTGAAGCTGAAATAACCTGATTTTGTAGTTACCTGTCTGCCCTGGACGTCAAGATATTCTCAAAGCCTCTCAGAATCAAACTATACTATCTGCTGAGTTAGTCATGGTAAAAATACACAATATTTTATCTCAGTGGTTCTTTCAGTAAGTTGTTAAATATGGGGAAATATTAAGTAATTTTTAAAAAGGCAGAAAACTGTAAATTGTGGTGAGTGAGGGTATGGGTGGTTATCGTCTCTAGAATACAAATCCTGGTTCCCTGCTTGCTACTGGCTGCAGTAGTGGAGTTCAGAGGGATGTATGTTTTATCCTTTCTGGCAGGCAGCCCTGCAAACTGTGTTCAAGATCTGAAAGTTAAGCTGTTTTATTTCTGGCTTGTGCATCATCAACAGTAATAAAAACATGACAGACCAGAATTTTGACCTTCTTTCTCTCTGTGAAATGAAAGTGTTTCTGAAGGCAGGCTGTAGTCCTGCAGTAGAAAACAGTTTTTTTGTTGATGGTCCTTAACCAGAATAGATGCTCTGTTCTAGTACATCATTCTTATCTTTGTATAGAAAAATAAAACAGTTGTCACGCAGTTGTTACTAAAAATGGTAGCAATAAATGTACTTCATGTTCTATAGGAGAAACTGAATAGAGTTTTATACCTTAATATTTAAGCCACGACAAGAACTAGGAGCTGTTGGAGGAAGACAGCAGTGCCCAGTTAACCCTCCCAAAACACACCTTCAAATAACACCAGGTGGTTTTACCCAGTGCAGGCACAGGTATCTGACTCAGAGAGTGTTTGTGAGTACCAGTGCATTTTAGTGACAGTTGTTACAAGGGTTCATGTCTACATTTCTGTAAATCTGATGTTTCATCTTGTTAAATGTAACTTTTACAGGGTGCTGTGGTTGTGGAAGTTGAACCACTGAGGTGTGTTTGTTGTTTTGGAGTTCAGCTGGAGGTACTGAAGGTGATACTGAAGTTTAATTGATGCAGCCAGTTTGTTCATCTGCACTGGTCTCAGAAAGCAGTGGAAAACACTTGGTTGTATTTTAGGAGGATTTTTGTGGATCCAGTTTGCAGGGATGAATGGCTCTGTCTGGTGTGAGAGAGAGAACAGGTTTCCTGCTGTTCAGAGCCTTGGACAGCAGCACCTGGCTGTAATGGTGAGACCTTGTTTTGGCTGGAAAGGCCAGGGAGGGACAGTCACACCTGCCAAGGTAGCTGGCACTGAGGAGACTTGGCTGAGGCTGAGCTTCAGCACCAGCCTCATCCATCAGCACGTGGGAACCTTGGAGCACATTTCATTTACCACCTCCTTGTTTCTTTGTTCACTTTAAAGGAAGCAGTTGATGGTTTGGGAGGGATGGTTAGGTTCCTAGATAAATATTGCAACCCTGCTTTTATCGTCTCAGAAAGTATCTTCCTGAATATAATTGTTCTTAATTAATTTGGCATCAAATATTCTGACATATTCCTAGTTACCTTTAATGTCCTGTTTGCTGTGAAATAAATTTTGATTTTGCTGTCATCAAGACTTTTCAAAAAGTTTAGAAATGATATTCAGATTTCAGATGCATTCTTATTGTGTAATTATCAACAGATTACTTCACCTAAGTCCTGACAGACATATTTTTTAAGTATGACTGACTGATGGACAGATTGGGAATTGCTGAATTAATGGGCACATTTCAAAGCCTTGGCAGGGCTAAGCAGTAATTACATCTGCTGAACCACTTGATAAGTTTTTGGAAGTAGCCCAGTAAAGCCATCACTGGATTTCTTGAGTTTTAATGTCTTACCCTACAGACTTTCATGGCTTTCTTGTAGGGTACACTCCAAAAGTTGATACAGCCCAATACACACAGCCAGATAAATCCATGAATTAAAGCTTTAAATGCATTTCAGAACTGCCATTTAGATTTCCAGATGGTTGTAATGATTTTGGGGACTGATTAAAAATCTTGTTCCCATTTTTAGAGTTGAGAATTTCATTTGGGAGTAATAAGGGACCACAGAAACTGCCCACACTTGCGTGGCCTCTGTAAATAACACTATCTACTGCCAATACAAGGGACAGAATTTGGGGTTAAATGGGTCTAAATCCTGACCCAGAGCAGTTTTATGGTTTTCTGACAGGAAGGTGACAACCAGGAATGAGACACTTAACCAGGAATGAGACTTCCTGCAGTGAGAGTCTCAGTTTTTGACCTAATTTTGTCTTCCTGGGACACTCAGAGGTTGATACCATGAAAATGTTGACAGTAGGCTGAAATGTTTTTACAGAAGATATTCTGTGTAGGCCAAAGAAGTGACCATTTTTCCCAATAACAGGGTGAGGTTGGAATATTGGTAAAATAGGCTGGAAACACAGGGGTTGGGAGTGCTGGCAAAAAGCACTGCTGTGTTGTTTTGGGAATCACAGGGTTCTGTATAATCAAAAATTTTCAAAGGCCTGGTATGTGTTGGACACTCACAAGAAGTTAGAGGTGAGAAATACTTTGGAATTACCAGTGATGAAATAGCAATGCACTGGATACTTTTTTCTTCACGGCTGTTGTCGTGCTTAATATTCCCAACAGGATGAAAAATGTGTTTAAAAATAATTTGAGAATAAAATTGGCCAGTGAAGATGGTATTGCTTTTTACAATTGGAGTTCAATTTTTCAGGAATGTATCACAAGGAAAAGTAAAATGACGGACATAGATTGAAACAGTGTGGTTGTGGAATTCAAAGGTAGCTCTGACAGAGAGGATTTCATTTAGCTCAACCAGACAGATTTAAGGCTGATAAAATGAATTTGAAACCAAATGAAAAGAAACTGTCACCGAATTGAACTGTGATTACTTTCTGGAGATCTTTCAATACCTAAAACCAAGACACTGATTTAATCACTACAGATATGTCTTCACCAAAAAACCCCCAACAAACGAACAAGAGATTTTGGGGTTTTGTTCTGAAGAGTGGAAATGCACAGAGAGGCTTATTGCTAGAAAACTTTTGGCTTTGAGAGTTCCCTTAAAAAATTCCTGAAGTTAATAATGGGTGAGTAGCAGCATTTTCAGAAAAACTGAAGCTGAGCTTATTGCTTGCATTTCCTTCAAATAAATAAAACTAAACTTAAACAGAGACACTTTGTGATGATAAATCATAATCACCTTCCAGTGGGGCTGTGGGGGAGTCTGTCACTGACAGCAGGTGAATGTATTCCTTGGGCTGATTTTCCCTGTTTGCTCACAGTACCTGTGATTTAACTCCTAAATTCACCTGATTTCTGCCTCTGCTTAGTTGAACATTAGTGTAACTCATGCACTGCTAAATAACTTCTCTCAAATAACCTGTTTAGGCTGGTGAATAGCAGGTTTCATTTATTACTCATTAAATAACTGCCCAAATCCACACCACGTCCATCTTTCTGTGTGCCCTGGACACTGCAGACACTCAGGCCTTTCTTTAAGCCCCACTGTGCTTTCAGCTGCACCTCTGCAAGCAGAGCCTGCAGCACAGCTCTGCTGCTCTCAGCTGCCTGGGGGAGGCAGCCCAGACTTCTTTCATTTCCCCTTTCTCAGGTTGTGGTCAGGAGCCCACGAGCTCTGTGCCTGCACCTGCCGAGCATCAGGAGCTCTGGGGCTGCAGGTCCTTCCTGTCTTTCCCTTTTCCAGTGCTGAGAACAGCCTGTTCTGGGACAAGATCGACCAGAATGCAAGCAAGATAAGGAAAAATCACCTTTCTGTCCTTCAGTTTTCTCTGTTGGAGGGAAGGTCATGTGGGTAGTAGGTGAGAGTGTCAAACATAAGCTTTTGGTCAAGTGTATAAATGATGTATTGGCATTTTGACAAATAACTTCTGAGTGCTCTAATAATATTCCTATGACACTCATGTATCAAGTTACTAATATTTTAAAATGAAATATTCTTTCTCATATAAAATAAATAAAAAGTTTTATTTCCCTTCATGTAAAAGAGGTAGGTCCCATTGCTGTTTCCTGTTGCCTCATTTTTCTTAGGAATGTATGTTTATTTTTCCATATATTTTTCCCTTTATGTTTTATATACCTAAAAGAAATTACTTAAAATACGTCTCTGTATGGGCTGTAAGCTCATCATACAAAATACATAATTGAAAATTAAAAAAAAAAAGTCAAAATGGGATATCTTTGCCTTATGGATGGCACCTGTTTGGACAAAAAATGGCTATGAACAGAAATCTGAAAAATTGTGGTTTAACATGAATTTGAAGCATTAGGAAGGATTCAGTTTTTTATGGATGTATTCACTTCTAATTGTTATGGCAACAAAGAATTTGAAAATACACATTGATGTGTTGCATGTCAGATAGATATTTGCTGATCAAACATGCTGACAAGTGTGTTACCACATAAGAAAATTGTATGCTCAAAAATAAATACCTTTTTTTAACACTGCATGGCAATTAAAGGACTGAGTGTACCAGCACAGGTTTGCATGTCACATACTTGGTTTTTACTGTGAATCTGCTTCAGGCTTGCTGTAAATTTGTATGTAATCTTTTTCTTACCCTATGGGCATAGATACTCACGGGAAGAATGCAAATTTTCTTCTACAATGGTTCTTTTTTAGCTGTGCAGAGGGACTGTGGGTAGGATGGATCAGAGGTGTCTGTGGGGCTCAGGGGCAGGACCAGAGCCCTGACTCGTTTCCAGTTCAGTTTCCTCACTGGTGTAACATGAGCTTCTTAATTCTGCCCCTCAGCTTTCCCACCTGGAGCTGACCACACTGCCCTTATAAAACACTTCACACCCAAACAGTTCTAGGTAAGAACTGTTCTAATTATTATTTCGTTTTTAGAAGGCTTCCTACTGCATAGGAAATGCAGTCCAGATGGAGCTGTTATCTGTGGGACACTGCAGGCTAAGGATTCATTTCATTTAATATCACTTTTATTATACATTGTATACTCAGCTGTATTTTTTTCTTTCTCTAAGGAGAAGTGATAGGGAACCTAAGAATACAGGAATGGTCTGGAGAGATAAGTGTATTGCAATTTATTCTTGTTTTGCTGGCACTGAATACTGGAGCAGATTTACAAGTGGAATTTGCAGAGGGGAAAAGTTATTGTTGTCCCCATCTGTAAGGAGAACTGGTCCAGTGATTTGGACTGTGTGACATAATTTAAATTCAGTTTCCCCTTCCAGTGCAGATTTCCTGGGTTTCCTTAAGCAAGTTGCTTTTCTTCACAGTGCAATTCTCATCTGTAAATTGGGAATAATGGAATTTTCCTCCAGAACGTGCAGTGGTTGTAGAGCTGGGTTCAGAGAGCTGGGGGGGCTCTGCTACTGCAGCCTCAGGGCCACGAGGCTCTGAAAGGCAAGAGAAACTTCCAGATTTAACTCAATGAGCTGAGTTTAGACCATCTGTGCCTAGGGCTGGAACTACCACGGGCAGAGGAACATGGGGAAAGGGAAACTTTCAGATGAAGATTCAGTTTTTTATTTTCATTCAGAAATCCCAGCAAACTGCCTTTGGCCCAATTTTTGTGGCCAGTGCCCTGATACATGAAATTACAGCTACAAAGTGTGTTCCTGAGCAAAAAATAATGGAAAAGTATGTGTGTTTTTTGAGCAAGAATAAAGTGTAAATGTTAAATTTATTGAAAAAGCACGCGGAGAAAATTAAAACTCACTTGTTAAAATCAGATGCTCAACATTTCCTCCGAAAGTCCTTCACAAATCACACATTTAACTTCTGAAACACACCAAATAATAGCACCCCAGATTCACAATAGTCAAAGTGAACAACTTCAACACTAAATAGCAGTCAAATGTTATTTGAAAGAGCTGATATGCAGTATATTAAATAACAAAGATGCTGACACAGCCTCTACTGTAGTAGTTCTAATTACTGCACTACGCCATGCTACATTATATCACATGGCATAATTTAGTGTATCTTTCTTTGTCAGTATATTACTCATCATTTTACAAATTACAGCTCTTTTATAGGAAGGTAGTTCATACTTGGACATAGTGCTAAAATGATGGAGTGTTTTCCTTTTTTCTCAATCACTGATCTTTCAAACTTTTGCATTTAGCAGTATTAATCATGTTTATTAGCCAAGTGTTGTCATAAAGAATGGAATTTCTCTGTTACTTTCATATTCAATTAAAATGGTTTTTTGCTTGCTGCCTCTATCTGCTGCACTCCAGTAATCTATTTACTTTTTCTAATTGAGATCCTTGTTCATAAATTCAAAACAAAATCGATACTGCAGTTACATGTTTTTCTAACAATCTGTAATCTAAGTGACAGTGTGGGGTGTACCTGAGAGGGGAGGGATCTTAAAATACCTTGTAACTTTAGAAAAGTTCAGTCTAACTTTTTTTTAAGTGTGCTGTTTTGTGGACCAGCTGTATTTTGGAATTCAGTAACATGGTCTACTTAACCTGCTGTTTAAAAGGAATTTGTTATTCAAGTGTGTAATACTAAAAAAACTGCAGTCTGTAAAATTGCTGCACAAGACCAGACAGAGATTTGAGACACCAATTGCTGTTTTCCAGACTTTGTGCTTGTTGTAGACAGTAATTGCTATGCATAATAGATATCTGGACTCCTGAGTTGAAATTGCTGAATATTGATGATTTCCCAGCACAGCCTGTGCCCAGCTTGTTTAACCCACAAAGTGAAGGGTTTCACGTGGGGCATCCCAGGGTCAGGCCCAGCAGTGGAGGGGCAGCTACTGAAGCTCAAAGGTAGCCAAGCTCAAGGATAAACTGGAATAAACTCTTCAGGGCTGAATTCCAGCTGGACCGTGGTGACACTGGAGGGAGGGAATGGCCAAGTGCCTCCAGGATTGACAGTGCAGAGACCTGGTGAGCACAGGGGTGGACTCAGATGAGTGTCTGGCAGGAGCTGGTGGCCTCATGTCCTGTGATAGCAGGAGATATTCCTGTTCTGATAATTCATTTAAACATTACTGATGATGTAGTCCTCAGACATTTAGCTTTTCCTGTTTCCACAAACCAATATTTTGAAAGTGATGCTGAAAGTGTCTAAAAATATTTTTTTGCCCGATACTTACTTATTAGTTTGTTTTTTAGAAAATTCAGGTGCAGGTTCCAGGTGCTGTGCCTGTGCCAGGTGCTCAGCTGTGGTAAGGAGTGTTGGCTCATTGCTAATGAAGCAAAATATCTCTGAATAAAGGTACATGCCACTGATGGTTTGTTGTGCCCTGTTTTGCAGGTGGGAGTGAATCCTCCTGGGACAAAGACAAGCTGCAGTCTCCCATCACGACGGGATCCCAGCACAGCCTTGGGCACCCCACGCTGTCAGGGCAGTCCAGCCTCGGGAGTGCACACCCTCTCAGCCCTCTCCAGCAGAACCACCTGCTCACCAACAGTATGTACTGGGATCCTGCTGGGAGAAAGGAGTGCCTGGAGCCCTGCTGGGAGCTGGGCTTGCCTTCCTTCCCAGCCTCAGGGAGGGGGGAAATGATGTGGGACACGTGAGTGACAGGAGGGTCAGGCCTTCCCCTGCCAGCTGCACTTGTGTCTCATGTCCAAGCCACCCTCTGCCATCAGTCCAAATCCAAGTGGCTATTCCCTCTGGGAATACTCAGTCACTCACCACTGGGTTTGGGACTGTTAATCTTTAATTGTCATTTCCATGGCATGGATTGAAAGCAAAAATAATCATAAAGTTGCTTAAAATTTTAACTATGTGAGAAAATTCTCTTCCAGATGGAAATGCTGACCCACCAATAAAATACGAGAGCAAGGAATAAATGCAAAATGTCCAGTTAAAAGGTCATGCACTGAACCCAGCTATCCAAAACAACTGGAATAAAATGACACAGGTTGGATTTAGAACTTGGAGCTCCCTGAGAAGCCATCTCTTCTCTTTCCCTTAGGGAGGGAGCAGGTGGGAAGCCATCAGTTCCACATCTGTGCACCCAAAGAGGGAAGGAAGGGAAGGAGAAAGTATTCCAGGAAGAAGAAGTTTGGGATTAACGGTGAAAAATGAAAAGCTCATTATTTATGGACTTGTTCCTTGTTAAGCTCTTTATCCTCCAAGTTCTCAAAGTTAATTTTTGGTGTTAGTTTTAGTGGATGAGTGACATTTCTGTCTCCTTACACAATTTTTGGAGTAGTCAGTTCATTCTCCTCTGCCAGGCCCCAGACCTGAGCAAATCAGAGCTATTGAAATGACTGCTACAAAATGAGTCTGCTTTGTTTGTGGGAAGGTGTGGACCTGAGCATTTTGGATTACTGTCAGTAGTTAAAAATCACCAGGTCATAGGACTCAAATTCTCTGTTTGTCCTTTCAGTTTATATTCTTGTATAATTCAATACCTGGGTTTCTTTTACACACAGACACATTGTGTTCTTTGCTCTTAAGGATATTTTCCAGTGGATTTTGTAGTAGGTGAATGTCTATAGGCTGTTAAAGGGTTTACTGGATGTCAGACATTATGCCCAGTGATTTGCAAGTGCAGGATATATTTTCCTCAAAGTCCTCTGAAATGTTTGACGGATTGTGTCTTAAAACTGGTGATGTGCTGTTAAATTCTGTTTGTAGTTTGCATTTAGTTTGCATGTCAATTGGACTTTTAAGTAGACATACAACTCAATGTGGCCAGATGGTGTCTGGGAGTTTTGGAACTCTATAGAGGATGAGGAAAGATTATTGGGCTGTTAAGGGAGATCTGCAGGGGAACAAAGGCTTGTGGATGCAGGCACTGGAGGGGATTGTCAGAGTGGTTTGAAGTGAGGGGAGATGTATGTGGGCATTGCTTATTGCCTATCATAATTAATATTGGCGTGGATCATCATGTAAAATAGAGAGTGAGTCATTAGACATCACAGTTGTTGATCATGATGTGCTCATGTTAAACAGGAATAGTGTGGGAGCTGGGAATATTGCAATTCTGCCTTTCCTGGTGGGCACCGTGGTGTTTTTATATCACTGGAGTCAAATTCTGTAGGAATAACCTAAGATATGGCAGTCAGTGGCATTTTTTGTTGTTAGTTCTGCCATACACCAAAAGCTGGCCTTCTGGTGACTGGCCTTCTCCTTTAAAATAGGATGAACCTAAAAGTTGAAAACTTTTTAGCAATAAACATTCTCAATGGCTTGTGGTAATGACTAGCTATATGTTTGTGTTATTTAATACTTGCACCTGAAGTTTTTAATGAGGATTTTTTTTCTAAATGTCATTTAGAAAAATGATAAGACATTTTTGTCTGGCAGAGTGGGTTCTGATTTTTGGTTTTTCTTCTGAAAAATTAATTTTGGATGCCTGACAGTAGCTACCTCCAAGTGGTCCCTCTACAGAACTCTTGAATGCACAATAACCTGAACAATTTTTTCAGTGAACTGGTGTCTCGTTCTTTCTTTCCAGTGCAGTCATTACTAAACACAAGAAGTAATACACATGCTGAAATGGATATTAGTGACGTATGAGAATCCAATTCTTGCTAGCAGTAACTTCACCTTTTTGGCAATGTCAAGATCTGCAAGTTGATTCAAATAAATTTCATACCTTCTTAAATTGGTTTATATCCATAGCAGAAGACAATTTAAAGTGACATTTTGAAAATTAAAACCTCTGGCAACAATTTTAACCTCTCATTAGGTGTTGCAGTTCACAGACCTTCTGTACAATCGCTCAGCAGTGTCTGTAGTCCAAGCCACAGCCTCCTGGATTCAAGAAATAGAGCATAAGAATTTAGTGTGGCATTGCTGAGAAGTGGTAATAGGAAGAAGTCTTGGTAGGCGTGTATGATCAGATAAAATTATTAATAAATATTCATCTGATATGTTGGAAAACATGCAAATTATATGCATGTTTTGTGGTTTTTTCCCCTTCATTTCTCTTAACTAAAGAGATCACTAAACTGGCGTGGTTTTATATTCATTTTCTGTCCCTCCCCAGCTGTGTGTTCCTCTCCCCAGCACAAACCAGCCTTTCCTGGGCTACACAGACAATTATCCCCTGTGGAACCCTAGAACTGATAAGATTTGCTGCTCTTGGGTTTGAATGGTGGATGGAGCAGTGGGATGTGACAGCCCTCAAGGTGCCTGAGTGACATGGTGGATGGTGGATGTTGCCGTGGGATGTGGACCCTCAGGATGTCCCAGTGACAACTGTGGATGCTGTGGGCCCCTCAGGGTGCCTGAGTGACATGGTGGATGGTGGATGTTGCAGTGGGATGTGAGCCCTCAGGGTGTCCCAGGGACATGGTGGATGTCACGGCCCCTCAGGGTGTCCCAGTGACATGGTGGATGTCGTGGCCCCTCAGGGTGCCTGAGTGACATGGTGGATGTTGTGGCCCCTCAGGGTGCCTGAGTGACATGGTGGATGTCGCGGCCCCTCAGGGTGCCTGAGTGACATGGTGGATGTCGTGGCCCCTCAGGGTATCCCAGGGACATGGTGGATGTCGCGGCCCCTCAGGGTGCCTGAGTGACATGGAGGATGTTGTGGCCCCTCAGGGTGCCTGAGTGACATGGTGGATGTCGTGGCCCCTCAGGGTGTCCCAGGGACATGGAGGATGTTGTGGCCCCTCAGGGTGCCTGAGTGACGTGTCCGTGCTCTCCGCAGGGATAGACCTGCCCTTCATGATGATGCCGCACCCCCTGCTCCCCGTCAGCCTCCCCCCGGCCTCGGTGGCCATGGCCATGAACCAGATGAACCATCTCAACACCATCGCCAACATGGCCGCGGCGGCGCAGATGCACAGCCCCCTCTCCAGGGCAGGGGCCTCCGTCATCAAGGTAAGGATTCCTCGTGGCGTGCAGAGACCTGCAGTGGTTCTCTCAGCGAGGGGCAGGACAGGGCACTGAGTTCACACTGCTCCAGCTCACCTGGGCTGCTCCCAGCGCTGAGCAATACCCACCACTGCAGCCAGGGAGTTCAGCTGCTCTGATCTGTCAGTGAGTCTGTAGTGTAATTAAAAATGGACTCTGACACTCACTACCGGCTAGAGTAAGATCTCTGAAAGCTTCATAACTCTCCTGCAATGTTGTTTAAAGTCAAATTTAAGAGAAAATGCTATGGGACATGACAAGAATTCATTTCATGTTGCAAATCCAGAACAGGTAAATAGCAGAGAAAATTATCACAAGTATCTCAGCGAGGCTGAAGAACAAAACAGGAATTCTAGCAGTGCAAATCCAGAGCAGGTAAATATCTGAGTAAATTATCACAAGTACTTCAGTCGGTAGAATCTCTGGCAGCCAAACCTGAACTGCTTTCTGGTTGGTTAAAATGTGTTTGTATTTTGAAATGTTTGTCATAGTCTCTGCCAAGTAGGCTGTTCAGAAAGGTTCTTGCCTGTGTGGAGAGTTGCTGTCCTTCCACACACTCAAAAATGCATTAAAACAAGAAATTTTCAAAATAGAAGTGTGTAGGATCAGTGTATGTGAAAGATTGGTGTGGTGGGATTCTCTAAAACAGTGTGTCCACTTTTTACTGAGCAAAAATTAAAGGTGTTACCAGTCTGACGTGTGTGTGTGTGTATTTGCATGCACATGTGGGTTTCTTGTTGACAAAGTAAAATGTTGTCAGCTTTGAAAGTTCATTAGTTTAAGACATTTTTCTTTGGGTTCAAATATGTGAGTCTATAGAGCTATCTGTTCTGGAAAGTAAATGTCTTCAATGTTTGTGTTCATTCACGCTGATGTATCCCTGTCGCTATAGAATCTGACTTCTGAGTTGCTTTGTTCTTACAACTCTCACTGATTAGCTGAAGTGCTTTGCTCTCATATCTTTATTGTAAAACATCTTAATTTTACGGTGTCATTATTTTATCCTTGAGAAAGTCACTGTTCCCAACACTACAGTCCAGTTGTGAGAATACATTAGTGAGGCTTGTGTTATACTTTTCTCACAGGCTGGTGCTTCAGGAGATTTTGTTTCTAAATCAAGCAGGGAAAGAAACAAGTGACCAAGCACGTGTTTGTTGTTCATGCCCGTGTGTTCTGATAGCAACATCCTCTCAAGGGGGACAGCAAATGTCTCTTGTCACATCACTGCAGTAAAATTCTAGAACCCTCTGTTGTTGAGGTTCTGGAGAGGTTTGTTTTCCTTCTGATTTGCTTTCTGGCCCAAAGCATCTCCAAAATTACCTCAGATTGTTTTTCATTTTTACTGAGAGTCCACTTCCAGATTAGGGCAAATATTGTTCTGAGTGCTTTGCTTTTGTTGACTTTTTTTTTCCTCCTGGATTCTAGGGAGGCTGGGAAAATTCAGGAGAGACATTTCCCATTAGGATCCCTAGTTAGGATTAAGATGTGTGAAAACTTCTTTTTCATCAGTGTACTTGCACAGTTGTTGGCTAGGTGGAGAAAATACCTCTCTCTGATACCCAGCTGTATATTAGTTACTGCAAGTCATTAAACTATTAGGAATTAGTTGAAATTCCATTCAGTTTAAACGATAACCTTTCCTTTA
>JAYDZK010000233.1:2107762-2148523 GCA_034509185.1 Euphonia xanthogaster
CCCCATCCCTGGTGGGATTCAAAAGCCCTGTGGATGTGGCACTTGGGGACATGGTCAGTGGTGGCCCTGGCAGTGCTGGGGGAACAGCTGGACTCCATCATGACCTTACAGCTCTTTCCCAGCCTCAACAATTCCGTGGTTGTATGGCCTGCATTTCCTGCTGATCCCACTGAAAAAGTTTTATTAAACACTTGTTCAGACAAAATGGAGCGATTTCAGCGTGCACAGATGAGAACCTGCTTGGACACAAATAAGTGGAGCACAGTTGATGGTACCATTCTCTGATGGTTTCTAGAAGCTTTTAAGGCAGCATGGAAATGCATAGGAAATGTGTATTTAATTGTTAGATACTGTTGTCAAAGTGAAGTTTTTCCTGACAAAGCTCAGTAGTGAACAAGGCTTGTATCAGTCACTGGGAAATGAAATGAAATCTGATTTAAAGGTACTGTGCTGGATTAATCAGCTGCTCCTCAATTGTGTTCATTGACCCCGTTCATTCAGGGGCTGTAATTAAGAAAAACAGCAGTGACTTTAAATTTGGCACCTGAATCACAACGTTAAAGCACTAAATTTCTGCCTAGTGCCTGCTTTACAGGAGACATCTCTTTTCTCACTGATGATCAGGAGTCTCAGCTCCTGGCAGAGCAGCAATGAGTGAGGGGGAAAAAATATAGGGTGTTATGGAGGATTTTGGAAGTTATGAAGACATGGAAGACAGGTAACCCTGTCTTTGTGGAATTGGAAATACAAAATACTTGAAATAAACAATGCTTCCGATTACAGGTTTTCATACTTATTTTGCTGTGAAAGAAAAAAAAAAAAAAACCAACCTGGCTTCTAGTTAAGCAATACAGAAGTAGCCAAGATTTAAAATTAAAATAAGAAGTCTCTTTCAGAAAACTGATTTTGCAATCAAAAATTAGAATTTTAGCCCTAATCATATTAAAATACCCATGTTTGGACACCACCTAGAGCTGGAAGTCAGGGCACCTCTTGCCACCATGAAGATATATCGGTTTGGATGATTCTGTCAGGTCTTTGGGCAAATAATGGTATTTAAATACCTATTTTACTTTCACAGATGAGTCACACAGGCAGCCCAGCTGATGTTGCAAATCCTCTGCTTTATTTTATTAAAAGACAAAGAGGTCCATTAGAGTATCCAGGCTGTTCTGTAACTATGGGCCATTAAATGTAATTCCCATCACTCAGGTATGAAACTCAAAGAATTACAATTTTAATAAACCACTTCAGTCCCTGGGTTTCTAAATTTTATGCCACAGGCCGGGAAAAGGAGTGACCCAGCCACCATCTGTGTCCAAAACCATCTTCTTATCCCTGCCTGGAGGGTTTCTGAGATCAAATGTCTTGGTTAGTAACTAACAGGTTAATAACTCTAAATCCTGTATCAATTGTTTCTCTCTCTTCCATATGCCATGTATTTATTTAATGTATGAGTTATATTCTGTGGGCTGTTGGAGGTGAATAATGCTCCTACAGCTCCAGGTAGATAAAGTTTTTAAGTGCATGAGAAGAAATAAGTTGGTGGTCTAACCAGTGTAAATTGTACCTTTAATATTTCTCCCTTGTTTGAGAGGGATGTGGAATTTCAAGTGGATCAAGGCTCTGACTGATGGTTTAAAAACATGCCTTCTGAAAGAAAATAAACCAGCTGGCAAATAAAAGTGCCTGTTGGTTTGGGACGTGCAGGGAGCAATTCACGTTCCCCACGTTCCCAGTGCTGTGTTCAGTCTGGAGGTTGATGCTTCATTTGCCAATCCCTGTTCCTTCAATTTAGGCAGAAGACAGAAGATGAAATACTTAAGCATATTGAATTAAGAGCGAGAAACTTCCTAGCAGATTCCTGTGTGCTTTCCCAGGATGATACTGCATTCACTGTTAGTGTTTACTGTGTATTTCTTTGCTCTGCAGTATAATTCTTACTTTCATCTATTCATCTGGATGTCAGCTAGAAATTAAAATGAAAAGACTGCACTCTAAATGGATTCCTGAATGCTTTTATAAAGCATGGCAGGTTTAACAAACAGGCTCGATAAAAGTAGTTCCCACTTTGCTTCAATAATCAGAAAGGTTGTTTGTGTCCTTGGTCAGGCTGGAGCTGTCTTGGCTTTATTTCTTGCTTATTCTGTTGTATTGTATATGTGAGTGCAGCTTTTAGCATTTATATTTTTACTGGTGTTTAAAATCAAAATCCTTAAATCAACATTATTTTTTTTCCATTAAAGAGATGCATTTGATAGTGTCCCCAAGAAATGCTTCCAGGACATGCCATTTTTAATTGCTTTACCAATTATGATTCCTCAAGTCTAGCTAATAAATTTCTGCCTAACTGTGCACTTATTCAGAGCATGGGCAAGATGTAGACACCGTTCAGATGTGAAGACCTATTACAAGATTGAAATAGATTTCTAATGCATTTATCATTCATCTTTGCAGAGTGTGATTTCAATCAGAAAAAAAATGATGAATAGTTTGACAGTTTCCACCCATATACGCTAAAACATAATATGCTGCTTCTAGTTTCAGCTATTACAGACTTTAACATGCAATGTGACCTTGGTCTGCAAAGCATGTTTGGTTAGCACAAAAACTTAATCATAAGAAGTCATAAGTAGAATCCTTCTTCTTTACTGCCCTTTTTCTGGGACTTGGAAATTTATTGCTTCTGGGACAGGTAGGATATGAACAATGGGCCAAATAGAGTCCAGGGTTATCTCATCTGTGTGAAAACTGCTGCTGAAAATCGATGTGACCTCTGCTACACTGTCATCCCAATTCCCACCCTCTGTGTCCTATTTGTCTTTTGGTAGAAGCTTAGATCTGTGTGCTGTCTCTATGTGTCTCCCTTGGGCCAGATTATCAAAATGAATCATTGCCTGCATACCTCTTATATTTCTATTTATTTTCCTGGTGTTGACTAGGTCTGATGAAATATGATTCTTTTTGCATTTGATCCTCACTGCAGCAAGCAGCACCTAATTTAGCTGTGTCTATCTCTTTAAAGAAGAGTAATACTATTTTGAAACTTCAATCTGCTGTACAGTAGCATTACAAACCATAGACCATGCAACCTGTCTTCACAGTCAATAGTAATTTTCCTTTCGGCCAATTTAATGTTATTACTTTCATCTCCAAATAGCAGAGATTTCTAGAGGTGTTAGAGCAGCTCCAGTTTTGTTATGCATACTTCATGTGTTGCTTTCTTTTTCAAATGCCACTTCTGTTTAGTCTTCTGTGACTCCGTGGCTTCACTGTTCGTTCTGTGTGGCACCATGTGTGACAACTAATCAGGTTATTTTAAAAACTCTGCCACTGATAGATTTGAATGTGAGAAATGGTGTGTCTGAATCAGCACAAACTTCGTCATCTGAGTTTGTTACCTGAGCTGGGATTTTTTAAATGGATCACTTAAATTCCATCTAAGATGTCATCTCTGAGGACGTGTGGAGGTTACTGGCTTTTGTTATTAGTCCTGAAAAATCATTAGGAAGATGTTCCATTTAAGGAACTCACAGAGCACAGACAAAATACTCCCAAACCAGAGATTTCAATGAATACTTGAAAACTGCTAATGCTCCTGGTTTGTTGTCAGGTGGTTGCAAAAAGTGCAGTTCAGTGGAGGCTCCTGAGTGTGTTACAGCAGAAAGCAGTGCTGCAGTGGAGACACCCTGGGTTAATTAGCTGTCAGATTCTTTTTAAGTTGTTTATTCCTCAAAAACAGGAGTGGAAGAAGGAGACCTTTTGAATATGGTGTGGTCTAATTGTAAATTCAGGCTTTAATATCACCAAGGCACTTGATAGATGAAACTCTGGGGGCAGACTGGCTGCTGCCCTGGGCGAGCACTGGCATCAGGAGCTCATGGCCAAGGAAGGGATCACAGGCTTCCCTAAAAGGGAGGTGCTGGGCAGACATTTGCCAGGATTTCTGCAAGTGCAGGATCATGATGTGTATTTCGATATAGATATATAGATAGAGAGAGAGAGAGAGAAAGAGACTGGAATATTGCACAGAAGTATTTCTTTAGCATTTCAGAGTGAAAGAATTGGCTTTCAACTTTCAACTTAAAAAGTTTGGCTTCAGACACAGCTAGATTTTAATTGTCTGGATTTCAGAAATTAAAATGAATATGTGGGAAGAAGAACTCACAGGGATCTGAGAAAAAGAGCTACATCTACTGTCCTAAAAGATCCTTCAATTATTCTATTCGCAAATGGGAGTTCCTTGGTGATAGTATTGATTCCTCACCAAACTGAAGGGATTCTAGAAAAAAACAATTTCTAACTTTGTTTCTTTTCTGGATACACATTTCTGCTGTCTGTGCACAGCTTGATCTATACCCACACCATGTATTTGCAAGAAGGAGTGAAGGGGGAAGCTGCCAGGCCCCAGTTTGCTCTCTGCAGGAGATGCTCCAGTTCCAAGCAGTGCTGGCAGAGGGGATGGATGACTCAGTGGAGATTATTTACTGCTGAGCATGGGAAGGGGAAAGGTAAAGAAGTAAAGAGATGTGATACATTCCTTGATTAGAATTTTGCCAAGGTTATAGCAACAAAAACTGCACATCATAGAATGGCAAACATGATAGAATGAAGACAGGTCATTCAGGTTTAATGAACTGCGTAATACTGTTATAATTCTGTGGTATAATTCTGTAGAATTTGAGATATAATAGTCTGTACTCCATTACAGCTGTGTTATAATCTCACTGTATTGATTATTGTTCTGTACTATTTTGCCAGCTTGCCTTGGCAACACTCCCAGCTGCCCAAAGACTGAAACAATGTTGATTTTACTAATGCACTTGTATTTTGACTTCCAGATAAACCAAATGCTAGTTGCTAGAAATTCCAGTCACCTATATTTCCAATGCTTTCTGATGTGCTTTTAAACCTGTCTTTACAGAAGAGGTCCAAATTGCCATTCCAATAATGAAACCAACCTTAGATAAAGTCCAACTGGCTGGACAGGCCTTGCCTCCTGGATTTCCGGCGCCATTTCTTTTTGCTGATGGTCTTTCATCAGTAGAAACACTATTAACCAACATTCAGGTAAATTCTTCTCAGGGCCTGGTTATGTCATGATAGATAACACGTGTTTCTTTTGCACTCTTAAAAAAGTTTCAGAAACAATTTTGTATTTGTAGTTTCTCATCTCTTTAATATAATGTCATGCTTAGGTTTCCTCTCTCCTTGGTGTTATCAGTCATGGAAGGGTTTCATACATTGTATATTTGACTTAATAATTGGCAATATTTGAAATTCACCATTCTCATTATTCCTGCAGTGCTCTCTGCACAGTTACTGCACAGTTACTGAGGTGAGCAGAGACATGGCACTGTGTGTGCAACCAAATTAACCAAAGCTGTACTGAATGATTCCATGCCACAAAATTCCTCATAAATTACTCCAACATTAGCTACTTCACTGCCCAGTTGTGTTTCAGGTCTGTAGGTTCCTGCTTCTAATCATTCTGTTTTCCTAGAGGGTGTAAAAGAAACAAATGGATGAATCTTGTCACTGCTGAAAGAAAATGGTGTTTTCAGATCTTGCATTTGTGTGTGTTTTAGGGCCTGCTGAAAGTAGCTGTGGACAATGCAAGAGTCCAGGAAAAGCAGATACAGCAGGAAAAGAAAGAGTTAAAGATGGAGCTTTGTAGAGAGCGAGAACTACGAGAGAGCTTGGAAAGGCAACTCACAGCTGAGCTGCAAAGCAGAGGTGAGTGAGTGAAAAATGGGGTTTAGGTGTCTGTGAAATGGGTAATCCTTTGGCATTTCCAGCTGGAGCTGTCGAGGGCTCAGAGTTAACTGACATGCACACTGGTGTAATGCAGCAGTGGACCTGCCCTGGCAATGAAAGATTCAAATCTCCTAGAACCAGGGCTAAGCACAGGTTTCTATGAGCAGAAGGAACATGGCTGAAGGATTATTGCTTGTAGGGCAACTGGCCCCAGAGAGTTTTGGCAGGTTCTGAGCAGGGAAGCTGGGGCAGTTCCATGGCTTCCAGGTGTATAAGCATCACTCTGCCCAGGTATTCCCAGCCTGATTTCTTCATTTGACAGCTTTAATTTCTTTCTGTTTCTGCTGTTATACTCCAAGCATCATCAGTCCTACTGTGAGAAAGACATGACTTTAATTTGGGTATTGAGGTGATTTTTTTCATTGCTTCCCTAGCCCACATTTCTGCAGCTTCAGTGCTGCTGTTTGTCTTGTAGAGAACTTCAGCACAACAAAATAGAGCTGTGAGAAATTGTCTGCCCAAGTGCAAGATCTGAAGTAAATAATCCTAGGTTGTTTTTTTTTTTTTGCATCAGGAGATTGAGGTGCAGTAGCACACCCCAAATGGGGCCTTCTGAGACAAAACCATGACTGGTTAGAAGCTTTTGATAATAATAGGCAATTAAATTGGTAAATCTGAATTTCTCGCTGTGCTGTTGCAAAGGAGGCAGTATTAGTATTCTTTTTAAAATACAGATCTGCATCTGAAGGAAAGGAACAGCACTTCATGTGCCAAAAGCTACTTCTAGATTATATCCATGAAATCAGAAAGATAAAACTAGATAAGACCAAAAGTGGAGGTGCCAAGTGCTTTCCTCCTGTGCTTTTTGAATGGAAATTGGGTGTGTGGAGCTTTCTGCAGTGCCAGGTCTCACTAAGAGGCACCAAAGGGCACCTCTCAGTCAACTTGTGGAGGGTCAGTAAATCCTTCTGAGGCTGTTAAATCGCAGTGGGTGTCCACAAACGATGCATCACCCAAGTGTGATGGGACTGTAAAACAAAACTTAGCTCCTTAGGACAGCACAGGGTGCCCCTCCTGAATCCCAGCTAACTCACCAGGCTTTGATAGCTCCTGACTTGTGAGAGAATTGCACCAATAATCACCATCCCCAGAATTGTTTGTATTTCAGGTCACCACCACATGCACATCTTTATTGTCCTAGGAGTCCTGAGCTAGAACTACACCTTTGAATATTCAACATAAACTAAATTTTTACTGTCTCCATCATCTGTTAATTGTGCCCTGACAACCATTCTTACACTGTATTTACATTTCAGCCACAATTCAGAAACGCTTGAAGAAAGAGAAGAAGGCAAAGAGAAAATTGCAGGAAGCTTTGGAATTTGAATCCAAGAGAAGAGAACAAGTGGAACAGGCTCTGAAACAGGCCACATCAGGTGACGGTCTCAGGATGTTAAATGGTAATGTCTTAGTTGGCCTTTCACAGTCAGCTTAAAATGATGTTTGATTGAGTGAGGAAAAAAAAATCAGATGGTGCACAGAGCAAATTTCAGAATAAACCCCCACAATTCTTTCCTGAAATAATGAAAAATCTATTTCAGGCTATGTGCTCTGGGTCGAGAATTAAAAAAATAAATAAGTCTGCAACTAGAGAAACAGACAGAGCAGTTTACACAGAGATGACAAGAAATGCTGAATATATTACAGAGAAATCTGTTACAGTGCCAGCTAAGACAATGTGAAATTTGGTTCCTATAAGGTTCTGTGAACTCTTCTCTCCCAGCAGATTCATTTTTAGAACTGCTGAGCTTCATTTCAAAAGCCGTTTGGCTGAAGTTTGCTCAGCCTCAGGACCTATTAAGTTTGTTAAATATGTATCAGCTTTCAGAGCTGACTGGGTTTTGAACACTTCCCAAATATTCTTGTGAAACAAAAGCAAATCAGTTCATCTCCTAAACAGTGATTAAGTTCTGGCTACCAGGAGGATTTGCCTTTTGTGCTTCAGATGATTCTGGCCAAACTTTAGAGCTTTGGTTTGAACATTTAAGACTGAACCTAGCTGAAATTTAATTAATTTCAGGTTCTGCAGCTAAGGTTTAGTCTGTGCATCCCTACCTGGAGTCTCTGCAGAGGCTCAGGAATCAGAGTGACGTCCAGTCCCTGCTGCATTCAGGTGTCCTGTGGTGTGTTAATTTGTGCTGCCTGCTTTGGGCACTGCTAGAGACTGCAGAGTGCAAAAGCTGCCTGGCTGCTGAGCAAAAATAATGAATTTGGCTTGTCTGGAGTTCTCAGCTGTGAGAGCTGCCCACACTGTTGTCTAAAGCCAGGGCAAGGCTGTGTGTGCCCTGGCATGGAGTGCTCTGCAAGAGATGGGAGCTGGGATTTATCTGGGCCACCCAAGGCACATAAACTCTGTGAGTACGAGAGCAGCATCTCTCAAAGGCTCCTCTCATCTGCTGTGCAGAGCCCTGCACATCCTGGAAGCAGGGACTGGCTGCTGTCCCTGGAGCACTGGCAGTGGCCGAGGGGATCCAGGTGTGGATTCACAGCTGCAGTCACAGCGGGGTGGGGACAGTGACCAGGGACACTGGGTGGCCAGAGCCAGCAAAAAACCTTCTCCACCACCTCCACTGGATCAGACAAATTCCCAGACTGGATGCCATCGATAGAACCAGGACCTTGAGAGGAATGTCAGAAAAAACCTAAAATCCTGATGTGCTGCAAGGTCACTCCCCTGGGTGCTGCCACTGCAGGGAAGCACCTGCTGCTCACACACCAGCCAGCAGCACCCAGCAGTTCTGGAAGCCACAAATCCAGGGATACCAACGTTCCAGCAGTGTGATTAACACACCTTTACATCTGCTAGTGTGGGCCTGGCTGCAGCAGTTTGATTTGCAGGCTCAGGTAGTCATATATATGTTGGTGCCTGCAAGAAGCTGATATTTACATGCTAATCTGATTGCACATGCAAATCAGGTAGCTCATTAGCATCTTAATCCACAATTTAATTGCAGGTACAATTTTATGACAACAAAATGTGAAGGGCTATTCTGAGTATTTTTAATTTAACTGTGACAGTCTGTCTCATTTAACAGATGCTGTTATTAGTTACAGATGACTTTGTCATTTTTGGTATATACAACATGTACTCTGAAGGCTTTGAGAAGAAAGAACCTTTTCAGATTGATAGGTCAGTGTCCTGCACTTGGCCTTCAGAGCAGGAATCTGAGTAAGGGAAGCCCTGTAGAATAGCAGCCACTTGTAATTTTATAAGGAAAAAAGACGTATATGTGAAAATACTGCTTTTTTATCACATATGCATTTACAGAGCTGTATATGCACACATGACACGTATTTCCTTTACACATTTATTGCTGAGCTATTGCTCTCCTGTAAGGACTATACGTCTCAGGGTTGCCCTGCTTTCACTCAGGGCTCAGTTACTGCAGGGTCACCAGCAAAGCATCACCTCTGTGACAGATCCTGACACTCAGCTGAAGGGATCTGTGAAAGCAGCAGTGCACTTTTTCCCTGTTTGAGAAAGTCCAGAACAGGCTTTTGCACAGAAAAACCCCCAAACTGTAGACACAGCTTCCTTTCAGGTGTGGGTTTTTCCTTCCTGTAATTTCTAAGGGCTGTGTGATAAGGGAAGCAGATGTTACTCCAGGATTTGAGGTGCCATGGATTCAAATCACATCCCCTTCATGCTAATCCTTGTTGGCACAAGGTGGATCGTGGCATCTGCTCCTGTAACACCCTGGGGTGTTGGAGCCCCCGCCCCCACCCCAAGGACTGTGCAGACACAAGGATCACCAACATGAAATTAAACAGGTCCAGAGTGAGTGTCATGAGACTCCTTCGCAACTTGGGAAAAAAAAAAAAAGAGCACAGTCCTCTTTGGAAAGCTCTTCTCAGAGATCTGGAAATACTTCCCATAATATGACAGCTGTAATTTGGGTCTGGGTGGTAACACATGCTCACACATCCCGAGCTGAGGTTGGAAATGCAATTTGCACAGTTCTTATCTGTAACATGCACTCGCACAAACTGATACACACACCCCAAAACTGTTGCCTGGCACTGGCTGGATTCTTCAACTCTGTAATTTGGAGGTATTTGGCTATATACAAGAGTCAATGTAGTTTAATATTATCACAGTTTGATTTCAAATTTTATTTTTCATGTGTCAGATGCCCTCATTCTCGAAGAGGATTTTGCAGACATATTATTACCACGTGTTGGTTATTATCTGATCGTCAGACAAATGTGAAGCACGTTAAAAATAATTCACTGTGAGACCAGTAATGTTTGCACATTTTGGAAACAATTTACTACTGAAAATTCTATGAGGACCAAATGTTTTATGCAAGACCATGTTAGCTTGGAGAGCACCCTAGTTTGCTATAAATATTTTTCTTAAGATGCCTGAGAGAGAGGCAAAGGGGAACGCATTAATCTTCAGTCTCCCATCTTTCAGATGCTGGAATCCCAGATATGGAAATAGAACACAACGGAACCCAACATGACAGTGCAGCCATGCAAGGTGCAGTATGTACCACAGCTCCTCACTTGTGTGCTTGTCATTAAAAATTAGGTTAAATCATTTTTATATCTGTTTTCATGATCTAAGATCAATGTAAATTACAAAGCTTCAGTTTGTTTTCCTGTTTGATAAAGAAAACCGTTGTAAGAGCAAAGATCAGAAATTAACTTTAAGTAGAGATGATATTTAGCTGAGGTGATTTAGAGGTGCTGTTTGTTTTAAAACTGATATTTATCTACCAAGACATATGGCCTTAGTTCAAAAGAGGTTTTGCATATGATTTATCATTTGAAATATTCTACCTCTGGTCTTTACCTACCTGTCAAGATTGCAGATGTTTTAAAAAAATGCTTGAACTAAGTGAAAAAGAAGAGCCATGTTCACATTACGGGCAGTTGTCTGGTGCTACTTTTCCCTCACTGTGTGGCTGTGTGGAAGTGCAGCACCTCCAGGTATGGTCTGAGTGCTTCCCAAAGAGCAGGAAATGAGTTCTGGCTGCAAGTCTGGGACGTGAGGAGTTGTGAAACCCTCTTTTGGGGAAGCTGAGACACAGGGATATTCCCAAGGGATATTCCCATTCCTCGTGGAAGCCTCTTTGAGCCACACAGAAAATCCACAGCCACCTGTGATAAAATCTGCTCTGAGCAATTGAACATTGGAATTCTCTCATGAAAGTCCAACTTGCAGAATTTTTCTCCCTTCAGTCCTGTGCCATGTTCATTCCAGACTGTTCAGTTCTGTGCTGGCAGCCTGCAGACAGCTGCTTCTTCCACAGAACTGCTGCTTCTTAGAGCAGTCCCACCCTTTCTCCTGCTTCACGGAATGGTCATGGGCAGAAATCCCCTGTGCTGAGGCAACTGCAGGCAGTTTGTGCAGACAGGAGAAGGGCTGCAGTGCGCTCAGAGACACAAACCTCACTTGAGCATTTCTCTTCAGCTGGGGAAGGTTTGACTTGCATACCTCTGGTATGCATCTGTCATCCATCTGCCATCCTCACAGGAAAGCTTTCAAATATTTTTACTGCTGTCTCTTCTTGTAATTTTAGATTCGTATGCTCTGTATGACAGAGAAGGAGAATCACAGCTTTATTGTAATGCAGATATATACATCTGACATATGTGTGTATGTATATGTGCACATATAATGAGAGCTGTGCTCTAAATATTGCAATTGGAAAATTGCTGCTGCCAGAAATAGTCAAAATATTGGATGAGCACTTGGGACACATGTATTTAAATTTGATGAGCAAAATGTTCCTTACATTTCTGATCTGTTCATGGTACCTGCTGAGAGGAATGCTCAGTGCTCTTCCAGACAACTCTGAGAGTCAAAGGTTCATCTGGGCAGACTCTGGTAAAGAAGAGAAAGGTAATTTCACTTTTCAGTTGAAGAAAAACCATGATACTTGGCTCAAATGTGTCTTTACATCAAAAATGATTACAAATATTGTGAGGAAGGCGATGCACAGCCACTTCCAACGACTATTAACTTGCCTGAAGGAATCAAGAGAAGTTTATGTTACCTGTAGTTTATTAATACACAGGAAGGCCTTGTGATTTTTTACCATTTTTACTTTGCGTTGATTTTTTTCTTTCTTTTTTTCCTTTTGATCTCATCCCAACTACATCATCCCTACAGTTTTGAGAGGCTTTGGCTCAGGAAGTTTTTTTTAAGCATGGCTGAGGGGAAAGCTGGATATTCCCTGTGTTCATTGTCCCTGGGCTCAGTGAGAGCAGGACATGGCCTGAGCAGCAGGAGCTGCAGCCCTGTCCCTGTCCCTCTCATTCCCTTCCCTTTTCTGCCCTGCTGGCTCTGACCCCCCTGGCGTGGTAATCCTGCTTGTGGGGACATGTGAGGAGCTGAGCCACTTGGTCACTAAACACTCTCAGCTGATAAAAAGCTTTCTGGAGAGCTCTCTGTGGAGCTTGTTTAGATTTCAAAGTGTTCCTGTCCTGTAGCACTGTCTCTTTCATTTTTATGTATGCTGATACTGTAATAACTTTTTATTCCCTTTCCTTTGATAACCATTCGTGTCCCTGACAGCTCCTATTGCTGCTGCAGCTCTGACAATTCGAGCACACTCCCTCACTGCCCCTGTCATTTGCTGCCTTTGTTTTTTGGGCCCTGGGAGGAAAACACATGTCCCTAATACAAAGCTGTTTCCAGGCTTCCAAAATCTCTGTCAGTTGCTCAGAAAAAAAGCTTTAGCATCAATACAGAGCTTTCTTTTTCTGTTGTCAATAGCTCTGCTGGACAGAAATCTATCATTCACACAGTGCTTTTCCTTTGAAATTCAATTAGTTCCACTGCCAGTATCTCCTTAAGACGGTTTAAAGGAAAATTACAGAACTACTGCACAGCCACCTTTCACAGTGATTAAGTCATATCATATTTTATGCTCATTTCTTAAAATGATTTTATTAACACAAGCTGTTCATGTACTGCGTTTCTGATCTGCATTATAAATCTTTTCCATTTAGTTGACTCATTTTCCCTCTGCTTTGTATATTAATTGAACAGAAATTTCATGCAGATGAGACTTAAAACTTTTTTGAACTTTACAGTCTAATGCCTCCATCCTCCATATCCCAGATGTAGTTCAGAGCTGGAGCTGGGAGGTTTTTAGCTGGCAGAGGAGAGCAGAGCAGGTGATGAGCACTCAGATACCCTCCTGCTCCTCCTTCCACCACTCACTCCTGGGCCAGCACCACAGTGCATCAACCATTTTATCAGCCAATCTCCCTTCCACATAAAATAAACATACTGGGTGTCATTAAGTGCACCTTCAGATCAATGATTTTTGCAAATGACATTCAAGTACCATTCGAGTAGTGCATTTTTGCTGATAAAAGCAAATTAAATTAGCACAACTACAAGTGTGCTGATAAAAACTAAAACCGAACAGCAGCACCATTAGCTAACAAAGTAATATTTTCTCTTTACTGCTTTCTGCCATTTAGTTATTATCCTATTGGAAATCTAATTATAATCCTTTTACTCCCTAGTCAAACTTCACAGTTTTTGCAAGCTTAGCACTGACAAGTGATTTCATTACATTTGATTGCCCGCGCCCAGATTGACTTAACTTCACTCCGAGACCTAAAAGCCCTCTCAGTTTCTCAGATTCCCTGTTTGCACATTACAGCAACAGCTCCTTTAATTAATTAGCATGAACAGCAGTAACATGAACTGCTGAACAGAAAATAACATCATTTTATGATCGCAGGGAGACTTCTCCTTTTGCATGTTTATACCTTAGTTAACTTTTGTATTACAGTATTTCATTGTTAGGGGATAGTGGAACAATCAGCAAAGCAATGTTAGCTTAAAATCTTAAAAAGTAGATGTTACAGTAATACTTGATAACAACAATTTACACAAAAATAAAATATCAGGAAGGAGGCAGCAGCATAGGCAGGCAGGCTTTCCTGAGGTGAAAATGTACTTCACTGTGCCTGCAACAGGAGGGTGACCCAGGGCTGCTGCTGCTGCTTTTGTTTGTGACATAACCTGGCAGAGATTTGGAACAAAAACTCCGGGTTACCGTGAATTAACATTTTATTTTTATCTGACATGTGAATAACATTTTATTCATTTGTCAAAGATGAAGGACTGGTGTAGTGTGGAACGTATTTTGGGGTTTATCATGAAGACAGGGCTTCCTTGGTGTTCATTGGTGTTCTGATCTAACCACTGAGTTCTCAAATCCAAGCTGCTTTAGCTGAGTCTTAGGCCTGTTGTTCTTCCTCCTGCCCAAGCTGTGTTCTCTCCCTAGAGCATGTCCTGTTCTGGAGGCTGTGGGTTATGAAACCCCTGGTAGCTGCCTCGTGCTGTGTCATTGCAGAGTTCCTAGAAAAGCTCTCCCAAAGCTCCTGTGCAGTTCCCAGACTGTCACTCCATGCCCACACGGCCACGTGCAGCTCAGAGCTACCCCATAAGGGCTCACCAGGAGCAGGCTTTACAGGGACTCACTACAAATCCTGGGTTTAGTTCAAGTTTTTTTTAATTATCTTAGCATGGATGAGGAAATACTTGACAGGGTCAAGTCAGCTGCCTTACACACAAAGTAAGAGGGCAAGAAACTCCTCCCCAGCAGCTCTGTGGGTGAGCAGCCCTGCAGGGTCAGGCTGGGAGGAAGGAAAGGTTTTGGTACCAATCCCAGGGGATGCCCTGGGCTCAGGCAGATCAAGATATCAGAGAGGGCACCTCTGATATCATATCTGCACCTCTGCAGGGGTGGAGAGAGGCCATAGGAAAGTGGGAGAGATGAAAACAAACCAACCTTTGTTGGTACTGCTGCTCACAGAGCCATTTATTGACTGTGTTCTTCTTGGGTCAAGGGGGAGCTGTGCCCTGCTCTCGCACTGCTCAGTTTGAAGGATATTTGCAGATAAAAGAGAAGTTTTGCTGGACAACTAATAAGCAGACAAAGAAGTAAATTTTACTTGTCATTCAGCTGAATGATCAGCCTAGATCCATCTTCTTTTCCTGGTAGTGAAGGGATCCTTTGCTGAGTTTTGGTCAGGTCCTTACCCACAGGCAGGGTCTGGGTTCATTCCCCTTCCAGGCAGGCAGCACTCCTGTTTGCCAAGGGCTGTAGGGAAAGAGGGGTTTTCTGAGGGATGTGATCCTTTGGTGAAGCAAACTGGTTTTGTCAGATTTTTTTCTTTGTACAAAGTAAGACACTGGTTCAAACTAATTAGCCTCAGCTTTGCAAGTTAATTTATTGTTACAGCATTGCATTTCCCATGTGTTGCTTCCTCCAAAGCTGAGCTTGGCTCTGATCTAACTGAGGTGCTGTTTACCCAGCGTGGGAAGGGTGGAGAGCTCATCTCCTGTGCAGTTGGACACTTGTTTTGTTTTAAAGTAGTTTAGGGAAACAAAGCTAAATTCCCAATCTAAAAGAAAGATCTTACAGAGGATTCAGAGATGTGGAATAAGCGCTGAAAAAAAAAAAAAAACCAACATGAATAAATATGGAGATGGTGATTATTGCCTTTGGATTTGTCCTTTATGCACCCATTAAAAGCTTGGAAGAAAAAGATAAATGATGATATTGTGGCTAAAAGGAGTGCAAGAGCTGCACCTACCCCGGGCTAACAACTCAGGGAAGAGAATGCTGTCCTGGGGGAAAATTCCAGTTATTAACACAGACTCTGGCTCACCAAGAAACTTGGAGATCTTTACTTGTCTTATACATTGTGAAGGGGAAAAAAAACCTCCTTTCTAAATGTCTTGCTTATTAAGCCAGTCATGCATTGCTCTGTAGGCTGTAAAGCAGTGTAACATGCACAGGGGGCTCATAAGCATATTTAGTGTTAGGGAATATCATTTATACAGTTTTTATATTGTCAGTATTACCCCTAGAGAATGAGATTAGGCTTTAAACTACTGTAAATCTACGCTTTTGCTCACCTTTGTATAATTTCGTTTTTTAATAGAATGAAGCCCACATAAATGAATATTTGATTAAGGGATAAACCTGATAAAAGAATACATTTATTGCACACAGATTTATTCAAATCTTTGCTATATAATACAGTAAAGTGCTATAAAATGGTCTGTAGCTTGCAGTCAGCTGCACTGAGGAGATGGTGAATATTCTCCAGAAAAGATTAATTTGACAACATCACATTGTCTTTCCTGTGTAAGTGGGGGCACAGCTGCTCCCAGCACGTTAATTCCTCAGAGGTGATTGCTGTGTGACGTGGTTAATGCCATGAAATTCAGTTTATTGCACAGGAACAAAAAAAGGATTTTAATTTCTGGAGAATAATTGAGGGTGTTATAAAAAGGAGATATTTAACTCTGCACTTTCTGTTCACTGATCAATGATGCCTCCGGGGTGGCTGCACTGGGCTTGAGCTGTGGCATTTACTTTTCTCTCTTACAGGTATTCCAGATATCTCCATTGAACTTTCCTTGAGAAATAAAGGGATTGGAAGGAAATATGGAAGCCTGTTCCAAAGTTTAGTCAGGCTACAGTACCCTCAATGTCCTCATCTTACCTTAATTTAAAAATAATACTTAAAATTTAATAAGAACATAAGGAACAGCCTCCACTAGGGAAGAAGCCATGTGCAGCTTCCTAATGATCATGAGAAAAAGGAAAAAAGAAACCCCAAACCACAAACAAACGCCACAGTGCTCAATCCTTGCATTTCTGCTGAACCCCCCCAGGCTTTAAGAATTCCCCACCAGGTTTAAAACAAGAATTTTCATCAGCCAATGGCCTGAAACTAATTTTAGTTCTTTCTTTGGAGGCTCCCAAACGTCCCTCTGGAGTTGTTACGTCCCTGGCTCTTGTGATCTTTATTTGTGCTTACATCCAAAATACGTATTAAATCATCTCAGTTTGGAGAGTCTGAGCCTCCTTAAAACCACCAAACATTCAATTACTAATTAGCTGTTTCCTGTTCCTAATGAAGTGAACATGTCGGATTTGGATTAAAATTCAGCTACTGCTCTCCTCTGTTTATGGTTCCAGATGTTTTTGTTTTATCTAGGAGGTTACTTTGACAGCTACTGCTAAATGATAAATCACTCATATTATAGCTGAAATGCATTTTGAAATTGAAATGTGGCAAACTTGGAGATTGCTCCAAGGATCAGTGTCAGTTTGCAGGTCAATACTTGTTCTTTCCTTAGGAGTGCTCAGTATTGGCGTATGTAAAACAGTAATGGGAGAGATGTCAACATTATACAAAAAGCTGCTCCATATTATCATTTTGCTATCATCTTCCAGATCAGTTCTTGCAGATTTAGCTGGGTGGATTCATGATTCATTGTATAATGAGCAGGAATATGGATTCTTGTTAGCTTCAGTTTCTGTGGGCATTTCAATATTTATTTTTTCTCTGGGCCTAAAGTTGCTTAATGTGAAAAATCACAGTTGATAGGTACTATAACTAGGAATATTTTTATGAAGTGATTTTCTGCTTCGTTCTCTAAATAAAGAAATAGAATTTTAAGAGAAATGTGGTGGTTTCTGAATGAAAGAACAGTTTTCCAAGAACAGATCCTGATTTACATTTTCTGAAAGCAGTGCAGTTTTAACACCCTGTTCCCTGGCAGGTTTTGTGCAGTGACAGGAGTGTGTGGTAAAGATGGTGCCTTGTCCCTGGGTCTGTCCCAGGGAGGCAGCAATCCAACACAGGCTGCCTTTGGGAGAAAAGGACTGTTTGATTTAAAAAAATGCCTTAAAGGAAAAAAATCCAAATCAGAGTGTTTGCAACCTGTCCTGAGCCATTGCTGGCAAGCACCAGGGCAGGTGGTGGTGGGTCTTTGTCTTTTCTTGGGGGCTTGGCCAGGTGTTGTCACCCAGTGCCTCCTTTTCCCCCACAAAACGTGCCCATGTCATGGACAGTTTAGTTTATATCACTTTTAGACCTACCTATTTGGCTTGAGGAAAAAAAAAGATCCACAACCAAGTGAAGAAAGCACCTAAGTGTCAGTTAATTATAAAATGTTCAGCTGCGTAATTGACTTTTTTCTTCTTTTTTGTTTCCCTCTAGAAAACAGAACATACATCAAGCCGACCATTATGTACTGAAGGAACCGCCTGTTGCTGAAAAATGTATAATGACCACTATTTGAAGACTATATAGTTCCTGAGAAATGTCCCTTCCAACCTTTGATGCCTTCAGTACTGTGTGAGGAACAGGATTTGTAGCATGAAACTTGAAGGACAATTTCAAGCAATTTACTGTTGCTGCATTGAAAACTGCCGTATTAAGAAATACTGAGACTTTTTACAAGCTTACCATACCAAACCAAGCCTGTCACAACAGATCATTTTTAGGTCCCTGGAGATAGAAAGGAGTTTTAGTATTTTTAAGCACATACATCAATTATTTCCCCTCCCCAGCCTGCCCCAGAAAAGAACTTTTTTTTTTCCTTAGGAGGTGGCTATTACTGAATAGCAATGGCACAATGATTTTAAGCCACAATGGTCCTCACTGGCTGTACATCATACAAGTCCAGTTTATCACTGAAACTGTTCAACATGGAGCTGTTTCGATTGTGTTTATAAATTAAGCTTTGTTTACTGAAGCAGATACTCGATATATATTACGTTTTAAAAAGAAATGTGTGTACATTTTTTAAAAGAACGATGTAAAAATTGTCCTTTCATTAGATGACCGATTCAAAAGTGTGAGCTAAACCCTAATAGCTGATGTAATATGAGGATTATAATTGATGCTCTTTTTTTTAATGCTCAGTTCAGCTTGGCTTTTGGTCTTTTAAGATGGAAAAATGAATATGCAGTAGAGTGTTAGATAATGGAAACTTTTAAGTATGGTTTCTCTGTTGTACCATATTAAGTTAAAGTACACATTCTTTGTTAAAAATGTTCTTGCTAAAAATACAGTATTAAAAAGTTTTTTGTTTGACTTTGGAAATCTTTTAAGATTTTTTTTTGGACTGTGAATTCCCATAGTAACTGTACTAATGCAAACCAGTATTTTGCACTATTAAAAATACTTGAAGAAATGACTTAATAAAGAGGGTGGGTTGGTATTAAACATTTTCCTAATTATTGTATGCTCCAGATTCTGAACTTTGAGAACTGAAAAGAGCTGAAAGCTTCCCTTCTCAAAACATGGCACTGAAGGCTGGTTTGAGTCAGGTGGAATTAAGTGATCACCTGTTCCCTCTTTATTTTAATTCCTGGGTCAAAGGCACAGTGCTTATTTCCTTGCAGACTCCTGTTTATGTACACATGTTTACACACACATGCCCTGAATATAAATCACTGTCACTTAAAAACAAAAAAGACCTTTAAATAGATCTACAGGGAATATATTCCCTATGATTATGTTTACTTCTGCCTACATCTAAATGTAGAATGTTCACAATTTCTTTCATTTTTAACACTGCTTTTTTTCTCTCATTAACAGACTTTTGTAAACAGACTTTGCAGAATAGAATCACCTTGATTTTTTTTTTTGTTCCTAAAAGAAATCTTTATCTTAACCAGTGTCAGTGTAAGAAAACGTGCTGCCCTCTGTTCTACAGGTGATCAAGTGACTTACCAGAATATTCTTCCAGTGTACAAATTGTGGTTTTTTCAACATTATTTTTATAACAGCTGTTCTAGTAACTGCATTAATCATGCTGCCATTGATCAAACCATCAAAAGTTGAATGATACAAAGAAACAGGAGCATTAGAAATTTTGAGTCCTCCTGATTCTTAATAAATGCTCATGTGTGAATAAAATATTGCAACACCAAAACTTAAATTGTACCTTTAGGTATTATATTAATTTTAGTTTCAATTCCAGTGGGATTTTCTGAAGTGAGGGCTGGACTTTATTCTAAATCTGATTTTTAAAAGGGAGCTGAAGCAGCCCTTGGGGTGCTGCAGCATTTCTGGCTGACCCAGTGCTGGCAGTGCTCCTGTGAAATGCAGATTTTGAAGAGAGATCTTTGCTCAGTTATCCAGTATCATGTAGTTCAGAAAGACTTCATGTAACTAAGTAGCTCAGTCTTTAAAATACCAACACTTTTGCACTTTCCTTTCATCTCCATAAAGGCTTTTTGAGGAGCATTTTTCCCCTCAGTGGCTGATGTAGACATTCATTAAGGCATCACTGAGCCTGGCTTGATGAGCACAGGTTGATTCCTGTTCTGCCCGTCCCAGATTGGTTTTAAATGTCAAAATTCAGACAAATGAAGTGTAGGAGACTGATAAACTGGAGAGACTGACTCTGTTTTTAGTCCTCACTAGGTGGCTCCTGGTAAGTATTGACAAAACAAGAGGCTGGGGGTTTGGGTGTCAGCTCAACCTAATGAGCAAACCTTGTGTGGAAGAAAGATGTTAAAGCTTTTTAAAGGCTCAGCCTTCCCCACCATACTCCTCCTCACTGGAACAGCCCCAGCTGGCTCCCAGAGAGGGACAGCACCTCTGGGGTTGGGGTTTTAGGGTGGTTTTTGTCTGGGTGTGGGGCAGAGGGACATGGGCAGCCCCTCCTGCTGCACTGGGGTGCTCAGCTGGGCATGTTTGGGGGCAGCACCCACAGCCCCTCTGCCAGCTCTGGCTCCCTGAGAGCCTGCCCAGGAGTGTGGAGTGGCCATGGAGCCATCCATGATCTTGGCTGCATGCAGGCAAGGGAATGGGTTCTGAGTGCTGTGGAATGCAGACCATAATAAACCCCAAAGGATCAATAGTGCCCAATCTCCATTTGAAACCTGGATCTACAGCAATCCACAGTGGGAACATGGCTGGGCACTAAAACCTGGATGCTGCTTGAAGTAATTGTTGCCTACAAGGAAGTGGCCTGTAAATACATTTATTTACAGACTATTTTTAGTAACATGACAAAATGTGGGCTAACCTGAATTGTTACAAATTTCCTTTATGGCCTCAGCTGATCTCCACAACCCCTCCTGTGCCTGTGCATGCTCTGAGCCCTAAATACACGGGGTAATTCCCAGCCTGGGCTTGGATCTGGAACCTTTGGCAGCAGCAGCACTGATGGAGGCGCTTCCACCTTCCCCTGCTGCTTCCTGCTGTGCTCCTGCAGCATCCACTGGCCCTGCTGCCCTTGCTGGGGTGAGCAAGGAATTTATAGAGGGGCTTTTCTAAGCCAGCTCATGTGCTATCATCATTTCTTATACATCCTGCTAGTGTTTAAGCACATGTAAAATCACTGTTAATAAACAATCTGACTTTAGTTCTGTCTGCAAATAAGGGCATCTTTGATGATTTGAAGCTGAGATGGAAGGCCAGTAAAAAAAAGTATTTTTATAATGATGTATTATGGATGGATAATGATTTGCTGCTGCTTTGTTACTGTACATCAAAGGAATCAATTGAAATGAGCCAGTTCAGTGTCAGCAGAGCACAAATGCTGCAGCTTTTGTGGGTGCTGCACCCAGCCTTGCCTTTGGACCTGGACTGTTTGGGTCTTCTGTTGGAACAGAGCATCCTTTGCATGACCATTTGGGCGTGGGCATCTAAGGCAGGGGGAAAAACTCTTTTTGGAGCTCATTTTTTAAAATAAAAACTCCCATTTTTCTGAGTTTCAGTTACAAGTGCAGTAAAATTTTACTACATCTTCATTATGTGATTCTGTTTACATAATCCAAAACTGTGAAAGCAAATACAGCACCATACATTAAAATGTTCTTATGATAAGTGATACTTTAAAAACTGGATGCTTTATAATAGTTTAACCATTTTAACATACATTCAGCCTTGCATGTTTGAAAATGCTTTCACAGCTCTTTCAGAAAGGACACTGAAATGTGCATTCACTGAGCAGTAGATCCCTTTTCACCATCTATTATTTTTTGTCTCCAAGAGTGGTTAGTTAGAGAAAAGGGGAGGGGTTTGCTGTGTGTGTATATAAATAAATAAATATAAATATATAAATATATAAATATATACACACACACCTGCTGCTCCTGGTACCAGAGCAAGCATTCTGGAATAAATTCTGGCTGGTCAGAGGGAAGATGGAGATGGAGCAGCCAGAGAAGTGACATGTTCATATTGAACTATACAAAATCCATCCAGCTCTAATTAATCACTGTGTGCTTCACTCAGCCCCCAGTGGGCCAGACTTACTTTCCACAAGAAAATCCAAAGTAAAACAGTGGAGACAACTCAGTCTTTCTAAGTTACCTGAAATGCTTTCATTATGGTGAGGCTTGTGTCACAGCTCTCTCACAATAAATGTTGCAGTCCCACACCCCTGACATTAAGGTTATTGGGAGTTTTTGCTGCACACAGCCTGATTTAAATGCTCTGCATGAGGCACTCGAATGTCCCAGCAGCACATGGATGGACCAGGGCACCTTTGGGACTGTGCTGCAGGAGGGGCAGGGAGGTGTTTGTAGTCACCCTGCTCTGCCTTTGGACAGCTGGACACAGCAAGGAGCCTGCAGGGTGCTCCTTTAGGATCTGGGCTTGGCCTGAAGCTTTAACTTGTTACCCAACACTACGTGCCTAAAATGGATTGTCCCCCCCATCCACCAAAGTGGCCAAACAGGAAAAACCACTGGCATTAGGTGAAACAAGATGAATTAGCTAAAAAGAGAGGAGAGAATTAACAGGAATGCAAAATAAACCTTAATTCGTTCCAGTGCTGGTAGAATTTGGCATTTAGCTTTAATCCTCTGTTTCATTCTGTGTCAGGGAGAAATACCTGGTTTGTGTTTCCCCTGACAATTCCTGCCATTAGCTGAAAGTGTTTATTCCCAGAGCTGTGTGCCATCAGTTGATGATGCTGGGACACTTACAAAAGAGAGCTTTTGGCAGGAAAAACTCTTTAACATTTGGAGCATTATTATGAAACATAATGTTGTTCTTTGTAGATCAGTCCAAAGCTATTCCATGCATTCTCTTCCTTGGTGTCAGCTGGAGCAGAAGGGAAAACCACATCCCTAAATGTAAGAAATCAGACCAAAAATGCTTAAATAGCAAGGAATAAACTCCCGATTGGACTTTTTCTTGATAGTTCTGTAAAGCTGCTGAAGACAGAAACCGTACACAGAGATTTTTGGTGTCAGATCAGTGCTTTGCACTCTATGTGATCGTTTACACCTGTGCAAAGGAAGTGTTTGATAGCATTTGACAGATGATTTAGTAACGTTTGACACCTATATTACAATGTTGAAATGACTTTACAATGTGCAAGGCAGTGGAAAAAGCTCTGATTCTTTTCATTGCTTTTTCTTTATAGTTGAATATTGAAATTCCATTCCAAAGGAAAAAAAATAGAATTTCTCACATCCTGATTGTAATTCTTTATTTCTTCCAGTATGTTATGTTCTGCTCATGCTAACTTGGGGGGAAGAAAAGAAAAAAGCATACAGGGAAAAGAGAAAAGCAATTGTGTTTAATCCACAGCCTGGATTCACAGGTGCTGACTCTTCCACCAAACCAAACTCAGCTGAAAGGAGACACAGGGAAGTGAGAACTCTGCTGCTGGGAGGAGAAACTGCGGGACTGAGACTCCTGGTTTGTGGAAGCTGGTAAGTAAATTGCGTGGTTTTTATAGTCATCAGGGTTTTTGACATTAACGGAAATTTTCACCAAATGAAAATTTTATTTTCACTTAAATTGGGTTTGGCTTCTTCAAAGCAAACTCCCAAGCCAGAGTATTTCTTTTTTGTTGCTTGAAGACAGGCAGCATCAGACTGTTCAGGATAGGGGGTTGATCAGTTTGGTGCTTTGGACCCATTGGAAAAAAAAAAATTATGTCAGCAATATCACCTCTGTGCATAAAGAGTCACTGCAGTTCTGAGTTTACAAATAGAGCTTTTCCCACTCCAGGACAAGCCAAGTAAGAAGGATCATGGACACAGCAAAAAGAGTGTCTAAATTGTACTGTACAGTTTGTGAAGGCACAGCTATTTGAAATGCAATTGCCAATGTTGTGTGTTGACAGGATGTGATATCTTAATGAAAATAATTATTATATTGTTTGCTCATCTGGTACCAGCCTGATTGCCAAAGGAAAAGCCTCTCAGCCTTCACACATGGAAGTGCTTTTCCAGCTAAACTGATGCAGTAGCCAGTGCAGCATGAGTAAGTGAAGTGTCTGTGAAGTTCATGGACTGGTGAGGAGGCAGGACCAATTTGCCAAGGCTGGAATTACTGACAGGCTGAATGACCCATGGCCAGGCTGTCACCTCACTTTGCATTACACTTTGCAGCACAGCCCAGCAGAACAGAACTTGGGAAAAATGACTCCAGCAGGAGATTGCAGGGTTTTCAAGGTTACCAGTGCTGGCTTGTCATTTCCTAGATCAATTCCAGTGGCCTCTTGCTGGCACCTATTGATAAGGCAGAGAGCAGCCTCTTGCTCTGCCATCACTCAGAATTAAAGTCCCCCACATTCACCAGTGGCTGTCTCTTGGTCTAAACCAAATGCACAGAAATCAAAGCTCCCCATGCCCTCCCTGTGTTCAGGGCTGCTTCCACCTGCAGTGCCTGGCTCAGGGCAGCCCAGCCAACTGGCACAAGTGGAGAGTCTCAAATGTTAGCCAAAGGACAGCAGAATTATTTATTTTAAACAAGAAAATAAAGCAGGACATTCAACTTGCCCAGCATTGCAGCTGAGGGGGAGAACAGGCAACAACCCAAATGTTTATTGTATGTGTTTTGTACCCAAAGGATAGCCAGGGGAAATCACTAAAGGGTCATTTGCTCAGTCTCAGGGAAGGATTGATTTCCAGGGAGGCAGTGAAGTGCACCCCAGTACCTGGGATTTACTCATTTCCCAGTGTGGTTCCCAACCAGGAATCTCCACTGCCCTGTGCTTGGGCGTTCTGGAAAGGCTGAAGGGTGAGGAAGATAACATCAGCTGCTGCAAATGGGCCTGGTGATTTCTGACTTAAGTTTTATTAGGAATTTGAAGGTGACATCCCTTCCTGATGAGCACATCCCCAGCCCATTAGTGTCAGCCAGAGTTATGCTCACATGGCACAGGGAGCTGATCTCTTCTGTGTGTCTGTCCAGGCTCTGACACACAGCCCCAGTCCTGGGCCTTACTCAAACAATGACAATTTAATGAGGGTTTACTCTGTGCTCTATGGCTCTATAAAACTAATTTTTAAATAGCATAATGGAATAATATTTACTCAACAGCCTCTGCATTGTTTATTCCCCAGTGTCTATCTTACAGTCTTGTAAGATGGAAATAAATATTTACTCACTCTTCATTCATGCCGTTTATTCTATGTGGAACTGCAGCCAGCTCTATTCATCCTATTGCCTTTCAGCTGGATGCTATAAAGAGAAGAAATTAATTATAGTTAAACTTAGGTATGCGATAAAAAGGACAAAAAAAGTTTGTTCTGGCTCCTGTCTGCATTTTACAGCACATGCCCCATCCCTTCAGCCAGTGTGGGGGAGAGTATGTGCATGTAAAAATCACATTGCCTCCAGCTCATTGCTGTCCACTGACACAGCCTCTCTGCAAAAACTTTTGATGAATAGTCAGCATCTAATTCCTCAGTAATAAAAAACCCTAAGTTGCTTGCAATCATTATTCCAAATGGAAAAATTAATTGTAAATAACTGGAAGTCAATTAAGGCTGGGTTCTGCCGGGTAATGCAAATCTTTTATAGTTTTGTTTCAGTTAACTGCCTCATTAATGATTTATAGATGTGTATACAGCTGTGGGAACCATAGCATTATCTAATGCACTCAGAGAATAATTACATATGAAAAGAACTACGTGGCTCAAGGGAAAAACTCAGAAATTACTTACTGCCTTAACTTCAACCATATTAAGATGCAAAGCATTTAGAAACCAACTGTGATGTTTTATCATATTCTTAAGATTTCATATTCTTTTTAAAAAGGGAAAAAGAATTCCTTCTAAAAAATATTTGTACACTTCAGTATTACACAATACACAAAAATCAAGATGTCTCAGCTGAGAATGTCAGCATTTATTTATTATTTAAAAGCCAAAGTTATAAAACACTCCCATTCCCTTTGTGCATCTGCTCTACAGGAATAAAAGACATTTCTCCAGTTAAACAATTCATGGGCATATGCATCTATCTCCCTGAATTACACAGAGCCAGAAGTAATTTTGGGAAGACTTCCTTCAGGAGTCATTTTCCTGAATATACAAATACACTGGTACTTTTTCTTTGGTGATGCTAATTTTGGAAGTTTGAGGAGTTTTTTGTAAAAGGCTGTTTTCCCTCCTGAACAGGGCAGTGAAGCTGAAGTTTGCACCATTTGGTACTTACTTCTTATAGATTTTAACCCAGTGATAAACTGCTGCAGGATATTTAGAAGCACCATAGAAGATGTTTTGCTTTTAAGTCTGCTTTTCTTCATTCTGAGGGCAGAGAAGGGGTCAGGGTTTTTCTCCCCAAACCCAGACATTTGCCCTGCAGGGCTGCCCTGACATTTTCCATGCAGTTGTCTCCAGAACAGTGCAGGTCCCCAGAGCTGCTGGCACTGCACTGGGAGAATTCCCTGTGTCAGGGCAGAAAGCCCAAGTGTGCTCTGCACCCTCTGTGCCCCAGCTCTGCCTTCATCCTCAGGCTGGACAGAGCCACCATGCCCTGCTTTTGTCACCAAAGTGGCTCCAGGAATATTGGGATGTTCCTGGGCAGCTGCTGCTGGTTTGAGCTGTCCACAGACTGTCCCTGGAGCATCCTCACAGCCCCCTCCTTCCCCATCCCTGACACACCTCCCAGAACATCCCTCCTCTCTTCCTCCCCCACCTTCCTCAGGCCCCTGCTCCCAGCTCTTCCCTCCGGTCCGTGCTCTTCCTGCTTTGCTCACTCAGGTGTGATGGGATCTGTCTCTGCTCCTTCCCATGTGTCCTGGGATTTAGGGCCTTTTTGGCCACACAATTGGCAATGTTAAAACCCTGGCCCAGTTGTCTATTGGAACTATACAAGGCCAGAGGGAGGCAAATAAAATGTTTTATTTTGTCTGCAGATGTTCAGCCTCTGACATAAAACCTGTAACTATCCTGCACCACCATCTCATTTCCCAGATCAGGTCAGCATCTTGCACCAGGTAGGAAAGAAAAGCCACCAGCCTGATGTCCTTTTGTGGGGAGGAGCAGTGGGGAAAGGACACCAGGCACTCATTCCAGCTTTTCCCAGTGCCACCAAACCACAAACACTGCCTGGCCACCAGCCTGCAGCTGCTGGCCAGCTGGCTGTGGGATTAAAGAGAGCTCAGGGTGCTCAGTGTCCTGCTTGCTGTGCTGGAGAGCTGCTTCCAGGGAGAGGGATGCTCAGATGAAAATTCACAAGTGTTTTCTGTGCAGAAAATCCGTGGTAGGTTCTGCTTCTTCATGCCTGTTCAAAACAGGTTTAGGTGTTTGTAATTCCTCTTGGCACTGAAGGAAGTTGTTGACTCTAGATTGTATTGACTGATGGAATAATTCAGGGTGATGAGGTCTCGGGAAGTCATTTGTTCCCACCTCCCACTCAAAGACTTCTGCAACCACGTCAGTGACCATGTGTGAAATGGAAGTGAAGGCAAAAGCATGGGAATAAGGTTTTTGGAGGGTTTATTGCCAGATAATAAACAAATAGACAATTGAAATTGTCATAAAATATTTGTAACTCAACACTGGTGTAATGAAGCATTATGTTAATCTACAAGGACAAATTAAGGGCTGCAAATCAAGTATCATTTAACATTAGAAAAATGTACTTTTAATTCTAAGCTTTTGAGGCTGAACAGCATAACCTGCATAAGGAGCAGCTAAATTAATCAAGATGAAGCTGTCTAGGGTGATTAAACACACGGATACAACCCTTGGCCTGTGACATCCTCATAGATGTCCTTATGGAGTTGAAGGCACAGAGTTACATGGCTTTAATGGCACTTGAGGGGGCCTTGGAATATTCTTGTGGAGGGTCTGGGCTCGACACCTTTTTGTTCAACACAGGCTGGCCATTCTTGCCTTCTGCTATCTCTGTTTTTATGTTTCATTTCAGTGCAACCACCACAGGTCAGTCCATTAAGTCTTCATGAACAGTAGCCAGTAGTTCTTATGGCCATTTCTTACTTGCTTTTGGAAAATAAAATAAAATTTAAGAAATATTTAAGATATTTGGCAAACCATCTCCTAATTAGCAAAAGTGTTTAGTAATTTCTCTTGTTTGACTGTAGTTTATCACACTGTGAGCTGAAAAGATTTTAAGGCATTCTCAGTTCTGGTTTTAATGTTCTTTATAATCAAAAGGACAAAATGAAGGCACATCACCACAATGAGGTGTATGGTGGGAGGCAGGCAGAAAAGACCTGCCAGCTCTCCCCATGCCTCTGCCAGAGTTCAGTGGGCCATAAAGATGCTCCCTCAGAGACAAAACCAATAATTTGCATCTCAGATCTTCTGCCCCTGAGAGAAAAATGGGATCATGAAATTAGAAACTGGAAGTAACATTTTATTGTGAATTCCTTTGCCATCTGAAATGCAGCTTGGAGATGGGATTGCTGCACTCAGGGACTCTGCCATCCTTTCCTTCCTCAGGCTGGAGATCTGCCACAAGAATGAACCAAAACCACAACCATTGTGGTGGGACAGGGGACAGGACAGGGATGGGAGGCACAGGAGACCTCTGGGGACCCCCCATCCCACCAGCTGGCCAGAGGAGATCCCAAGCTCTCAAGGAGAAAAACTCATTCCTTCAGCAAGCACAGCTCAGTTCCTCTTCTGTTTCCCACCACTCCCAGTCAGATAAATTCTCATAACCAAAAAACCAAAGAAGCATTTATTTTGTTTCCATATGACATTCTCTGTCTGAAAGATTAAAGCAGACCCAAAAGTCACTCACAGCAGGTTGAAATCTGTTGTTAAAAAGATTCAATCTGGGAAAAAAAAGACAAACCCACCCTGAAATAAATTCTGATCTATTATATTTACTAAGAGCCCAATTATGCCTTTCCATTTTGTACAATTCTTGTGGAAGGCAGGGGGAAATGATGCATATTTATCAGTGTGGTGTTATTTTTGATTCTGCCTCTATGCCTTTGGCAGTGACTTCAGAAGATAAATGCTGAACTGCCCAGCTAATAACTCAGGAGCTTTGCTCTGAGCTCCAGATGCCCTGGAGGAGAGCAGCCCCAGTGATCATTTCTCCTCCTGGATCAGAATTTTGAAGTGTTCCAGCTGGATCAGTGCTTGAGAAAGAATTGTTCCCCTTTATTCCTCATAGCTTGTGCTGTCCTTCCCCTGGGGAGCAGAGCTTGCAGGAAATGTGTGCCCTGAGCCCTCCCTGTGGGGATTGCAAACATCCAGGCACAGGATGGAGACCCAGAGACTCCTAAACAGCTCTGCTTTAAAAAAAAAAACAACATTTACCCACTTCTAACTAAAGAAAAGAGTGCAAAATGAGGCTGTGGAAACTGTACCAAAATACATCCTTTCTATTGTGTGCATGAGAATTAAGACTGAGTCTTAATTAAAGTTAGCAGTGAATAATACATATTCACTTTAATAGTTTATTATTTCCTCACTGGATGTGTTTTTCTCACATCATTATGCATTCATGCACATTTTGTGGACTGTAAATGTGATTAGCCCATCAAGTTATATTTAGGGCGTTTTTAAATTGGCCACTTGTACCTGTGTGCCACACATCTCATCACTGCCCCTGGAATCTCATAAAAGCAGAGAAATACTGAGAACTTCATCAGCACTGTGACCTCATTTGAAGAGCACCTAAAAATGCACTTACTTTTATTATTTAGCTATATACAATCAAACTTTACATGTGATAGCTAATTCTGAAAACAATATATGCAATTTCATGTTCCTGTGGGTGGTGAAATAAGTGTTATTTTGTCCTTACAGCTGTTGCTTTCTCTCAGCATAATAACACACAAATCAGTAGCAGAAAGACAACATTTCATAGTCCTTATGTATGCTATAAAGGTGATGCATATAAACTTTATAGGTGGTTCTGGTATAAAACGTGCTGGTATAGTCTGAGTGCATCAAACTATAAAGTGATAACAGAAAGTACCAGGATGAAATAATTTTGGACAGCGGGGAAGACTTTGATGCTATAAATTGTTAAAAAAATTAGTGATGCCAAGTTTTCATGTGGACTCTAATAGGGTCTGAAATGTCACAATTAACAAGTTTTCATAGCAAAGAAGGGAGGTTTTGGAAGTTTGAGCCCAGATCTGAGCCCTGCCTTCATCCCCCAAACCTCACCCACTCTGTGGGACAGGGCCACGTGTGAATCCCTGAACAGGGGGAGCTGTGGGGACACAAAGACAGAGAAGATCCACCTGATTCTCATTTTCAGATGGGGAAAGAGATGTCAAATAGAGACTAAAGTGACTTGGTGAGTGCAAGATATGAATCTGTGGAGAACTGGCATTTCATCAGCTCCAGATGCAGTCACACCCCTGTTCCCAGAGCCCTCCCAGCTGAGCTGTGCCATTAACTCACTAATAAACCTGGAGGAGCATAAAATTCCACAGTCTCTTCAGGCTTGCTGATTTAGGAGGGTGGGGGAACCCTCTGGATGGACAGTTGATGAAATCTCCTAATTACTCATGGCCAATAAAAGCTGGTATCCCTGCACTGGCCAGGCAAATGATGGATGCAGTTTAAATTCCACAAGAGGGTCTCTCACTCTTTGCCCTTCATTTTGTGCAGAAGTTAACAGAGTCTGGGGGTGTCCCCAAAATCCTCAGCAGGTGCAAAGAGAGGATGGCAACAGTCAGTGACAGCCAGGAATGACAGGAGTGCAGATCCAGGGTGATTTTAGGGTTTCACTGGTAAAGTTTCACTGAATTTGTGTCCTACAGGCTCCAGACAGAGTTTATGGCAGGGAAAGGTGAGGCTCGTGTGGGTTCTGCTGAGGTAAAACATTCCAAGCACGGCTGTGTTTCCATCCAGGCATTCCAGGGAGAGTTCCTCATCCTGCTGAATCCAGGAGCCTCCCAGGGCACAGAGACTGGCTGGAAAAATATGGATAAAGATATTTTTAAAAAAATCCCCTGGGACCATCTCCCATATTTAATAAGGAAAAGCACCTTCTGTGCAGCCAATAAAAGTTGAGTCTCTCATGAAGATTTATACCATATTACACACTGAAATTCAATGTACAATGATACCCTTGTGTATACAGTTGTCAGAATAATAATCTTTGTCTGTCTGATCAACTTATATTTTATGCCAACAACACAGCATTTAATATTATACAGTTTCAGAGGAAGAAAATAAATTTATTCATGTAACAACTTGCCCGGTAGCTTAAACAGACAAAGTGAAAAAAAAATAGCTTGGAGTCTTTACATTAACTTGTGATCCACAATACAGATTTCTATACAATTTCAGCAGTTTTATGCAGCAAGAAAAACTATGATTCTTAATCTAGTTTCTGAAATGGTCTCACTATTTTATACTGCCATGAGGAATAATGCAGTTGGATCTGACTGCTGCAGTTTGCTTTTGGCATCCTCCTGAAACGAGGAGTCTGAAAATACCACTGGTAATCAACAGCTTCTTTCAATATTCTGCATTGTCACATTCTGTGCTGTATTCTTAGGCTTTGTGTCTCAAAATATACATCCAGAGACACTTATAGAGAAGTTATACATGGACTCCCCCACAACCAAAGCACTTCTTGAGAGAAATCAGTGGAGTCTTCCCACGGCTGGGGCTGGTTCCAAATGATGCCAAGCTCTGCCAGATTAGAAAACTTCAGCAATACAGAAAATCTCTGTAGTATGTAGATCCATTAAATCTATTCTCCTAGCAGCCTGTGCAGAAAACTGACAGACTTTGAATGATTTATTGGTATCTTTTTAAAGGCATCTACTTTTTACCTTACATTAATTTTTCTTTATATACCAAACCTGACAAAAAAAGGGAACCTGGTGACACACCACCCCCACCCAACCCCCCCCAAAAAAAGCAAAAGAAAAGATTGGATAGAGGATGGGGAAAAGAAATCAAAGAGGATGGTTAGAAATGTATCTGTGCCCCGAGATGCACCCTATCAACAAAATCTGCCCACTCAGAAAAGAAAGGGGTGCCACAGCCTTAGAGCAGAGCCCTTAAACCTCACCTAAGGTTAAGCTTATTATTGGTGAGGCCCTGGCACAGGGTGCCCAGAGCAGCTGGGGCTGCCCCTGGATCCCTGCAGTGCCCAAGGCCAGGCTGGGCAGGGCTTGGAGCAGCCTGGCACAGTGGGAGGTGTCCCTGCCATGGCAGGGGTGGGATGAGATGAGCTTTCAGTTCCTTCTAACCCAAACCATTCTGGGATTCTGTGAAAAGTAAAATTCTTGTGAGAGTGTAACAAAATGGGCAGAATTCTCCATTTTTATCCAAACCTCCAAATCCCCTGGCTGGGCTGTGATGCTCTCAGGGAAGCATTGCCTGATAATCCATTGGTGACTATCATTGAAACTTTTCCAAAATCCTGTACTGTTGCACCAAGACACAATTGAATTGCTGTTTCCTCATAACAGGATGTGCTCTGAGGGCCTGAGGAACGTGACTGATTCCAAAGTACACAGACACACACACGTGCACACACCCACAGCTCCTGCGTGGGAAGGAGCCACCAGGACGTGTTGGCCAAGAGTTGGGCATTTCTTTTGCAATCAAAGAGAGGAAACAGCCATCCAGTGTCATCTTAATGATCAGAATCTTTCTATTTAGGCAGCTGTGGACCAGTTTATAGGTGAGAACTTTTATGCCAAGTTCATTTATGTGAAATAAAATACACACGTGTAAGAACAGAATTAGGTAGCTCATGACAGGAATGCACATGAGAAAAATACAACTTCACTACAGAAAAAAAGCTGAGGGAGAACACAGATTAAGCCAGCTTTGAGATTTATAGGAATTTGTTTGCAGAGAGCACATTCCGAGCACTTTGATCAGATTAACTCCTCTATATAAAAGCAAACCAACACTTCCAACCTGCATCATATTGCCCCAGGACAAAAACAAAAAAAAAAAGTCAGTTACAAATGAGCTGTCCCCCAAAATAACTCAGGCCTTCATGGATTGATAGTCTGAAACTGCTGCAGAGAGGTGAAAAAAGGCAGAGGAAAATGAAAACATCAGAAAAGGGAATTGGCTAAAAGCATAAGAGAGCTCTTGCACAAGGCCAGCTGAGCAGGGAGGTTCTGCTGACTGACGCCAGCTGGGCAGGGTCTGGAGGGCCTGGAAGCTCAGACTTTGGGAATATATTCAGATTCATGGCACTGTCTGAGAATTAGAAACCTAGAGCCCCAAAATAGAAGTTATCTATTTTTATTGGCAAAAGAAATCACCAGAAATCTCCCAAGTCAGATGCACATGGTAAAATCAAAGCACTTTGTACCTGGAGAGGTTTTGTTTGTAACTCAGTCAAACGCACTTTGAAAATTGCTCAGTGGTAAATTAACACCAGATTAATTGCTGTTCAAATAGGACTATCACTCATAGTATTGCACACACAAGATTTGAAGTAAAAATTAAGGATTATAATTCTAATAAAAAGAATAGATTCTTAACTGGAATATAGTTTTCATCACTCAACAAGTATCATTCGAGATATGCTTTTGTTTGGAAGTAGCTCAGTTAAACTAACTTTAGAAAAAAGGAGATTTTTCTTTGTTTGTTTCAAAAGTACTCTACACATTCTAATGATCCCTTTAAAAGGTTTCATCCCCTCCAATTACCTTCCAAATATATCCTGAGCAGGGATACTGTGACAGAAATATCTACGTGCTGCAAATGCACTGCCTGGGAGTGTTTGTGCTCGTTTAACCAGGCACATTAAATTGAGCTGCACAGATTTGTGTCATGTATTCCCCTCAGATGGCTCCAGAATGCTGGAGCCACAGGAACAGATCACCTGCCACTCTCGGGCCCAGTCCTGCTCCTATGGGAGTGGAATATTCATATTTATTAAAATAGCCAGGGCTTGCTGTGCATAGGGAAGAGACTCAACAAACAAAAGTGGCTCTTTGTTTGTATTTGGACATTGGCTTTTGCAGCCACATTATTTATCTTTATTAGCCTTAACATTCTTTGCCATACACCTGAGGATGGTGGATTTCAAAACAGCCAAATTTTGTAGCTGATGGAAAAGAAAATTTCCTTCTTTTCTCAATACAGATGCATCTTAGGTTAAGCTGTGTAAACAAAGTTTTCCTGAGAGATTCCTTTACCCACTGGGAAAATTTTGGATGATACCACATTAAATATTCCAGCAGCTCAGACCTCATAGAGAGCTTTATTTTCTAATGTAATGAATTTCACCTGTTTTTCTTTTCATTTACCAATTTGCTTATCCCAGCAGTGGAGAATGAAAAGCTAGTTATACAAAACATAGAGATTTTATATTTAATGCAAAATGAAGTAGGTAAAAAACAGCTCCATAAAATATTTTTGCAGGGCTTTTTTGCTTTGAAAGAAAACAGGTATCCCTGTTCCCTATTAATCTTTTTTGATGCATTCTGTCCAGGGTGGCCAGCAAACTGATAAGATCGTTCCTTCAGATTTCAAAATTACTGAATCTGGAAATAGTTCTCATTTATCTCATGCACTGCTGAGAAAACAATCTCAAATCGTTGGTTCAACTGATGAAACTTCCTTAGCAACACAAGGGCTCCAGAATTATTTTTCAGACCCTGTCAATGCTTCCTGTGAGGTTTCCGTCACTGTCAGCATCCAACACCTCGCAGATGAGCAGGGAAAAAAATCCAGCCAGCCCAGAAAGCTGTGATAAATTAATAGAAGCTAAATTAATAGATTAAATGGAATTAGTAGGAGTGATGATAAATCTAAAATTCCCTAACAATAGTCCAGTGAATTATGTTGTAGATTTATGGAGTGTTTTATCATGTAGATGAGAATCCATAGAGAAGGGACTATGTCCCAGGGGGGTTAGAAAAAATCAGGAAGGCTGAACACTTGGTCCTGAGCATTTCTTTGGGATTGCACCCCAGGAATCAAGGCAGGAGAACCTCAGTGCCTTGACTTCCACAGCCTTGATGCTGGGCAGGACACCCCAGCAGGAATCCTGCTTTCCTGAATCCTGCAGGCTGCTCTCTCTGCCTTGCTGGCACTTCAAATAGGGCTTTTCAGCCATAGTCTCTCATGGTAAATTATATTTTGGCCCCAGTTTAAACCTTCACCACCTTCAGTTTATACTGACTAAGTCTCCGGTGTGCAGCCAGTCCCTAAACCAGATTTGAACAGTTGCAAAGTCTGTAAAGCGTCAGCAGTGCAGGATTTGGCTTTTAATGTAATTGGAACAAACTAGAATTACTTTATTTCAGGTATCTCCACTCTCAGGTTCGAGGGTGCTTTCTGCTGTGAAGATTTTTTCCTTCCCTGACACAAACGTTCACCCCAGTTCTCAAATTCACCAGGGCTCATCTGACACTTCACAAGTTGCCAAATGTCTACTCAAACACTGAAAAACCCAGTTTCTGCTGAGTTCTAAGCTAAGTGTTAGAGAGGAAGGCTGGAAATTAGTGAGAATGTGTCTATCCAGGGCTGAGCAGAGCCACTGAACATTAACCCTTTGCTGACTGCACTGGTGCCAGGGAACAGCCTCCCCTTCCAGCTTGCTCATGCCCTGATTTCTATTTTTATTTTTTTTTCTCCTTCAAATTCCTCATCATTTTTTAAAAGCTGCTCTGATTCCTCACCTGCTCTGAGTGGCTGTGACACAGGGCTGTGCTGCCCAGACTGAAGTGGTCAGGAAGGGAGAGAAATCCCTGCTGAGGCTGTACAAGACAAACCATAACATTCTTAAACTATCTTATCACCTTACTCTTAAACCATTCTTATCATCTTTAAAGGTTCAACTTCCTCCTTGCAACACGTCTAAGAAAAGCTCCTTAAAATGGTAAGAATAGGTTAAGAACTCTTAAGAATAACTCAAGAATAGCTTCTTAACCTCCTTCTAAATGAGCTGAGAGTTCCCCTCTTGATCCGTTCTGCAGTGATTTCAGGCAGACAATTTAAAGCCAAGGAGATTAAATCAGTCAGAACAGAATGGTAGATAAGATTTCAAATGTTCAACACTGAAATATCTACTGCTCAAGAACAGTGTGGAGATACAAGCTGGTAACAAATGATAGAAAATGAAGTTAAATGGCATCAGCATTGTTAGGATTAAGAGCTTTCTCCTAAAAGTAATAAAAAACTACATGGTCTACTCAGTGAGGAAAATGAAAAGATCAGGTAGTTTATGTATTTGTACAGGTTGATGTGTGTATCACTGAGTAGAGAAAATTCACTTTTCCCTCCTGCCCCATCCCATCCAAGGGAGGCTTGAGACAGTTCTGAGCAAACAGCCTGCACTGCCTTCACCTTCAGATCCAGGATTAGGAATTCCAGATGAATGAATCAACGTGACAAGAGAAACCCCTGTCACTGCTTGGATGGCCTCCAGCAATGTGACATGGGGAGCCCTGTGCTCAGCACGGGAAGCACCAGCAGATGGGAGATTCTGGAATGCAAGTCCTCAGCAAAACGGGCTCAGGAGTATCCTCAACCTGTCCTCCACTTTCTGATCTGCATTTAAATGTCTGATTCAGAGATTCAAAGTCTGATTCACCATGGCAGCAGTGTTGGTCAAAGCAGTAGATGGTCATCTCTGCTCCTGTGACAGTTTATGTCTCCTGAACCACAGAAAAATGGCTGTAGTGAGCCAGGAGCAGGGGAATAAATGGAATAAATGCCTACAGGCACAGCAGAGCAGCACAGGCTGCACCAGGCTGTTCCACATTTACATTTCTGTTGTATCACAGACACACGTGGAGAACAGAAATATTCATTGGGAATGATCCTCATCCACTGATCCCAGCCTCAGTCAGAAATGAACCCTCCAAGTTCAGCTGCACAAGATCCCTCTGGATAAAGGACACAAGAAGAAATGATGCAGGCACACAGACTGGGTGATTGGGAATGGGGCTGTGGCTGAGCCTCGTCCCTGATGGGCTACAGCTGTGCAGGACAGGTGACCAGCATTGCAGGCAATGAGGCAGGGAGTGCTGAGCACTGACCAGTCCCAGAGGGGCACGGAGGGCACTCAGGTGCAGGGCAGGTGGGATGAAGGGTAGCAAGGAGGAGGCCATGCAGCAATAAAGAAGAGCAGCCTTTGGTGCTTTACTCAGTGTGCTCTTTCTGGATATCCTGGCTGTAAGAAACTGTCACCCTGGAGGCTGTTCATACACCTGAGGATGCTGTGATAAAACCGCCTGTTTAAGGTAGGAGAATCTGCACACAGCAAAATGTGCCCCAGAATGCAGAATTCTGTCCTGCAAATGGCTCTCAAAATGGTTTTCAACTGTTGATTTGTCTCTCAAAGGCTGTAGGGGGATAGAAGTTGTAGATCAAATTAAGAACTTGTTTATTAGATAATGAGTAATGTGATTTGTGCAATAGTTCTAGTGGTTGCAGTGAATTGAGTCCATTTTAATTATGTAATAATGAATGTGGGCTATTTTTTATACATTGAATATAGCATAATCTGTAATCTCTATCAGCCTACTAGTATTCTTATGTTGTACAAGTTTTTTAAATACTCTTCTGAGACCCTCCCCTACTCCAGGTTGAATGGCAGGTGAAAATATCTCATGAATATATAAATAATCACATTATTATGTAGCATATCAGCTGTCCCCATAAATGTCATCTACCATATTATACCTAATATCCTGGAAGGCCTTTAAAAACTGTGTTACAGAATTGAGAGGTATTGCAAACATCCAGAAACACAAAATTTTTGTAAATAGGGTCAGACTCCCACAGTTAAAACTTCTTGGAATAAAAGGAATATTGAAGAAAACAGGAAGAGTGAGAGAAAGCAAGACAGTTTAACAACTTTCCTTCCTCCTACTAAATGCTTAGTAAATGCTATTTTTTTATTTGAATAGTTATGAACTCTGGTACTGCTGCTGCCAAAGAGACAGAGCTTCCTCCCCATACATAATTTAAGCAATGAAACATGGGAAACAATGCATGAAAGGTACAATTTAATATTTTAAAAAATGAAATGTAGATTCCTGAATATTATACTAGTGAAGTATTTCTTTAAACTTAAGACAATTATTGTCCTATATAAAATAAGGATTTTAAGTGACAAAGGAATGAACATTGATCAGGCTAGTTTGATAGCAGACAACCAGAAAAAATTAAATGCAAGAAAGTTCAGTGTGCAAAGGGATTTCTCAGCAGAGAGGCGCTATTGTGTATCACAGATTTCACCTTTAAAATGTTTGGTATATTTCTACATTACATAAATAAAATCCCATATTCTACCATTCTGTGCTATAAATACATTGCAAATAAATGTTTTATGGTGTTCCCTCCCTCATTTATACCTTTAAAAATGTGCAGCTATGATTTATGCTTTTGAGGATGGCATAATAGAATTTGACATTTTCCAGCTGAGGTGTGGCCTAGTTCCAGCTCCATGCTTCATTACATTGTGCTCCCTTTGAGAGGATGAGGAGAGTAAAAATAGCCAAGTTGTTAAAAATGTAAAAAGCATAAATGAATTCTCACCAGATGTGCTGTTCAATTGTCATTTTCATAAAATTATGATTGTTAAACTTTTGCTTGCCATGACATGCTAGAAATAAATATGTGCTATGAACAATGTGTCTGGAGAGATCATTCCCTCCTCATTAACATCTCTCTTCTTTGGATTCTCCCCTAATTTAAACAAGAGGGAACTGCCAGGGTCCAGCCTCTGCCATGGACCACCAGAGCATCTCTGCAGACAGAAACTGGATAGAAAGGTTACAAACATTGCAGTGCTCAAGTTAGAAATGTGAATAGTTTAAAAGCTTTTAAAACAGTCTTTTTGGCAAGGAACGAATGAGAGTGTAAGCAACACATAAAAGGTGTTTTCCTTATCCTGCTGGATAGACTCAGGATGATTCTATCTTAACATCAAAGCAGGTGGGTTTGGCATCAGGTAACAGAAATGCCTCACAATTCATTGAAATCTGCCTTGCTGAATGCTGGAACTAATGTTCAAGTATGGAGCCTATTTTAAGCCTGTTCTCTCACTGTAAGATGAATTTAAAATAATTGTTTGAAAGAAGAAATGGGAATTATGCTGCTTTTACACTGTGTGGGCTCCTGCACACAGATGACTTGCTTGCTGAATGTCAGGAAGTTTGGGATGGAGATTTCTGCTGTCTGAAGAAAAAGTGCTGTTCTTTGGTCAAAAAAGTTGTTACAAACAAGATAGCCAAGAAGAAAGATTTGTCAGCTTCCCTCTGAATGGCAAAAGGTTGAGTAGATTACTCAATATTTGTCAGGTTTGAGGTGATTGCCTGTCACTACACAAGAAGTGAATAATATTGACAGCTTTATAAGATCAAAATTCAAAGCCTGCAAGGATATGTAGCTGCATTACACAGAACTTTGCAAAGACCTTCTGTGTTAGGAACCTGTTGGGCTCAGTTGTGAGCAGTAGGAGGGGTGCAGACACCAGCAGGGGAGAGTCACAGGAGGGTCCCTGATCTGGGGTCACATTCCAGTTCCCCAGCCACATTACCCAGTCCTGCCTGAACACCTGAATGTGCTCAGCAGCTTCAGCAAACAGCCTGAGTAATTCTCTGGGTGCTGAACTGACATCACAGCTTGTTCTGAGCCAGTCCTGGGACGTGTAATAGGAAGCTCTACGCTGTCGCCCTAAACAGCTTAAAAAACAATAATAAAATATTATTCTTTTTCCTGCACATCCTTATTCACGCTCAGAAAATCCTTGGAAAGCTGATATTTATGAACAATCCCAGGTGTAATCCTGTTCTTAGATGCTGTGGGGAGAGTGGATGCAGCTTTAGGGGAAAAGCCTAGATCTCCTTTGGGATCAGTGACCCTGTTCCTAATAGCAGGGGTTTCTGAATGGAGAGGGCACCTGAGGTGCTGCAAATGCAAAAGGGTGAAAACAGAAAAACAGGGAGGGTCAGCAAACCCTCAGTGGGAATCTGGGAAAAGTGGGCCTGAATGGGAAGGGAACCAGGATTAAATACAGGAAGAAGATCAGCTGTGAATGGAAAGGGGAAGCAGAAACTGAAGGGGCAAACTGAACCGCAGTTTGAGAAAGAGAATGGGGTGGAGAGTGATTAAAATAAAAGATCTGGTATCAGGTGAAGGCTTGGAAATACTCATCTGGATGCAAACCAGGTCAGATAAGAGGACAGTTAGAGAATGGTTTATAGACTGGGACAAGAGGCAAGTCTGGGGAGAAAAAAAGAAGAAAAGGAAGTAAAACATATTTAAATATACTCAGGAGAGGAATACAGCCACTCATCTGATATTTTTCTTCATTCCTTAACTTCTACCTAGAGATTTGGCGGTATCAGAAATACAGGTATTTTTATTTCTCATTTGATTTGTCTTCACCATGAACCTCCTCTTAGTATAGATGTCAATGGAAAAAATTCAGATCTTTCTGCTACAGTCATGATTGTTGTAAAACTAATGGAGTTAAGAATTGCAGAACAATAGCTCACATCTGCAAAATGCTCTGAGAGATTGAATAATTCATTAGGAGGTTAGAAATATTTTAAAAATGGTGCAAGACAACTGCAATCTCAAAAGCAGAAGCGGTTTCCCTTTTGCAGAATCCATTCCGGACTCCAGCCAGATTCCGGTCCGGGTTTTCCCTTTTGCCGACTCCATTCCGGACTTCAGCTGGATTCCGGTCCAGGTTTTCCCTTTTGCCGAATCCATTCCGGACTCCAGCCGGATTCCGGTCCGGGTTTTCCCTTTTGCCGAATCCATTCCGGACTCCAGTCGGATTCCGGTCCGGGTTTTCCCTTTTGCCGATTCCATTCCAGACTGAAGCCGGATTCCGGTCCGGGTTTTCCCTTTTGCCGACTCCATTCCCGACTCCAGCCGGATTCCGGTCCGGGTTTTCCCTTTTGCCGACTCCATTCCGGACTCCAGCTGGATTCCGGTCCGGGTTTTCCCTTTTGCCGACTCCATTCCCGACTCCAGCCGGATTCCGGTCCGGGTTTTCCCTTTT
>JAYDZK010000233.1:2154279-2191397 GCA_034509185.1 Euphonia xanthogaster
AAATAGACAATTGCTCCTAAATCCTGCACCATTAACAGTTGTGCTGTGGGAGAAGGAATTAATAAGGTTTTGCTTTAAAGAAGGTACTTATGACCTGGCAATTACAGCTCCTGCCTCGGGCTCCTGAAGAAAAAAGCTTTTAAGTGCCGAGCTCAGCTGAGGTTGCTGTATTGAGGAGTGAGTGAGTGAGTGGGTGAGTGGGTGAGTGGGTGGGTGGGAGGTGTTCCACAGGCAGAAAAGGCTGCTCTGCCCTGCTTGGCTGGCTGGCTGAAAACCAGCTGAGCTTCTTCAGTACAGTGCTGAACTGACTTAACAGAGATTTTAAAAGCCAGGCTATGCCACATGAGCTTGGGTGCAGGATCACCCTGAGCTTTGGTATGGATTGGCCATGCTCACCTTGCTCTGCTTCCCTTGGGGTAAGGGCAGAGCAGGACTTTCTGCCTACAAAACCCCAGATCCACGTGCTGATATCCCAAGTGTGCCACCAGCTCCTGCAGGGAGCCTCTGTGCCCCACAAAGGTTGTGCTCACCCTGTCACTTCCAATAAAAATATCAATGATTATAAACATATCATAAATATATATATATATAGAATACAATATAATATATAAACATATATCAGGTGTTTTTCAGGTGTTGACCAGATGAGCAAATCAATTAATGGGGAAATTGCTTTGTGTCAGAAAAACTCGTGTCCCTGTTCTGCTAAAAAGAAAGTTAATATTTCTTGCATTAATCTCTTAAATATAGAGCAGTTGGCTTTAGATCTCTGGTATTTCCCTTCCAAGTGCAGGCCTGAATGGAAGCCACAGCAAACCCATCCCATTTATTCTTTTTAACTTCACTACTGGAGATCTGAAGAACCAAGAAGTCTCCCAAACAAAATCCCCCCTCATTCCTTTAAAAGGCAGGTTAATACAACGGGCTTTCTATTCCATCAAAAAACAAAACAAAACAAAACAAACCCTCTAAAAATCTAAACTAAAAAATCTAAAAAACCTCTCCCCTGAAAACTTAGAAAAGAACTGCTTGGCTCACTTCAGACAGCCCATGGCTTGGGAAACAGGAAAATCTAGAACATGTCAAAACCAGGCCACTGCAAAAGTTGCAACTGTGCACATCCAGCCCATTTCCCACCAGGCTTGCACATGCAGAGTTGCTAAACCTCATTACAATGTGGCATAAATGGAGGGCTAATTAACATAAGAAACTGATCCAAAAGAAAACCCCATCAACATACATGAAAACGAAGTGGATGTGTTTGAAATTCAGCCAACTACAAATTAATTCAACATAGATTACATATACAGGGAGAGAGAGGCTCCAGCAGAGCCACTGGCATTGTGTGGGCATCCATGCCAGGGAGATTCCCCTTTCCCCTGCATCCCCTCCCAATCAGGAAGATGAATTATATTTGTGCACCATATGCTCCAGCACCAAACCAAGCAGTGGTCAGCCTCTTCATCCTGAGAGCTGTAATTTCTTTCTAAATTAATTTGTGCTATGTCTGTTTTCCCCCTTTCTAGACAAGTGGTTCTGGGCCAAACTCACTCATCTGGTGGCTTGTAAAAGCCTGAGGTGTCTGATTGCTGCCCCCCTGCACTGTCACTTCCAGCTGGTGGTGGCACCCATGCTGGTGCCATGGGAATCCCTCTGAGGGAGCAGAGCAGGAGAGAAAGATGCCTGAACTGGGATCAGGATAGGGACAGCCTGGGGAGAGCTCTGTGCTGGTGTTTCTGTGTACCCCAGGATCCAAACTGGATTTACTGGAGCAGACAGTGGAGGTGAGCACAGATCAGAGCTGCAAACTCTGGCCATGCCAAGGTGTGCCTGGGCAAGGACTCTTCCCATACCAGAGCTGCTGCTGTGAGCAATTCCTGTGCAAAATTCACACTGTGGTCACTAACAGCCTCCTTACACCAAAGCTTTTCAGAAAGATCATTTTATCCACCAGATACAATTGTGAGCAGTCCCACTGGTGCAGTGTAAGCACCTGAACCATATCATTTGAAGAAATAACTTTGGGAATCCTGTTCCTACTCAAGCTGCTGCTGTGTGGATGAGCAGGGGATATTTGTGTCCTCATGCTGGAGGAAGAACCATTTTTCTTCTCTTTATTGCTCTGGATTCTAGATCTCAAATTATCTGAAATACTGTCTTAGTTAAGTTCATATTGCTCTGCCCTTCAGGTCACAGCAGATGCCAGGACCAGAATATTCTCAAAAACACTGGCAGCTGTTTGTTTGAGTGGACTTTTATAGGTCTGAAGCCTCATTAGTTGTTTTCATGACCTGAATACTAATTTAGCAGTGTGCTTCTTAGGCTCTGGATCTGAACACTCAGAAAATTCCAATTAATTTCAATCTATAGATACTAGTTATCCTTACTTAAAACAATATGAATTAGTTTAATAAATACCTTTTATGCCAATAGAAATTCTGTGTAAGTATAGCAGATGATTAACAGGATCTCTGTAATAAAGTATTTTATGTCAAGATGTCCCACGTACAGCAAAAAATAAATTGTTGGGTCAAGTGGCAAGTGAAAGATATTCAGGATTGGTAACACCTCATTAAAAACCATTTCAACTGCCCTAAGGCAAGATGTTAATACACAGTAATTGTCTGCCCAGAGTGAATCTTTTTGCAGTTACATGAATAATGCAAAGTAACTAAATATGCTTGTTTATGTATTTAACATATTCACTATAACTTCAAAGCTAAAGACTCATTTTTTTTTTAGTGTTTTATGCTACAATCACACGTTCACAAATAGGAGAAAGAAGGATAAAAACACCCTCTTCTACAACTGCAAACTTCACTTGCAGAAAACAAAGTATGAAAATAATTTAATTAGGGGATCTGTGAATCCCAAGGAATTAGTAGTGCTGCTGCATCTGCACTCATCTTGTTGCTCCAATAAAAATGTAAACAAATAATAGGACACCATTAATTGTAATTTAAACAGTGTAAGTGATGCCTATTGCTGCTCAGAAAATCACAGAATGTTTTCCAACTGCCTTTGTGAAATTGTGTATGTGTTTTTAGCATTTTAGCAAAGAACAGCTGTAAGTAGTGGGACAAATATTCTGGTAAATCTCAAGTACCCTCACAAACTGAGGACAATCTGCATCTTCAATCTGCCCCTGAAAAGGGATTTGAGATTTACCCATCTCAAAATAATACTTTGATCTTACATTTCAGACTTTGAATGTCTGGATAAAAGGAGTTCACTTTTCTGTTGGATTACTTTTTTATATACTACCACCCGAATTTTTGGAAAGGCTTTGGAAAGGCTGGAATTCTTAACACTGAATCCTGAATTCAGTCCTTCATAAGGTATTTTATGAAAGTAGATGTCATGATATGCACTGAGTGCTGAAATTAGTTTAAAACTTGGGCAGAGAAAAATCCTATCTCTTATGTAAAATAATTTTTACAAAATCTTTTTCTCTGCAACTACTTGATCATTGGTATGTAATTTATGTATTCTAATGTTGCTGTAAGAAGTAAACAAGATCTAATTGAGTGTTCCAGAATATTAATGTCCCATATGAAGATTTCATTTATTATTCACGCTTAGAAAGTAGCCAGTGTTATTGGGGTTTGTGTGTTTGCTGTGCTGCAAATAGCTCAGAGATATGATCTGGTTTGCAATCTAGAATAAATGTTGTGTTTCAGTTGAGCAAGAACCTGGTACCTCTGGTTTTCCATTGGCAGGAGACAAAGTGGGTGACAAGCAGCAGCTCATTCCCCACTCTTCAGAATTAAGTAAAATTTCCTGCTAATTTCTGGAGGTCTGTCCTGGAAGATGTGTATTAATTAGCACACAAATATAATTTATGTAACTCTAAATTGTGTCAGCACAGAACTTTTTACACTCAGGGCAGAGAATTTCCTTTGGTGGCTCTGTAACCCAGCGACTTGCATGGGTCCTGTAAAAATCAGTTCCCAGGACAGGAATCCATGGTGGGGAATTCAAATCCCTGAGCAAACAAGCTGTTCTTTAATTAGGCATCTTGAGCTATATTTTTCACTGTCTATATTCTGAATTTGTGATCAAATCAAATCAGGAGAGAAAAAATAATAGGGGGAGGAACCATGAACTTAGAGCAGTGAGACTGATCAGAAAGCAGGGAAAACCCAGTGGGTTTGCACAGATTTTTCAAGATGTAGAAATCAGTGCCAGGAGTTGATATCAGGTATGTTCTGGGCAGTCTGAAGCCCCCTGAAGAAGTGAGAAGGAGCTGTGCTCTCCCTCCCACTGATGTGTTTCAGCCTTGATTTCAAAGGTCTCTTTTTCAGACAAGCCAGGATAGTTCATGCCTACCCTACACTTGGCCCTCCCTGCTGAGAATCCCAGCAAGAATGTCTCATCTCCATGTGATATTTAATCTTCTCTGCAAACCCCTGAGGGGCAGAGATCACATCTACTTGTCTGTAAAACCTAATGTGCACATATGGCAAAGAACAAATAGTAAAAAGGATCACAGACAATACGTGAGGCCAAGTTTTGTTTACCTTTCTGGCATGAGAGTATATTTATGCCACAATTACTTTCCAGAATACTTAAGCCCCATAAAGCCTGTGCAGCTCTAACCAGGGTGAGGTGACATCACTCAGTCCAGGAACACAAAGTTTTGCCATCAGCTTTTTCTCAGGCAAAAGTGTCCTGTGAACAGCATTGGAGCTTGAAAGGGTAGTTAGGAAGACTGCATCCTTTGTTTTGTCCTAATGTATATCTGAGGTGGCAGCTGCTCCCTGATTTAAGAGGAACTGGATAATCTCCAATAGCGGCAACAGAATTTAACGCGAGGAACGATAGAAATTTTCAGCTTTTCAGCACTTTTTTCCTATTTCTTTCCCCAGTCAAAGAGTAGTACAGTGCCAGCAGTGCCCTGCTGAGGGTCGCTGATCTGAGCAGGGTTTGGGAAGGGGGATGTTCCTCAGCAGTGTGCTCATCCCTGCCCACGGCTCTCAGCAGCGGCTCCAGCACCGCAGAAGCGCTCACGGCTCGCGGGCTGGCTCTGCCCGCTCTGTTTCCAGCTGGAGGCTGGGCCAGAAAAAGCCACCATGACATCTGTAAAGTAATTCAAACCAGCAGCCTGCTTTGGCCAGGATGACAATGGGTGGAAATAATGCAGGTGAAGAGCTAAAAACTGCCTTCCAAAGGCAAAGCCCTCCACTGAAATCATAAAGTGTGCGTGCACATGATCGCTGGGTTGGAGCAGGCAGCCAGCTTTCTGCCAGAGCTGGCATGGGAGCAGAACATTATTTGGATTCAAAAACTATGTTAGAGAAGGACAACAACATTGTCTTAATGACTCATTTTTGTCAGACCGGATTCAAAACTTATACCAACAAATTTGACATTTCATACTGCTCTGCAGAAAGCAAGTAAAATGAGTCCATGTTTTAAAACAGCAGGGAAGCTTCCAGTGCTACAATTAACTGGTAACATATGCCACTGCTGCCAAGAGGATTTTTAATCTCTTTAAACATTAATGTAGCATTTTTGCTTCTGTCGCAATAAGGCAGCCATCTGTGTTTGAACCTGCTGGGAAACTGGGGATATGTTTACAGAGAGAGAAATAGAGGGAGGCAGAGAGGGAGGTAGACATCCATGTTTCTAGACCCAGCATCAAAAATAACAATTCAAACCTTTTAAATAGTATTATTAAGGTGTCATATAAGCGGTAGGAAGATTGTTAAAATGCTCAGACTGCTCAATTTAAAACTGTATGTGAAGCTAACCCCCAACCCAGAACATATTCTCCTTATTTAATATACTTGTTTTTCTGCATGACTGTGAGCAGTTAATAAAGGATTTCATTACAGACTCATTTCCAGGAAAATCCTGGGTCTATGACATTGAAACAAAACTTTTATATGGTATTGAGCAACAGTATAAAGCTGAGAGTTCTGTAAATCCTTTCAGCATGAGACTCCAATTCTGCACTGTAGTCTCTTATTTATGAGGTTTTAATTTAATTTTTTTTTTATTAGGAACTAATGTCCTCTGAGAACCAGATACAAAAATGCAAGCTCACAGCTACCCTCTGCAGACGTATAAAAGGTGATGGATCTGGAAAAACATCAGCCCTGCTTCTTTTGCAGTTTCTGCCTGCACTCCTTGGGATGACAGCCTTCAACATGGGGACAGGTCTGAGGAAAAGGAAAAGCAAGAGGGATTTGGGGTGAGGAGCTGCACTCAAAACCAGGTTTGGAAAAACCATGGTCATGGATCTTTCTTGGCTTTGGAGATGATCCCAAAGCAGCTCCCTGGTGCAGGCTCTGGATCCAATGCATCCCCAACAGCACAAGCAGATCCCAGCAGGGTCAGCAAGGTGTGGGACAGACAGCCACAAAAATACCCAGGCAGAGTGGCAAAAATAGCACAAAAAATAACCTGGTACAACCCCCAGCTGAGGAGGGATCCCTGGGAAAACGCCAGCCCTGACGCCAGTCGCTGCAGCCTTTATGAATTCACATGGTTAATATTTTTAATTTGGTGGGCTAAATTGTTAAGTGCTGACATCCAGCATCCTTTGATGAAGCTGCAGGTGCTTAGCACATTTTAAAATGTAGCCACACATTTTTGGGCCCATTTGTTTTTCCTGGCTACAGCAATTCAGGTGGGAGGTTTTAGAGAACTTAAGTAGGCTTTTTGCTGCTGGGTTATTGCTGGTTGCTGTGGATATATTGACTAATGGATGGAAAGGGGATACAGGAGTGGTCCATTGTGTTATTAAGGATTGTCAAGCAGGAGATAAAGCCCTTTTTAAATGGATATGTGCATAGGTTAAAATACATCACATGGATCCAGACATGACTGTATAAACCCTGGAGTGATAGCTTTGGTTACAGCTCCTAATTTAGTTTAAATGTAAAATGGCCATAAATAACAGTTATTTCTCACACAGACAATTAAGTACCCAATATTTATAAAACACCATGTATCACACAGACCTCTAAAGTTTGAGAAAAATCTTGTGCTGTTTGGGGGATTTATTACATCCTATATATTTCCTATTACATCCCATATATTACCTAATGAAAGAAAACCTATATGAAAAGAATAATTTCCTTTCTCATAGTGCTTGTTTCAATTTTATCTCTTTTTGTTTCAAACCAGCCCTTCCTTAGCTTTCCTGAACTTAGAACTGGCATGTTCTGCCTTGTATCTTTATTATCTTTATGATGTGTTGAACTCACCCATTAAAGGGTAAGTGTAATTCTATGACAAACCATTTCACCTGCCAAGCTAAGCTTGGACTATAATTGTGAATTGTTTGATTTTGAATCACTAAATATGCACTGAAGTATTTAGGTTCCCTACATATTTTTGCCATTATAGTTTATAAAGTATTTTATCACAAACCAATCCCCTTAAAACAGGCTAAGGTAATATTGTCAGACAAAAATAATGATAGAAAGTCTAGCAAGGGAAACTAAAAAGAAAGAGCAAAATTCCTGACAATGGCAGTATTTATGAGCCACCTGCACAGAAACACTGGAATTTGTCTAGATTACTCATCATTGCTTTTTTAAAATTATTTTGTCCATCTATTTTTTTAATACTTGAGATTCCAGACAGATTTTGGCTTTGGCATGACAAACCGTGATTGCCGTAGATTTTGCTTTCTGCGAAATAGTTGAGATAAAAATTATGAGTAATAACAGTTTTTTTATAATTTCTATTTCATAAACTCTTGCAGAAGTCTCACTTTCCACAATCTCTCTGTACAGAAATTTCCTGCATTATGCCCAGTGGCAAAGAAAGGATCCCAGACTTGCTCCTGCTTGTCCATATTTTCACTTCCTTAAAAACAAGGACAGTATGATTGAGATATGACCAAAGCTAAGTATTTGTATATATTTTTTTCTACACAGAAATTGAAAGTTTAACACTTCAGTGAACTTTTAAAAAAAATCCTTTACTAGGTATTTAATTCAATGAGCACCTATGGGTTATAGGTAATAGCAAAAGAATATTAAAGTTTTGTGATGGACCAATTAAGGACTAAAATTAACTTAGAGAAAAATATTGATAATAAAAAGCCCAGCATGAAATCTGCTGATAAAACAGTTACTAAAACCTCATTCTCTTCAAGAGTGTTCAAGGAAATACCAATATTCACTCAATAGCAAAAAACCCAACAGAGAAATAATAATCTGTAATCAGCAGAGGCAGTCCAGAGAGGCTGTTAATTTAGCAAAGAGATCAATCAGCTTGGCCAGCAATGATTTGTTCCTGTTCCACCAGGTCACTTTTACCACCTTGCACCTGAAAATGATTCCCATGAGGACACAACTGAAGCTGGTTTTTCCAGGTCCAAAATTCTCCATCCCCTCCTTGCCCTGAAGAAGGAATCCCACTTGTGAGTCTTACAGCCAGATTCAAACTATTTCTGGTGGCAGGAGGAAGAGATCTCTGCCAAATATAAAGCAACACAATGGTTGGCAGTGCAGTAAACTTGCTCAAATTGTATTTTTTCTTTTGGATTTTTTCAGCTTTGAGTAAATGGACCTGCCTTGGATTGGAAATGGCAACTGAAACATTGTATAAATCAGCATGCCAGCTTTTTAAAGGCATAAAAATAAATTAAAACTTGAAAATTTGGATTCAACAAGTTCATCATGCTTGTAACTGACAGTGTCACTATACTGAAATGATGCAAGATACAGTTCCTAATTCTAATTTTTGGTTAATGCTGCTTTGAGTAACGAGTCTTTTTGGCTCAAATATGAATTACTGCTCTTCTGAATGGAAGTTGACTAGTGCCATCCCACAGAACAGAGCACAAAATCCTATCTCATGGAGGGCACTTACCAACTGCTAAAATACCACGTTCAAAATCGTGTCATGACCAAAATCAAAGTTCATTTCTTCTGTTGTCAGTTCTCTAGCACAGTGGGAGCTCTCCTTACACACTAATCAAAGTGATTTTCCCCCTCTCTCTGGATCAATTTCCTTCCACAATAAAAATCAATTCTCAGTCACTTTGTCTTCCCCAGTCAAAGTCAATTCCCCTCACACTGACGTGCATATTCAGATGTCTCCCCTGTACCAGCAGCACAATCCAACCCACTGCAGGTCTTTTTGGGTTGATCTGGTTTACCCACGGGCAATCAGAATTCATCCCCACTCCCACGTGCAGGATCAGTTTCCTCGTCCCAGTTTAACTCTGTTTCCCTCGCTGACCATCCCTCCATGGCCCAGGAATGTGGTTCTGCCCTGCCTCCTGCCCTTCAGGAGCTCTGATCTCTTCCCAGCACGTCCCTTCCGGTTTTATTCCAGCTTTTCCCTTTCTTATTCCTTGTTCCAAACTGGTGGCAATCCCAGAATACACACTCCATTCTTCCTTCCCTTTATTTGCTGCCTCTGCCTGGGGTCTCACACACAATTCCCTCCCAGTTCAGTAGAGGTGCAAGAAGTTTGCTCAGACAGAACTTGGAACACTTTGTTGGCTCAAGGAATTCATTCTGCCTCTATCTTTTATTTCCTTTTATTTTTTTCCTTTGTTTTGCTCAATGTGCTACTCTTCTCTTACAGGCTGATCTTTTGAGATTTCAATACACATTTCTCAGAAACATATCCCAGTTAAATTGTCACAATTCCATTAACTATCTTCTCTGAACATCTCAGACCAAATCTTTCCCTCTAACCAAGATTTGTGGGATGTCATTTTTCTAAAATCTTTTACAGATGGACTCTGAAGAAAACCCACCCACTCATCATATGTCTCTCATGGGGTTTTTATACCTTTTGGTAGATTTTCATCCAGACTTGTCTGATTATATTTTGAGAATAATTGTTTTACAGCTCAGGAAAAAAGGGAAAATGAAAACATAAGCAAATATTCTAAATAATATCCAACCAGAAATTAATATTTCTCAGCTTTTTGATTAAGACTGCAGCTGGAGGTAGATAGAATAGAAAAGTAAATGCAGAAAAAAGGACATCAATATTCAAGTTTTGGTGTAATGCTATAAGATGTTACATTCAAAATATCTAAAATAATTTTAATGATCTGACAGTGTTCACCTTGAATTTACTTCAGTGCATAAAAACATTACACCTGCAACTGCAGTGCTGGACTGTGTTAGGCTGCTAATGTAATTTCCTTCAATTTTTTTGCAAAAAATTATAATTCTGTCTTTGATATCATCATACTTTAGCCTCAATCACTTCCACAGTATCAGCCTCCTTGATACACTACTTCAGAAGATTTTTTTCTCTAGCAGAATAAAAAAAGAGCATTTTCCCCCCCCAAAATAAAATTTATTTCAGGGGAAAGCAAATTCATTCATTTGCACTTGTCTTTATCTTTTGCCTCTATTAGCATTTAAACCTTGCAACACTCTTTGCTGCTTTTGTGCTATTTGGAATTAATTTCTATGCAAAAAAAAAAAAAAAAAAAAGAAAAAGGGGGAAAGTCGTCAGAAGTGCAAACAAGAAAACAAACTGGGGATTTTGCTGGCATGGAGCAAGGCAGGGCTGAGTGCTTTCCTGGAAGCCCTGCAGTCCCATCCCCTCTGTAAATGCATTAGTACCTATTGTTCCAGCCCCAGGTGCACATGTTTGTCTACAAATTATTTTCCTCCTGAAGGCCAAAGAACAAAAGCCAAAAAAACCCCCTAAATTGGAAAATAACCTCATCCAAGCTCATTTGCAGGAAATCCAACAGTCTCAGCTTTATCATTCCAAAACCCAGGAAGACAACACAAGGGACAGCTCCATGTGCTTTATACAGAGAAAAGGAATAATTTTGCCTCAAGAAAACTCAAATAGCCTCACTGAGGGACTGGGGGAAGAAATGTTCAAGCCTAATGATGTCTTTGGTTTCAGTAATTTTTATCTAATTTAGCAATAAGATAAAAATCTGAATTTTCTTTTATCACTCCTTTTATCATAGACCTTCCTGTCCAGCCAGAACAATTAAATTCTTGTATCGAATGACTGAAAATGTGCTCAAAAGGGAAAGTTGCTTGCTTTGCTTTTGCCCTTTCTTTTGTGCTCTCCAAAGACCTGGTTGAGAGACCATCCAGCTGGAGAATATCACTCATGTGGAAAAGGAAAAAAAAATGAATTGAATCTAAACCAAATAAAAATACTTGAGATTTTATAATTTTTTTAATCTCACTCTTGCATTTCAGATTAAATAGATCTTTGCAAATCCTTCTGATCACATTCTAATGCTAAACAACACATAACACAATCTGAAGCAATTTTGGAAAACATCACACAGAAAATCCACAGCAGATCTTTTTGCCCACAGTGTTTAATATCAGAAGCTGTGGAAAAGTCCACTCAGGTATTGCCAGTTTTCTGCAGATCTGCTTTTCCAATTTTGAATTATTTTAAGGAACACAGAATATTCAGATAGATTTCTGACAGCTCTCAGTGAGTCACCTAAAACCAGGAATGAATCCCCTTCCATTATGACAGCCCGAACAGGAGCAGCACTGCTTTTTGGGAGTGGGTATTTGTCATGATATTCCCAAGTAAAATGGCAATTCCAGCTTTCATTTTTAGAGTTCTTGGAAGTTCTGACACAGTTACTTCTGCAACAAGCAGCCATGAAGAGAACTGAGTCTGCTGTACGAGAGTTTGGGAAGGGAGGGATTTATCCTGAAAAATCAGAACACCAAGCTGAGTTACTGCTCTGTAGGGAAGTGTTTAATTTTAAAAGGCCATTTGGGTCCTATGGGAAGTCAAAAAGAATATATCAGGCAAAATCCCTTTTTGCCTAAGATCACTTAGGTAAGAGCACAACAGGAGAGTTACAGCTGCCAGGGGTATTTTCCACAAGCACAGTTCAAGCAAGCACAAGCAAGATTTCAGTGGGAAACAGAAATAGAAATAAGTTCTTTGAAATAGGTTTCTCTTTCCTGCTGGGGAGCTGAGGGATGGGGTTGGTGGTCAGGGGTACAGGAACTGATAAGGTGCATTTCAGCTGCCGCTGAAATTTGTAGGAATTAACTTCTGATGTGGCATCATCTCTATAACGACACAAAACTAAAGAAAATAAAGAAAATATAAGAATTTGCTACATCCTCCATGTGTTTGTGTTTCTGTACAATAATCTGACTCTCAAATATTTAACTTGGCCATACTTCTGAAACAAACTCAGCTCCTTTTCCTACTTAGGGGCTGTAGCTGGGCCAATATGTGTTATTTTCAACTGTTTTCCATCCTACCTTTTCCTCTCTAAATATTTGTGTTCAGGTATCATCGTTGGCTTGATTTTCCAGAGGTCAAAATGTGGACATTTCATATTCCATTCAGCACCTTCTCATGAGATATGAAAAAAACTACTGGTAGAAAGAGGTTGTATTTGGGTTTAACATTGTTAGTGTTTCCTCTCGTGAGGGATATTAAATAATTTCGTGCACAACTGCTCCAAATATTTTTTAAACTTCAGTAAACATAAGATTGCCAAAATCTAACATATGTTATGTGGTATTTAATCCTCCAGAGGAACTGAAGGAACAAAACACTTCTGCTAAAGTAATTAATAAGCACCAATACAGATACCTAGAAGCTGTTCCATCAAAATGAATCATATCCTTCTCGAAGTCACACCCAATATTTAAGCAGTCTAAAAATGAAAATTCAATACACAAGAACACTGGCTAAAACAAGTGCTGAAATCTCATGTATCGAGATCAAATCACCAAAGCTGTGCTACCTTCTGCTGCTCCTGAATCAGGAAAAATAGGGAAAGTTATTTGTAGGAAATTAATTTTGCCTATGAGAAACCTCGTTTGGCACAGCCCATGAATCCTGTGGGGACTGGCCATTAAGGTTAAAGTGCATGTTAATGAATTATTGAAAGTAAAATAAAAACCAGCAGAGTTCCCTAAGTCCACTACATTTGTAAAGGTGTTTTCACTTGCTGCTTACAGACATGACAGATAATTCTTACTTTTTGTTTTCCTGTATTTGAACCTATGCAAAATTCTCTGCTAAGTGAATCCTGCTGTAATACTTGGCCAGCATTAAAGTGCTTCACATATTTTGTCCCAATATTTACCAGGCAAAAATAGAAACTCAGGTCACGTGTGGATCTTTTCAATCAACACAGAATTCCTCAAGGTGGAGCAAAAAGTTCGAGCTCCTTCTATCAGGTTGGTGTTGAAGCTGCTGCCTCTGGGTCCTGGGCAGAGCTGCAGGAAAATTCTTCTTCCAGTTCAGGGGCAAAGGAATCCTCTCTTCCTTCTCTCAAGGTGTGACAGCACAGAGGAAATAAATTAAAATTCCATGAACAGCAGAAGGAATTATAAGGAGAGGCAGCATCCCAATCAACGAGGAATTTCACTGGATTACCATTGCTCGTTCTGAAATTAGAGCTGCTCAATTGTTTTACACTGCACTCAATGAACACTTAAAGTAAATAAAAATCAGCCTCTGAGCCTGCATTAGAGCCATGAACTCCTCCATAGCTGATGTCACTGGGCTAAAAATTCGTGCTCTTTCTCTTAATATTTCATGCTTCATTCTTTTTTTACTATTTATCATATGACAGTTTTATACACAAAGCCTAGCTTATGCATCTTAATATTTGTATTTTTCTCTTTATAATGTAATTTTTATGACTGGTGTGGATTTTTTCTTTCTGCTTTTCATTTTAAAGTAATCTTTCTAGTAATGAAATTTCTTTATTGACATGATAAATCAAAATAATAAAAGAAATTATTGATTCTTGGTTTTGATTTTGACAATTCTCTTAGTACTGAATAAGGAAGTCTGCATGGTTTAAGATGTTATTAATAAAATGCAAGTCCTCAGTAAAATCAGAAAATAAAGAAAGGAAGAAGCCTGTGTTTCTTCATCCTCACATGATAAAGAATGGAAAGTTACAGCTTTAAATGCCCAGGTCAATTTCCATGTAAAGGCATTTTCAGGATAAAGGTGGTTTTTGTGGTTGAGTTACAGTAAGTTTCATTCAGTTGTCATTATCTGAATGACAGAAGTGAAATAGAAATTGAAATTCTCTTTTCCTTCAAAGAAGGTTCCTCCAATTCAGGATTGAAAAAATGAGTTTGATACCAAAACTGTCACTGCCTTTTTCACCTGGGCTTCTGCTGGGCCAACACACTGCACACCTTTGCAAAATTATTAATTAATTTACACTAATGATGCAGCCACTCCATTAATGCACTTTACAGAGATCCATTCCTGAGGATCAAAGTCAACATTCCTGGAGCTGGAGCCTCCCTGAGTGCTCCAGGGCACCATTTACCTCGCCCAATAGAGACATGGAGAATTCATTTATTTTTATTCCTGGATGAAGAGGCTCTTCAATATCTTTACCACAGGGCTGAATAAAGTGGCCATGAAATTTGGGCTCATCAGTGGATGAGGTGTCATTAGCCTAAAATTCCTGTGATTAAACAGGCTGAGACAAGAGCAAGCTTAATTACACTGGAGGAAGAGTTTAAGGAACACATTAAGGAACAGAAGAGGGGAACCCCACAACACTGAACCCTTTATGTAACAGAATCTTTATAAAACATATATTTAGCAGATATATTTTCTGCAGACAGGCTCTGCAAAGTATGGTTTTGAAGGTTTTAGAGATCAAAATACAGATTTCTATGGGAAAAAAAAAAAAAAGTGGGAACTGCCTACTTGGGTCCTTTCAACTACATCACAAATTTACTTTTTCCCTAACTAAAATACACTCTATATACAGGTTGGGTGGGTTTTTTTTTTGTTTTTGTTTTTTTTTTGTTTGTTTGTTTGTTTGTTTGTTTTTCCCCCTTTGGAAATAACCCAGCCCTTCCCCCAACATCAAGATTTTGGATCCACTCATCAACTTCAATTTGCCAAATAGTAGAGACCTCAGAGATACACAATTCAGAAAATATGAAAATGTTCACATGGTGGGCACCAATGGCTTTAAGCTGATGGAGGTGAGGCTTAAATTGGATATTAGGAAGAATGGAATGAGGTCTGAGGTCCCTTCCAACCCAAACCTGGGATTCTGTGAAAATCAGCAGCCTGAGAGGAAATCACTGACCCCACAGAAGGAAACACGGAGAGTTTGACATTTCCTGTTTCATAAACTCTATATTTCACCATTTTTCTGGGCATTTTTGGAGCCAGCTGACACCATTTTGTGGGTTCGTGGGTAAAGGAGAAGTGCTGAGCTTGAGGGAAAATCTGATTCCAGGTCTCCTGAAGTAGGAGCACATTTAGAACAAATGAGGCTCCCTTGTTTCACAAGGTGTCTTTCCAGGTTTTCATCCCACAGCAATTGTTTGTCACAGAGCTGAAATACTTAAAAATCAGGTTCTGAGAGAGCCTGCACTGAGAACTTCACATTTTTCACAGCTCAGCAAACACTGTCATGGAAAAGCTCTGTTAACATGGTTCACATGTGCTGAAAAAGACATTTAGCTGCAGAGACACATACACCATGTCAGAGATGCAAAAAAATTCCAAATATTTTTCCCCATAAATCCAGAATGACAAAATTTTATCTGTTAGCACAAAGCAGAATAAAAAGAACTGACTCTCTTTTTGAAGGTATTTAAGCTCAGTAAGTGTCTAAAAGAGCATTTTCCCTCGCTGCTTTTAAGAACCCAAAATTTATTGCAGCATGGTAGGAGTCTTCAAGGTCAAAGGGTAGATAGTCTGCTTGCTGCAATATAATCTGACATGCTAAATCATGTACAAGCAGCCAGCAGTGCTGCTATCATGAATTTGTAGGAGAATAGAAAATGATTTTTACAAAATATTCATTAAACTATATGGCAATTTTCATTCTTTATGTGTTCTGTTTTACTGCTTTGTTTTTCCTTCCCCATAAACAATCTTTACAAAAAGCTCCTTCTCTTTCTTATCTCTCCTTTGACAAACATTATGTCACAGAGCAAAGGCTGCTAATGGAATAGTTTCAGAGACAGGAGGTAGAGGCTTTCTTTGGGACTATACCATAGAAAAAGCATTTTTCAGAAAGTATGAAAGAAAAAAATGACATATTCAGGGTTTTTTGTTTGTTTTGTTATGAAAAAACACGTGTATGACATTCCTGAGGATGATGGCAGAGGATCAGAGCCTTCAGCAACACTTTAATCTGCTGCTCAGCTCTATTTATATTCCACCTGAAGGAAGAAAAAACTGGGAGATTGACAAAAAAAGTTACTGAATTTGTTTATTGCTAAATCCTGCAAGCATGCCAGGCTAGTTGAGAGCTGAAAAACCCCAAAATCTCACAAACCCATGAAATGGGGACTCCTGAAAGAGATGCTTTACAGGACACAAAAGAAGATCCTAAAGCAGCCAGTGCAGGGAATTTCACAGCATGTAAAGTCTTTGGACTTTCAGTCCAAGTCCTTATGGGCAATGGAGATTAATAAATTGCAATAAATATATGAATGAAAGCATTAAAAAACCCAGAATCCAGTGCATTATTCAAAACAAAGCAGCTCAGGATCTCTTTTATTTCGAACAGGATGGGATACAAAGAAGAGGAGTGAATTCCACTGAAAATACAGGATTTTAGTTGTACTGCCAGAAATGACTTTCAAGGTGCTCCAGAAGAAATGAAGGGATTTTATCTCCTCTTCTTACATAGATCACACAGTGATCTATATCCCTGAGAGCAGCTGAATTTAATCCATTGCTATGCAAGAGGGAATTTATTATTTTATTATTATTATTATTATTATTATTATTATTATTATTATTATTATTATTATTATTATCACCAGCACCATCTCCTTCTTCTTTTAGGACCTTTAGATTCATAGCTTAAGTTCTTTCTTAGCTTTTCAGAGAGAACTAAGTTTTGTTTCCCTCCTTGTTTTCCAGCATCCAGAGCTCCCCTATCTGACACTCCTTAATCTGTTTTCAGTGTCATTTGCAAAAATAAAGAGCTGTAAATCTTTCATTAATTCAGGACAACTGAGGATATTCACACTGGTTATTTGCCCATAAAACAAAAAAGTGTTTGAGCTACTCAGAAGTTGGTAATTTAAACAAACCTATACAACAAAGATAATAAATATAATATTTAATTACTCAATAAACTATTGCACAAAATCATAGATTCATACACAGATAACAAAACATGAAGGCCAACCCTCAATCTAGAAAGTATTTGCCATTTCTATTTGAATTATCACTGGCAGTATCAGCATTAAAAAAGGAAAGATTTGACTTTGATTTGACCCCGTGCCTTTTTTTTTGGGATGGCAGGAGTGAAGCCCTTATTAGCCAAGGGTGCCCAGTTTGCACTTATTGCCTGTGTAACTCAGAACACCTGGGCCACACGGGCTCTGCAGCATCAAATCCCAAACTGGGAAAGCTCTGTCAGGACACCACATGGCAGATGCCAAAAGCTCTCATTTTCACCCAGAAAACCCAGCAGTGGCACTTAGGAACTGAGAAACTATTTCCACTCTTTTTACGTGGGGAAGCTTGAAAGCAGCAGCCCTGAGAGGGATGCATAAATGGAAATTAGATGCTGCTTTTTGCCCAGAAAGCAAATAACCACCAGCCTCATCCAATGTTTGCTTTTCCTTTTCTTTCTAATTCCTTGGAACAAAAAGGCCAGCTGGCATTCCTTCCATTTCTGTTATTTTCTCAAGATTCAGAGTAAGCCAAACTCACAATTACCATCAATCTAGAGGGCAGTGTCTGATAGATAAATCTACCAGAGCTGATGATTAGCATTTCGCTTTTGAGGAGAAACCCTGCTCATGTTGCACCCACGATTCAATTTTAGATACATCCCGTGAAAATGGGATGCACCCCTCCACCCTGCTGTTCTTCTTCATTCCACCTTTTCTCTCTGGGTCTGAGCACTGTCATTATCATCACTGTGGGCTGCCATTTACAGCTTTCCATGGCTTTTGTGTCCAGTGAGCCAGGAGGAGCTCAACCCACTTCACCTGCCAGGGGCTAACTGAGCACATTAAATCATTAAATGCTGTTTTGAGTCACCAAACACAGAACTCTGCAGTAAATGCAGGCTGAGACACTCCAGGCCGGATTTATTCCTCATAAAAATAGGTCTAATCCTTCTTCAAAGACTGGATTCTCAAAGGACTGAAGGAACTTTCTATTCCCTACCCTGAAAAAGTGGGTATTAAGCTATGCTGAGTCAAAACTGTCAAATCCCAACACTTAGCATTCCCACCAAAATGTCCATCTACAAAGTTTTGGAATTCATGATGGGAATATGCTGTTAACATCCAAAGTATCTGCCATGAAAGAGCTGTACCTGGTACCTGAGACCACCACAGACCTCTGCAGACTTTGAGGAAGATACTCCTATATTTGGGCTAGAAAAGTCTTAGAAAATTATGCTTTAGTCATGAGTGCAGACCAAAAGTTCATCCTAATAACACAGGACTCCACAAACAGCAGCCCAGCTTTGCTGCTGGTCTGTAGAGCCACCTCTGTACTGCAGATCTGCCCTGGAGGCTGGGCTGCCTCCAAGTGTAATATGGATAATTCATTTCCTATACCATTAATGAGAGAAATCCACAAAGCATTGTCATTTTAAACTCCCAATAAGAAGAATAATATTAATACAGAATTTCCCAAAACTAGAGCTCTGTATGTAAAAATATCAATGAGATCTCAACTCACACACAACCAAAGATTTACAGGAGGATTTTGGATTTGCATTCCTTCACTTAAAGTAATTAAAAGCAAATCTGGAAACTGTTATCTTAGTATAAAAATGCATTGCTGCAAATTTTCAGCTTCAAAATTTTTTGGTTCATTATTGACCAAATCAGTACTTCAGTAACTCTTTTCTAAAGAAGTAATTTGGTTTACAGAGTGACCACAGCATGTGGATGATAATTATCAAGAGCCTTTGTTCAAAGCAGCACAGATTCTGAAGGAAAAGCTCTTTTTTGGTCATTACTGCAAAATTCTGCTTTACAATTGAAACCTGTGCCTGTTCACCTGGGAAGCATTTTAATATAGGAGCATTTTAAATGCTAACACCTCCATAATAGCCAGCAGAATGTGCCTAATAAAGGCTGATTTACACTGTATTTGATTAAACTGTATCTCCATCTGCAGAAGGTAAATGGATTCTTAAATTACTTGGGATAATTACAGCCCACAAAGCTCCCAGACCTCTTGCAGCAGCTCCTGAGCTAAGGAATGCTGCCATGTTCTGACTGGATTAAACCCAGGGAATCAGCTCATCCCAAGGCTTCCCTCCTCTTCAGTTGCACCAAGGGAAACACAGGTTGGATATTGGGAAAAAGTTTTTGCAGGAAGAGAGATAAAGCTCTGGAATGTTCTGCCCAGGGAGGTGGTGGAGTCCCCATCCCTGGGGGTGTTTAACTAAGCCTGGATGTGGCCCTGGGGGCCAGGGTTCAGTTGAGCTCTTGGGGCTGGGCTGGACTCGATGATCTTGAAGGTCTCTCCCAACCTGGTCATTCTGGGAATTCTGTGAATTCTGGGAATTCCTTCCAGAGGCACCACAGGGAGCTCAGCAGGAGCCCTGTGCCGGTGCTGACCCTCTCTGCAATGACAACTCCTCTCACCATGAGCACTGAAACCCCCTTGGAAAGGGAAACCAGAAAAATTCCTGACAGAAGAGCAGAAGAGTTTGTGGGTTTGGGGTTTTTTCCCCCATTAAATGGCTGCTGAGCAGCCCAAAGGCTCCAGGAAAGCTGAGCTGAAATTTCAGCTGGCAAATATTTTGATCTCAAACAAGGTTATTTAAAGTAATTTTACCTCAACTTCAAGGAGAGTTTAGGAGATAGAAGAGTAATCATGGATGATTAGATAATTACTGAATTATTGAATAATTATTAGATAATTATTGAAAAAAAGCAAGCTTATTTAAGATGGTCTCAGCATCCTAAACTCAATATTTCTGTATTAATGATCTACAGAAGCCTATTTTCAGACAGTCTCAGACTAACATATAGATTTTTTTGATATCACAGTTTTCAACTCCAGTTAAAACAAAGAAGGCAGAAAGAGATTTGAGGACTTTTGAATCCAATCTGCATGCTGTAGTCATTCTTCTAGAAAATACAAAGTGAGAAAAAAGAGGCTGTAAAATGTTTTCTTTTTTGATAATGGGAGAAAATTGTCCACTTTCCAATTTTGTTGTTGACTTTGCTGATAAGAAATCAGTTAATGAAACCTTTGATGATAATTAATGTAACAGCAAAAAAAGTGATTTATTGTCTTTTAATTTAATGCCAAATTTTATCCTTTTTGCTGGTAATTTATAAAAAAGTCTGTTTCCCTTGAAAAGTCCCTAGGCAATAGTTTTAAAGTCTACAGAAAGCAGAGAGAGTCAAAGGAAAAGATTTGGCAGGACACTAATATATATTAAAAAAAAAATTAAGATGTTTAAGCCAAAAGATCCTGACAATAAATATTTATCAAATCCTTATTAATTTTCAAATTGCACTGTGGGAAAACTGAGGCTGTTGCAGTGGCTTTTATGCCTGACTCCACAGCTGCTACAACTCTACCACCAGCTTTGGGATATTTGGTTCCATATCAACTCTGAAACACACTTGAGGATTACTCCAGGTCTAAAGAACAGAAAATCTGAAGATTATCCCTGGTCTAAAGAATACAGGAAATACAGGTGAGAGAAATATCAGGAGCTTGAAAAATGAAGACTGTGTTGGAAATGTGTCAGTTTGTGCCAAGGATGTAGAATAACTGGATTCCTCTGCAGGGTTATCACTTGTGTGATATTTACTCAAGAATGAGTGAATAACTAGCACAGAACAAAAATTAACATCAAAATATGTAATTTGGTATATGAGAGTTTATAACTCTTTTTTTTTTCCTCTTGGCCCAGTATTCCAGTGTTATTATGGAGGAATCCAACAGCCAGAACACAAAGAGAAAAAAGAACCCAGATTCCATCAGATTTTAGAGTGGAATAGATACTTATTAGTGCCTAGAACTGAATAAACTGTGGTCTGAAGATGGTAAATGAAATTAAGGTTTGATGTAACCCCACTACAGAGCCCAGAGTGATCCTGGGCCTGGCCAGCTCAGCTGCTGCTGAAGGGAATCCCTGAGGTTTGGTTGGAATATGACTCAAGGGACAACCAAAGCTGCCTGAGAATCTTCAGTGTTCTGAAATTACACATCTTTTCCCCCAGATTTCATTAATTTGGAACCTGATGCTATCACCTAATAGTTTTTATAGGGTGCATATTATTTAATAAAAAGCCCTGAGAGTTCCTAGGACATTACAACACAATACAATTGTTTTCCTGACACTGAGGCCCATTAAAGGAGAAGCACAGGGCTCAGGTCACACATGAGCTATTGCAAACCTTGGATTCTGCCCTGACAGATGGGATGGCTGAATTACAATAGAATCAGTTCCTTGTGAGGGCAACTGCAATTCCTTCTTCAGACCGTGTTTTATTTGTCACAGTAATTGATGCTGGGACTTTGGACAACAAACAACCCTGTAGAATTTTCTTGGGCTGTGCTGGACCCTGCTCCTCGTGCTGTGCAATGCCTGACTGTGATCCCAAACGCAGCCTGAGGAACATTTCACTCAGTTCTGAATCCCCCCTCCAAATACAAACCATTAATTTAAAATGTACATTGCTTTCATACACTATTTTGCTATTTTTAGAGTTCTTTTAATGGCAAGCATTCAACAGCCCTACCCTCCCTGAGAATTCAGTGGATATTTCAACTTTCTTGTTAACTCATTGTTATAAACTGCTGCTGATCTCATAAATCAAGGTGATCTAGGAATGAAACACCCAAATCAGCACCTCCAAAAGCTCTGGGTGCAGAACTCTGACACCGAGACGATGGCCTGATGTGCTTCATTCAAATACCAAATTATTTCATTAAAAGCCAGCAAGTTTTTGAGAACAGGCAACAGAGGGTGATAGAGCAAACAAGAATTAAGTCACTGTTAACTCTGTATGTATTGAACCCTTAAATTTGCTTCTCAATTCAAATACAATTATCAGCACATATTCAAGCCAAGAGAGTCAGGGACATAAGGATGTCCTTTGCTAATGCCAACACAGATTACAGAAAACTCCTGTGAAAATTCAGTCACGTGGCTGAAAAGGGCCCAAGGACACAATGGTTTTCCAAGAGATGTGAAAAATGTGGTGGCTGGTCAAAGCTAGCTCAGAAAAAGCAAAAAGCACAGACACAGAGAACTAGGAAGATAGGCTGGGAAGTGTTCCATTAATCTGGATATATGAGTTTCACTAAAATAATAGAGAAAAAAAGCCCAAAGACAGAAATGCAGCCTTGTCCATTGTGATAGAAATTACTGTTTTCTTTTGAAGGTGTTTAGATAGCTTCAAAGTTATTAATTGTAAAATTTGACAGCAGTACTTGCACTATTTTCTTTATGACACTTGGAATGAAGGCAAGCAGCTTCCTACTCTGGTGAGTGCTATACTGCAATATTTACTTTTTAGTGCAGGCTGCACTTCTTGCAAGCTCTTTTAGTAAGAGTGACAAAGGTGATCAAATAGATTATTAAGCTCACCAACTAAGAAAGATCAGTTTTTCTTTGCATTAAAATCAACAGCAAGTTGTTTCATCAGATCATAAATAAAGGTAGACACAATTAAAATTGGAAAGACAAAATTATCAATGGTAAATGAAAACATTCTAGTGCAACAAATTCTGCAAATCCAGTGATAGCACAGACAAAAATTAATACTTTGACTCAAACAGCTGAAAGGAAAAGGGATTCTTCCTGCTGATCCAGCAAAGATTTGGGACCTCAAGGCTTTCCCCATTGCCTGAGCTAAAGTCTGGGATATAACAGCACAGAAATTGCTATTTAGGTGTTAAAATTTTACTAATTCCATATCAAATCCTGGGCTACCCATTCATTAAATAATGTAAAGATGCTGCATCTCCAAGATCTCTGTTGCCTTGATCATGCCTGCATTCGAAATTTTCTGGTTTTACAGAATTTGGACATTCACCAGAATTATCCATTTAATATAAAAAAAGTGCCTTTTTTATACACCTGCAAATGAAATCATAAAAATAAAATGCAGCTCTGAGTTTCCAACAGAGCTATCCTAAACCCCAAATCTGCACCCTGAGCTGGAGCCTGTCCCTACAGCAGGAGAAGTTCCAAGAGGACTTTGGGGTCCCCTGCAGCAGCAGGGGCTGACAGACAAAGCCTCTGAGGGGTGGCACCTCGGAATAAGTCTGAATAACTCAGTCTGAAAGTTGAGCTAACAGACTTTTGGACAGTAGTAAATCACTGTCAAACAATGAGAGACACGTTGATGGTTATAACTCTTTTCTCTGTTGACACATCAATCTGTCTGTCATTCAGTGCAGAGCAGAATCCATTACATTAATGTGTTTCCACAGGCAAATTGAGAAATTGTGATTTTAATCTCATCAGAGTGGTTATTTTTGCAAATAGCAATTTTAGCTTGTTTAAAGTTCTTCTTATAATAAATTAAATTTTAGGTGAAGAAATGAAACATTTAGAGCTGAAAACAACTAAATATTAGTGCAGCTAAATTGATTTTAATTTTTTTTAGTGCTAATGCTTCTGGAGAAGGTAATACTGTATAAAACAGCAATGAAGATTATCTTCCTCAAAACTTCAATATTTTAATTCATGGAGTTACAGATGCACCAGATATTTCAGGTATATTAAAAATTCACAGGGCTTTTTCCCTGCTCCTTCCCCAAGCAGCATTAGCTGATACGTATGGGTTCAGTCAGAATATTCCAATGCCCCATCAAATAAATAAATAAATAAATAAATAAATAAATAAATAAATAAATAACCCCTCAAAAAGCAGAATTGTATCAAATCCATGGCATTGCCCCTGCAGGCCCAGATGGAGCTGGAAATCATGGAAAGCTGAGAGACTGGCTCCCTGAACTCACTTCTAACACCAAACACCACACATTTTGCATAGAAACTCTCTTTTTTCGGAGTTCACACCTGCATTTCTGGAGGAATTGGATTCAGCCAACCAGCAGAACTTGTGATGAGTCTGAACCAGACCTGTGAGAATCCAAGCTTTTGCCTCTCAGAAAAGAGTGAAGTGTTTCACGATATTTCACATTTAAAGGGAGCTTTTCTTCTGGTACCAAATCAAACCCAAACCAACTGACTGAGGTTCTTGTTTCTCTGAAGTTTTATCCATGATCTTTATATTTTCTAATACTGCTCTCTGAAGATCATTTTAGTGCCCAGTCGAGTGTAAATCATTTCCTTTGTGCTTCAGGAGTACAAAAATACTCTTCCCTAATTCAGTCCTCGTGGCTAGAGCTTGATTAGACGAATATAATTAGTCTAATATAATTTTTTTTCCAGCTTTTTGAATATTTTCATTAATGACAAGGAAAAACATGGACATTCACAAACCTGCAAGAGCATCCTGGGCTAAAAGAATGAAATAAAATTTTTTTTTCAACAAATTGGATGACACAGGTAACCTTTGCCATTCCTCTGTAGTTTACATGAGTCAAGGGAAGACAACATTAAATTATACAATGCCAGGCATGTAGAAATGATAATTTCCTGCTTCTCTGAAAGTTTGCCTACTTTAAAGAAAGCAAATAATATTTCTCTGTATGTTAGCATTGTGTCAATCCCTGTGTTCACATTTTTATACACTTGTGGAAGACCATGGTGAAAATATCTGGTAAATGCTTGTAGAATAAAAAAACCAAAAAAATCTGACTTGTGAAAAGGGTCTTGATATCAGAAAGCTCATGAAATCAGGACAGTTGCTTATGAGTTTTAGCAGATGGAATAATGTAAACTCCAAGGCTCAAACAGGACACAGAATTTAAATTTGTCTATAGCCCATGGTCTGTAACTCCTTTACCTCCACATGCACTTTTATCTTTGTGTAAATAACTTTGCATTGTACCCTCTTGTGTTCATTTGGGCTTGTACCAGGTCTATTTCAGATGACAACTCAGTACAAAAGGCTTGACATTAATGTTCAGGCACTATTCCTTCCACAGCAGGCAATTATGACAGAGAATTCTTATTTTTTCCTCTTTTAACCTGGAGGTGACCTGCCCCTGGAATGCAGTTTCCTCTCTCATCATTGTTACTCTGTAAAAACACTAATAGCACCATGTCATGCAACACTGAGAAAAACCCCAAACCAACAGGAAAAAAAAAACCCTCACAGACCTGTAATCCCATTGTTACTTGGGTAATAAAGAGAGGGATTTTCCCTTTATGGCTCAGGGGTGGACACAAGCAGGACAAATAATGAGACAAAGAAGCCAAGGAAAACTAGCAGGATCTTTGGGACAAGGGACAGAGGCACGGGGAGGAGCACAGCCCTCCTGCCACACTGCTGCTGGAATTTGCCTGCAGACACTCACTTTGGACAAGAAATGGAACAGAAAGTTTTAGGAACTCTTAGAACTATTTCAGTCCAGGCTTGAAGTGTTTTAAAAGTTCCTGACAATGGTTTGAGCTGGCCAGATGAGCTGAATCCTTGTTTCACTGCACTGGTGCTGACAAACAGGAGCCCTGGGTGGGTGAGGGCAGGTTCCAGCTGGGAGCCCTGGGAGCAGAGCCAGCCAGGGGCACTGAAGGGAGCACCAGGGCACCGTGAAGCAGCAGGGCAGGACAGGAGCCCAGCCCAGCAGCTGCTGCCTTGGGGAGCCCCCAGAGCTCACCCTGAGGGCTTCCCTGGCACACCTGTCCTGGGGGATGCCGGGATTTTGGTCCCTGGATGTTCTCAGAGAGGGAAATGAGGAGTGCCCTTCCAAGGGAACCACCAAAATCCACTGGCAAGGACCCACTGAGCTCAGCTGCCATTCCTGGAATTCCATTCCTGTAATTCCAGAAGTTCACAGCTTTGTTAGCATGGCTAAAAGAGAGTGGTTGGAGGCAGCAGAAATATGACTCCATGCAATAATTCAAACCTCAGACAGAAGAACTCTTTTCAGTGTTTCCTAACCACTGTTTGGGAATTTCCAATTCCTTGCAGGCTTAAAGAGACCTCAAGAGAAGCATAACATTATTGAATTAGTTTTAGATATGCTAAGCCTTTTAGCTCACATTACATCAATGGCAAATGAGGTACATCAGAGTTCTAAAAGTCAGATTACTCATTCAGGATCAAAATACAACTTTGAAATCTCTGGCATGAGCATTTTTAAAATTCAAAATGTATTAGTAATTAATATTTGGGTTAAAAAGTATCATCAAAAGTATTTTCATGGAGATTTTCATGAGATAAAAATATCCACATGGCAGTTTAAGCTGAGTACTTCTGGAAAATATGATAGTAATTGCACATATATAATTTTCAGATTTTTGTTTTGCAAATACACAAACTACCAGAGAAACCTCAAATAAATTCAATTCATACAATTCTTCCCATTGAGAATGGACTTTGTGTACTTTATTCTTCTGTTCTATTTGTGTTATGTTTCAATTTAAAATAAAACTTGTTTCAGATGACTCTCATGTAGTGAAACAAGACAAATTTTAGTGTTTCAGCTTTGCAGCTATGATTTAGCATTCAAAAAAGCACCTTTACAAACCGACTCATTCTGCTGCATTTTTTAACTTTTGTAAACAGATTGCAGAGAAGGAGCCAATGCAGATCTGGACATCTTGTATGTCATCAGGCACAGCTTTTGAGTTTTTTATTGCATAAGGGATGGATTTCTGACAACACATTTTAAAAATTGCTTCTTATCCAAAAAACGACAGGCAAGAAAATTACTCATGGAGAAGGATCTTTGTTCAGTGGGAGCAGTGCCCCCAGTTCTCTGCACTGGCCAAGGGAAGTGGCTGCACGTGGAGCACCAGGCAGATCCCAGGGAGCACAATCTCCCCAGGACTCCTGCCACAGGGGCTTTCCACAGCAGTTTGTGGCTCCCACTCCAGCCCCTGGCCTGGAGAAGGAGCAGAGACATCTGAGCTTTTCCTAACCAGAGTTCTGCTACTACCAAATCTGGCAGTATAAGAATAAAGTCAGAATTTCAGACACCTTTCAGTGGACAGTGCACTAAACCCCTCACATGGATTTTTTTTCAACAGTTGTTATGACAGCTGTGTGGATTATGATAATTACAGAGGATTTCAGAAATTTGTTAGTTTTTCAACATCAATAATTAAAGAAAATAATAATAAATAATAAGAGGGAAAGTTTCTTTACAAATTTTGAGGCTCTCTAAGGAGCAGGAAATGTTTGGTTGAAGAAAGTGATCAATGCTCACCACGGCAAAGGATGAACAGAGTATTTCAAGGTTTAGTCCCAAGGCATATGAAATACATTACATTTGTTATGTAATATAACCTGTATAAAAAACTTATATTTTCTAGCCATTCTAATATTTTCATAAGAAAAAGAAAATTCCACTCATAGGCTTTACACAATTCTAAATCAATGTCAATAACTGTATCAAACTTGTCAGGAGGCAAATCCAACATAGCTGAACAGGTGTAATCAGGAAATTAATATTATCATAGAATGATGGGGGAGAAAGGTGAAACTGTACTGCTGACAAGTCTATGCTATTTCATAAAAAAAATTCTGCTTTTATCTGTAACAATGGTCTGAGGAAGACGACGTGAAAATTTTTAGAAACACTTAAAAAATTCTTACCTGGTGAAAATTTGAAAAGACTAGAAAGTCTAATTCAAGGAGCCACGAATACAAGGATACACCATAAAAAATTCCCACTCACTACTGGCATGTGTAGAATGTCCAAAGTTCCTCCCTGTGTGTTCTGGAGCTCATCTGGAGAACATCCAAACCCGAGGTGGTTCCTCTCCAATGAGTTGATCTTGCCTGACATCCCTGTTCCCTCGTTCTGGATTTCCTGAACAGAAATCCTGTCCCATCTCTCTCCTACATAGATCTGTTACACAAACCCCTCAGCGCTTCAGATTCTTTGCAAAACAGACAATTTTGGGGAACAGCACCCAATTTTATGTGTTCTGCTTTCCTGCAGGAATCTACAGTCCCTGTGAATGTGTCACTTTTCCCCAGCCTCCATCCACGGTCTCACACACCCAGCAACCCTCTCCTCTGGCAGCTTTCCTTCCTTCCCAGAACAGAAACCACTCATACATTTTACTCCTTTCCCCAAAATACTGCTCATGCTACTAATTACAACCCCACCAGTACTTTTTTAGTTTGCAAACTTGCTGCTCTTCTCCAGCAGAGACTTGACTCCATCTTACCCATTTCCCTTTCACCCTTCACATGGCCTTTAATCCATCTAACAAAGTAATGCATATCTGATTGTCACAGGCCTATTTCTGGCCACATCAGAGGGTTTTTTTGTTCAGATTTTCTGGAAATTCTGTTTCTCTTTCCTGTTGTTTCTTCCCTTCAGATCATCCTGCACAACTCTCAGAAATTTGTTCCTTGCATTACATGACATTATTTCAACCATAAATACTGAGTCAAAAACCTTCTCTTTAAAAAATAAACATAATATTTGCAATATTTGAAATATAAACAGCAACCAGTTAAATAGCAACCATCTAAATAGAACTCGAGACATACAGTGAATAAAACAACCTGGTTTGAATTCCTGCACAGTATCTGTTACATCTCTACCAAACAAAAGAATGAGTTGAGCACAAAATGAACCTCTTGTTTTCCAACAAATGCTACTTAGCTTTAGCTCATAACATTAGCTGAGAAGATTAGGCCTATGAAAACTCAATTTTCCCAGTCCAATGGGAATAGTGGAAAATAATACACAACAAAATAATAAAACCAGCCTTGTTTTACTCAAAAGAACCTAACACTGTGTCAACGTCCCCTTCAAGTGATTGATGGAGTAATATGGAGCTACACCAAAATAGGGCTTGGCTATCATTTACAAAAACAAACACGCTGGAGCCAACCAAGGAAAGAATCATACAGATAAAAACCCCAAACCACTCTCAAGGCAAAGAACACAACTCAGTCCAGAAAATGGAGAAGGGCAGAGATAGAGTGGGGTTCCATTAGCTGCCTGGCTAACCAGGGACAAAGGGCTGACAGGTAATGTGCTGGAAAAACGCTGAAATTCCAGGCCAAATTTCAGGCCAAAATTCCATCTCAGGTCAAGGCTTTTGCTCAGTGCAGATGAGCCAAGGGAAACGGGGTGGGAGAAGGGTCCTGGCTGCAGGAGTTGTGGGGAAATGTGTGGTGTCCCAGAAAACACAGCCTCAGCTTCTGAGGGGCCTTGGAAGTGTCACCAGGGCTGCAGGTGGGAGCTCCAGCAGGATTCCTCAGCAGGAGGAATTTTCAGTGAAGCAGCCCTTAGGAGAAGTGTGGACCCCAAGAAGCTTTCAATATTTTTAAAGAAACTAAAAATAACTCCTGGAGTTTGCAATACTGATCTGATCTCTTACAAAAAGTTTTACTGAATTTTCAGCTGCATTTATTTGTAAGAATCTGCCTTCTAACTTCTGTAGCTTGTTTATTAAAAGGATAGCTTTGGTTCAGCACTCCAAAAGCTATGGGAATGGATGCCTGGATTCCTAAAAGCTGCTGTCAGACACACCTGCATTTGTCACAGCCTGGACAAGCATGAGCACACCTGGACAACTGTCATGGCTAGAGATGATGGCTGATTTGGTAATCCAGAGGAGCGGGGACTCCTCTGTTCTTGGAAAGCAGTTAACATAGTTTTCCCAAATTTTGTACGCTGCCGCATGGATATTTCACTTCTGCCAGGTCACAAGAGTGTTTGAGTTCTTTCCTGATTAAATTCGTGGTTTACATTTGTTTAAGTTCCAAAATGAGTGTGCAGTGCTGTGGGACCATGGATCTCCCCAGGGTACTGTAATGTGCTTGGAAGGTTTTGCTACTGGAGAGAAGAAATCAAGCCTAGAAGGAATAGGGCCTGTAAAGAGCACAACAGAACCATGAACTCAGAGAAGCTCCTGGAAGAGAAAGGGAACAGTCTGCTCACTGTATTTTAGGAGAAGTTATGAAGCCAGGCAGATCAAATCAGAAGGGGGGACTGTTTGTAACAAAGGCAGGGGGGATAGCAGCTGAGAGGGGCTGACAGAGAGAAGGATCTTGTGCCGAGGCCTCGGGTTGTCAGACTCCCAAGTTAGCTTAAAGGTCACCTCTGAAAGATAGCATTTCAAAGGGCAAGTATTACAAGGTTGCCCTCTCTGCTCCTACAGCTGAATTAGGCCTCCAAGAGATGGACTTTGAAGGATGGCACTCCAGGGCTCTGCCTCTTCTCTCCCATCATTTGTCTCTGTTATAAGACAACACTTTATATATTTACTTCAAGATCAGCAATGCAAAGAGCAAGATTACATACAAAGATAAAGAACATGTGCATTTATCATGATAACTATCTACTACAGAATACCAGAGCAAGAAAATTAGGTTGGGTGAGGCTTTTTTGGGGTTTTTGTGAGACACTGGTAGAATCACTAAAAGAGTTTGCCTAGACAGCAAGATTTTTTTTTTTAAGGAAATAAAACACAAATTGGACTGCAAATTCTTACAAAGTATCAATGACAGCTTTTGCAACTGAAGGAGGTACTAAAAAAAATGTTCTTTATATTTGTAGGAAGAAGCTCGTTGAGAATTTGGATATAAGGCAAGTGGAATGAGATGAGAAAGTACAGAACCTTAAAAAAAGAAACCCAGCAAAGTAAAATCTGTTGATTTTAAGTAGGTAGATCAAATGATGAGCACTCCAAATGTGAAATACTTGCTGATGTCACAGAGGGAAGCACACAGAAAACAGGTCATGCAATAAGATGGGCTTGCTCTCAGAAGGACACAGTGGCAAGTAGCAAGAAACACTGAAGTTATTACAGCAAAAAAAGAAGTTGTGCTGTGAGCAGGCCAGCAGTGGGAACTCTGGCTCAGCAGTTCCATATTCAATGGCATCACCAACAAATGACAATTATGGGCTAAAACCTTCAGCCTTGTGCTCCCACCCTCACTGCACAGCCAGGCAGGGATGGGGCCATCACAAATATAAACAAGAAAGGTAAAATCTCAGCCTAGAACAGAGAAATAAGAGGTCAGGAAGCACTGACTAAAACAGACCCTTTCAAATTAGCAGGAGCTGATCATCTGCCAGCTGGAAAAGTGTTCACAGGGTCTCAGGGCAAGTATTGGTGTCTCAGAGGACAGAAAAAGGACAAAGTGCTGCAAAACTGACAGTATCAATCACATATATTGACTAGAAATGAACAGGAAAAGGGAGGTGGAGCTGGAAATTGGAGTCTGTGGTCCATAATTAAAGACATTACCTGCAATTATTGTAAGTAAGGAAATAAGGGACAACAAACTTTGCAAATGACAGTGCAAGGAAAATCCACCTTATTCCACTTTGCACAGCATTTCTTTACTATGACTTAAAAATGAAGAAATAAAGTAAATCCAGGAAAAGGTTCTGACTTGAGAGACTTGCACACAGATCTTGGGGTTCTAAAGAAGAATCTTTGAAAAATGGAACGTCACCTTAGGAAAATGGAAGTGCTTTAGCTGAGCACTAGAGACAAACATTTTACAGGGTGTGCCAGGGACCTCAGAGGGAGCCATTCCATGTGGGAAAAAATTTGCACTGTATCACGAGACAAAACTCCTCAATTAAGATTCATGTAATTCTAAAAGAATTCTCTAATTCTTCAGTGTAAATTTAAGTACATTTTTGCATTGCAAAGTGACAAAAATCAAAAAAACATCTAGCTGTCAGAAAATTGGACTCTTAGCCCAGAATACCTTTCTAATTGCAGAGTTCCTATTTGACACTGATATAATTCCAAAAAATATTTTTAATTTAATATTACAACTACTGCAAAAGAAAGCTAGGAAAAGGTGCTGCTCCAGCACGGTGTTTTGTGCTAAGCAAATCTGTATTTAGAGAAGAGACAATTTGGCAAATGATCAGATCAAGAGATATTCTCATCTAAGGCAAAACCCTTCCCTACTCCAAATCTCCTGACTGGTATTTCTTCTTTTACACCTATTTCCAATCAGCACCTTGGAAAATTCTTCTAAGTCTAAGAAAAATATATTGTGCTTAAACAACTCCTGCCTTGCACTAATCTTCTGATCTTTCTACACTATCCACAGTGTGCTTAGTCTGCAAAACTAGCATGGAAAGTTTTTAATTCTCTTGAAATACCTGGCACTGAGCAACGTCAGGTGAAAGAAATTTAATTTTGTGGAATATCATTTGGCTTTGATACAATTTACCTTACATTGTACACTAACTCCAAATTGAAAATCAGTTTTTTGTCCAAGACCCCTTCTTCAAAAAAATTAAGCTGTGGACAAGAAAGCCTCTTTCTGTGTTCTCTCACAGGTGTAGTCATTGACCCCTGAATATTTCTCCCCTCATTTTAGGATATAAACAGCTTTGTTATTAACCCTCAGAGTTTCTGACCTTGCTGCTTTTGTGAAATAATAGTGTGAGAGTGGAATTTTCTTCCAAATGAAATGTTTACTCTATAAAGCTGTAACTGCTATATTGCATTGTATTTTTATGTTTATTGTTATGAAATGATGTTATTTGTAAGTATAATTCTGTAATAAAAACAAAACAAAGATTGATGCTGAAAGAGAATGAAATTTCAGAACATGCTATAAAACTAATCTAATACTGGAAAATCATAAAAAAGTGCAATTACTCTATTTACAGGTGAAAAGGAAAAACAATTGCATACATAAAAAGAAAAGCTTTATTTTTACAGTAAGAAGCTTATGCACATTGAAATGAAAGCGAAATCCTCTTACAAACAAAAGGGTTAATCTTAATTGTGCATCAGTTTTGACTGTAACAGGAACATTATTTTAATGCTGTAAAACCTGGTTTTTTTACTCAAAAGTACCTTTGCATAATGAATGTTGTGGCTGATGCAGAATTTGCCTGAGTCTTTCCACATAAATCAAACTGCAGTCAACTTCCTTTTGTTTTGCAGAGCTGATGTTCAATCACAATATTCTCTTTGGTGCCATTCTGGAAGTACCAGTTGCTACTGTTGAAAGATGCAGATTTTAAAATCCACCCACTAAATACATGAGCAGCCTTCAGAAATATCAAAGGATGGGGCAAAAAGATAATTTGGGATGGGGCCAGTTGGAGCCACAGAATTACGTGTGATGGGTGGAAGGGACAAGGAGAATTTATTCCTGGTTTATCCTAGCAAACCTCTAAGACATCTGGGAAGCTCCTGGGGAACAGGTAAATCTGTAAAAATCATAATCCACAAGAAACATTAATGTTTGCTGTTCTAGAAGTATTTTCAGTTTTGAGTGGAATGGGTTGAAATTTCCTCCTTGTCAGAGGAGCAACTTTGAGAGAGTTTCAGGGTGATTTGTTGCAGTTTAGAAGACAACCAGTGAAACCAACCTGTGATTTTGCACCACTGCTCTCCGAGGATGAGGAAAATGTCTGCATGTGACACAGTATTCAGAATCCAGGGAAGAGATAAATTCGGAAAGCAAAGTGGCATGTTGGTTCAAAAGTGACTTCCAAGTCTCATCCCATCTCTCTGGAGTGTCCTAGTGTGGCATAAAGGAAAGATACAACAAGGATTTACCTTAAATTTACCCTCAGCCTGCCTATACCAGAGCTAAAACCCAACAACTTCTGTGCAGAATTTCCTGTGTTTTTGTACCAACATCTGAAATAGCCATCGAGCACTGACTTTTACCACAACAAAAGTGCTGTTGGTATAGCCAAAGAATTTATTTGTGAGGGAAGATCACATCCACCAAAATCAGACACTACATCCTCCTTTTGGAATTTAGTGTGCAAAAAAGATAAGAAGGAACCACATTAATCCAAAGCAAAATGGAAAAAGCCCATGGAAAGAGCTACTTCCTGAGCTATAGTAATTAAAAGCCTTGACATATCTATGAAAGAAGGGCTTGGATAATCTTTATTATACTGTAAGCAAGGCAAATGGCAGATTGATATCCCTTGGCACAGGAACACGCCACTAAATATTTGAAGACAAGCTGTGACTTCAAATATCACATCCAACTGCAACTTTAATTTTTTTTTTGCAGAAAAAGCAACTCATGCTGAGGAAGATATGGCTTATTTGAAACTTATTTACTGTCATAACAGATGGTGAAGACTAGAGAGAATATAAATGAAAAATATGGGGGCCCAATAAATGTCAAGGCTCCCAACTTGGTTTGTAAAATTAAAAGAAAAAAAAAAGAAATCAGCTATATCTATGCAAGATACAAAAACTTAACAGAATAGATTAGCTTTTTAACATCTTGGAAATAACCATTTTTCTGCCCACACAACGTGAGATCAAAAATTGCATTGATTTTACAGTCCCTGCCATCTTGAAAAAGTTATACAGTATGATCTGTGCAGAGTTACCATTGCTCAAAGCTCCTTTTCAGGCTTTACCCCCAAAGTTCTGGTGGATTATGACAATTTTATCAGTTATATCCACAATGGCCAAGACAGTTTCCTATGAACCCATGTGGGGTAGGAGCTTTGTTGGCTGGGTTTGTAACCCTACAACCACAGCCTGAGGAATGAGGTCAGAGCTTGAGCCAGAGCCACAGATCCAGGCCCTTCTGTTGATGGGGAATTTTTCAGGTTTGGTGTTCTCATTTCTAAACCAAACAAAATTTAAAAGCAGGAAAAGCTGCAGAACAAGATTATTCTTTATGTTCAGTCCTCTTTCGAACTCACCTCAACCTCTCTTAACTTCAGAGAGAACTGAGCACTCAGGACTAGGAAAAGCAGCCCACAGGACTGTACTTTGGAATCTCTTCACAGAAGAGGATCCTGGCACGATGAATCCATCTTTGTTTTCTAAAGTGTCCAGGTGAACAAGGAAACACAAAGGAAGGAGCAACATCCCTTCACTTGTGGACAAAAGCTGCATTTGGGCTGCTCCTGGAGCCAGCATTGCCTTGGCAATGCCTCTGCTATCAAAAGCAAACAAACTTAAGGCAGAGCTGAACCAAAGTGACATTAATGAAAATCTGAAATAAATTCTTAATGTGAAGTTACATAATAAAGCTCAGCCTGTCTTCACCTTATTGGAAAAAGCTTCCACAGTGACACTGTGCCATGAATTGACACTGTAGTTCACAGAGAGCACAAAGCCAACAGCAAAAAATAGATTTTATTCTATATTTAGCTCCTCTCTTGCTGTCTTATGTCACCTAGGTGACTGGAAAAGACACCACTAATGCAATATTTCATTCACTAAAATACTGCACAGCTGTAAAATTTTACTTTAAATCTAGCAATGAATTTCAGAATGTGGTAAGAAATGTAATATTAACCATCCCATAATGGCACAAAGAGAAATAAGGTAGTGAGTATATTTTTGATAGTTTTTCTTAATGAAAAACAAGGAAACACACAAGTCCTGGAGTTTTTCATGCTGCTACCTTTTATGTTTTCTGTGCATTGTATTTGAATGCTCTCCTCTTGATTATGTTCTCTGAAACACTTGTTTGAAGTAAGATACTTTATTTTAATAAGTGGAACAAAGCTTTGAATAGCTTGGTTCAAAAAACAGTTTTAAATGAAAGGAGCTGTTGCTAAGCACAGGGATCTTTGCCAAATACTTTTTAAATGGTTTATTGTGCCCTAGCAATCCTGAGATTAAAAACATCTCTTGAATTACAATGACACATCAAAAAATAAAATTAATGTGGGGGTTTTCATTACAAGAACTGAGCCTCTGTGTGTTATTCTTTCCATTAGATAAGAAAGAAACATACTGTGGTACATTGTTTTTGCTGTCAGAGGGAGCTTTTAGGCAAATATACACTATCACACTACATCCCTCATGGATTCAATCATGCACTCTACAAGTTCTTCTATTAATTTAACTTAATGCTCTGGATTTAAGGGATAGACTGTATATTTTCACATATTTTTCTGCTCCGGGGATGAGTTATTTTTAGACTCCACAAGTCTTCATCAGAATCAGATCACATTGACTCATCCTACTCCAATATGACCAATGGCATTGCCTCACTCTGTAATAAACATTTAATTTCCCCCTGTCCTTGTGACGTTACAAAACAAGTGTTTGACCAAGATCTGGTGCTGCAACACTGCAGAGCATGTAGATCTCACTGCCAGTGAGAAACCTGAGCACAGAGTGCAGGATGTCTCAGAGAAAAACACAATCAACAGCATTTCCCAGCTAATACAGATGTCTAAAACAGGGCTCTGAGCACTGCTGGCCTCAGAGTACACAAATTGCGATTTAGAATGGGGGAAAAGGAAGCAGAAAACCCAACAGAGAGAACAGCTGCTAATTGATTTTAAACCAAACTCCAGTTTCCACACCTTGAAATCTTATTTCACTTTGTACCTGGGGGCTGTGAATAGCAAAAAGGCAAAGTTGCAGATGTCTCACACTGGATTTGGAAGCAGGCCGTGAGGATTGTTGGGATTTTCCTGTGAATCACCAACTCCTCTGTTTTACCCAACATCTCCTAAGGTACCACTGACAGACAGCACAAGCCCCGTGCCAGATAGCACGAGCAGCCTGGTTCTGCATGGCTTTAGCCCACAGGTTTTATTTCTCAGCATCCACTCTCCTGCTTAATTTCCCAAGGACAAATTGAAATATTCATCTGCAAGTTATAGATTACAGCAAATTAAACCAAAACACATTGTACACATAAAACTGAGCCAAATCTGACCTAGGAAAGTTGGCAAGCACAAGAATGATTGGAACAAGTGGGTCGGACTATATTGGTGCTGCTACTCACATATGTAACACCTCAAATGACTCAAATAACAAAGGCAAACACAGAAAACTTAAAGAATTTGCAGTGTGGTCCTGCCACTTCCATACACTTTCTTGGACAGTCCACATTATGAAGATACAGATTCAGTTTTTTTAAAGCTCAGAACATTTCTCTCACAAAGAATTTTAGTGCCTGTCCCACACTGTCACATTCTTAAGAGAATCTGCACCTCCAGGTAGACAGCTTTTTTATTTCCCATCTTAAATGGGAAATATATGACCAAAAAATAAGAGGAACATGTCAAGAAGAAAACCAAGGTCACCTTCTCAAGCTGGCCATGGCTTCCTTGTTCTCCAAGCTGCCACAAGTGCTTGGAATTTCAGTGAGGACCTAGACTGGCCAGAAATGTGCAGAAGGTTCTTTCCTACTCCCAGGGGTACAGGAGTGAACTTGGAGCAAATGTCTTTG
>JAYDZK010000233.1:2191497-2260047 GCA_034509185.1 Euphonia xanthogaster
CTCCCAGGGGCACAGGAGTGAACTTGGAACAAATGTCTTTGAAAAGGCAGCTATTAAAGATGCCAGATATTGATCAAGTCAGGAAAGACCTGCGCAAAATTGTATTTTTAAGACGTGATGAGTTTCAACCAGAGGCACTCCATGGCTTTAGGGTTCCTCCTCCAGGAGATCCCTAATGAACCCACACATAATCAGGGTAATGAGGGTTCTCTGCCTGCAGTCACACAGGACCAGGACCTGTGTTTTAGGATCCTCCACTCCTCAAGCCCACTCATCTCCTGGGGAGCTGAAAGGCCATGAATGCCACTAGGAAAAACATTCCATAACAGCCCCATTTGATTCCCTGCTCCGATAGGAAATAAGAAATAAAACACTTTAAAAATGAAACAGATCCCTTCAACCTTTGCTGAAAGAAGACCATCACAGTTTATAGTGCTCAAAAGGTAAAGCAGAAAGATGAAAACAATTACAAACCTTTGGAAAATATACACTTTTCTGGTTTGCTTTGATAATACCACATAACTCAAAGGGAATACACAGCCTCACATAAAACATCCATCCACCAGAAAAGGCATTTATTGGCCTCAGAAGCCAGATATCACCTAAAACAAAACACACCATCATTTGGACAAAGATGGAATGACTCGTCCTGCCATTGGAACTCTCAGGGAGAGGCACTTCATCACCAGGCAATATTCAATAGCACTGGGCAGGGAAACTGTGCAGCTTTGAGCATTGGCTCTGGAGCTCACAGCTCACGGCAACTGAATCTGCTCACAGCCAGTTCTGTGGATTCTTGTTTATTCACCACGAGAGACATGCAGCACAAAGCAACTCTGAGCTAATCATTTTCTCATTTCCTAAAACATTAATTATGCTAATAATTAAGGCAGTTCTTTTTCATACTGATTGAAGAAGGAATTAGCACAACTGAATAAGCAGTGATTCTCACGGTCAAATTTCCAATCGCCTCCAAAGCACGAGATGAATTTTTGTGTTTGGATGTCCTTAGGACAAGGATCAGGCTGAAATCTTTGCAGGCATTAATATACACCTCAAGCTTGTGAATAAAAAAATACCTGTGCAGACTCAAGTGTTTTGAACAAATTGTGCAAATTTTAGATGCATTAGGAAAAATATTAAGGGCAGAGTAAGTGAGAGAAAGCAACTCTGTGGTGGTAAAAGCTGAATAATAGCAGATCATCCACTACCCATGAGCTACCTAAGACAAATATCTCCTTCTAAACTAGAAGTGAAGCTTTGGGGGAAAAAAACATTAGAAAATGGAAAACCATGGAATAACTACTGGGATTACTCAATTTTCAGGAAGAGGTTTCAGTAGGAATTATCCTTATTTCAGGCAGTGTTTAGTTTTATTTTATCTCCTTAAGTAGCACGATAGTTTCTTATTAGGGTACTTGGCTTACAGCTTCTTTTTTAAATTAAATTTCAGTTATAATAAACTCTTGCATACCTTAAACCAAAATATTCCAGTGCTAGCCTGTAGAAGATGTTATTTCAATAAAGAAATGTTGTAAGCTCAAAGTTTAATGATTCTCTAATGATGGCTGTGTTGTTTAATTGGAACAATTGCTGCTGAGACATTTGTGCTCTTTGGCAATTGCCATTTCTGCTAATGTTCAAGTAAAAGTAAACATGCCTTGGGTTCTGGAACCTCCTTAATCCCTTTGGTAAACAGAACAGGGGAATTTTGAAATGAGTAAAAAATGGGATTAATTTTCAGTTTTTAGTCAATGAACTGAAATCTCCACTAAATTATCCACATTCCAGTATTTTCCACCAAGCATACCCTTCAGAGCCATTCCTTCCTTCTGACCTCTTCTGTAACATGACCTTATTTCCATGGTCCCAGGGTTTGTGTGGGACAACAGGTGGCAGAACCACCCAGGATCTTCATTCTACTAATAAGCTGGACAGTTGAAAATACTGGATTCTAGGAAAACATTTCAATCTAGTTTTCACATAAGATTTTAAATATATGGAGTTTAAACCAACAGTCTTCCTCACTGAAAAAGCAAAATAAACCAAATCATTCACATTCAAAATCACTAAAATTATTTCAGATATTTCCCTTAACCCACACTCCCCAGCGAAGCAACGTCCTCCTGCAGATTTTCCATAACTTATTTCCCTTCTTTTCCTTAGTCTTTCCACAAAATTTACACTCACTCAACTAAAATGATAGCTCCTTATCTGTCTGAATCTTGGACAAAACTTTCTGAATTTTGCTCTTGTTTTTCATGGCCTGCCACTGCCTCCCAACACAGGAACCTAAGTGGGTGCTATGCCTTGGCTGCATGGTCTTTTCTTTTTTCCAGACCATTGGCTTATAAAATGAACAAAATTGGTCCTAATACTGATCTCCTGTGGCACTCCACTAATCACTTCCCTCTTTCCCAAGCCACTACCCACTCACAAATACCTCCTTTGATGTCTCAGTAGATAATTTATCTATTCACATACCTCAGCTACTATAAAACATCAAAATTACAGACCTTGCAGATTATTCTTTTGTGTTTTGCTCTATCAACAGATTTCCTAAATGCTAGCAAAATTATTTCTATGGACCCAATTTACCTTGTTACTGCATAGCAATGATTTGTTAAACATAATCAAATTTTTGTGGCTGCCTTTAACTGTAATATTCCAGGTGCCTCCACTGGGGCCTGGTATAAAAATAAATGGAGTAGGAAAAAAAATTAAACTCCAAGATCCTTCTGTGCACTCATTTGCCAACAGAGCTCAGGTAGAAAACCTTGTGACAAAGACTGCTGAGTTTATTGATGGGTATGTTCTCTGTACTAGTATTATTCTCCATGACTTGTTCATCTTTTGTTTTAAAACAATCTGTTCATGAAGGGAGATGTGGTGTTTCTTATGAGGTCGAAGCAGATGATGCAGGAGGGAGAATCTGAGTGTTTTCCTTGCACTCACCTGGTCTAATTTCCAGAATCTCCTGCCCAACATACTCGCAGCTCTTTTCTCACCCAAAGTTTACATACTCCAGCAGAGGACAGGACCTGTGTTTTCACCTCATCTGGAGGCATTTGCCCATCCCTCTCCCAGAAGCACAGGTAGTGTGAAGCCTTCAGGGTGCTCCCCTGGTGCTGAACTCCACGTGAGGATGGAAAATGAGGAGTAAATGAAAGTATTCCCCCTGCTCCCACACCCTGGTTTCCCTCCTGAGGTGGCAGTGTCTGTTTTGCACCCTGGGATATCTCAGGAAAGTGCAATTTCACTTCTATTCCATGTGTTCAGTTGGTGGGCAGTGACATTTCAGCCCATGGAGCAGCAAAAGTGTGGCACAGACAGAGCTAGAGATTTCAGACATTGGAGTGAAATACATTGATGGAAAAGTGTGCTCTGAGCTGCTGATATCCTTAAGCTATAAAGCAAAAATAAAAGCAAAATATGTTTGGAAAAGAATAAAAGCTCTGGTTTATATTTACTCTGTGCCCACAAAATTCATTCTTCCTTTCCTTGGCTAGTCAGAGACATAAAAATTCTATTACAAAAAAAAGAGTTTCTTCCAGACCCCATCAAATGTCAGAGACATCCTGATAGCTAAGTGCCAGCACAAGACAAAGATTAATAATATTGGCAGCAACCTCCTTTCCCAAGACTTCTGTAAGGAAAAGGGACAGACAATAGCAGGCTAGCCATGCAGACACTTCTTGGCTCCTACTTTTCCACTGGTGTTTTTTCCAGTGTAAGCTTTGTCCTGAATCCCTTGAATTATTGTCAGAATTCCCATGGATTATAATGCTGTGGTAGAACCACTTCACCCTTTCACCCCCCCCCAGCAAAAATATATAACTAAATAAGGAAAAGGCAACGCCACAGTGCAGAAATGTTGCTCTGAATTCCAAGCCAGTCCCACACGTTCCTGCAAAGGCAGTGACTGTGTGGATGTTCCTCTCATGCATAAAAAAGATCCTTAACAGGCTGTCTTTACTCACAGGGCCCTTCAACAGGTATTCCCACTTATGTCTGGAAGTGCTATGTATTGTAAACGTGCACACCATCTTATTTTATATTGAAACAGAAACAGATTGTTTCATATAGTTGGAATAACTGATAACAGAAGGCAGAGCCATGCTAATTTATGTTGATCAGGATCTGTGCACATTTTCAAATCTTTGAAGGGAGGCAACTCGAACTGAAGCTGTTATGTCTAAAACCATCACATGGAGCCCAATTGAAGAGAGCTGGAAAAAACAGTTGTGCAGGAAAAAGGACATTTTAAAAACCAGTGAAATTCTTGTCCACTTTGAAATTGAAGCAGGATTTCTGTGCTGGGATTGAGAAGAAGCCCTGCATTTCCAGCAAGAACAAATGTTAATGGATAAGATGCAGTGAAAGAAGTGATGTCAGCTAAGCCAGAAGCTCTTTAGCCAGCTATGAATTTAGGAGAGAAAAGCACAAATATTTTAATGACATAATTGATGTTGGAAATCCAACTTCTTTTAAAGCATTGGCAAGGATTTCCCCCCACCATTTCTACCCTCAGCATTATTAATCAACCAGCCAGTGCTGTCCTAAGGTGGCACTGGGGTTGTACCACCAGGGTGTGTATGAGAGATTTCCTGCACTGCCCTGGCATTGCCAGAGGTAATTTCAAGCTTCATGAGAAACAAGACAACAAATCAATGATGATCAAATTGAAAAAAAAAAAATGGAAGAAAAAAGAAAAAACAAGGAGAGTTATTGGGTGACCTTCTAAGGTGTATCAGAGAGAGAAAGAGAATTGCAAAGTCTCCTGAAAAGGGTTGGGGAAAGCCCTGGCAAGAGCTGAGGCTGCCGTGGTGTCAGTGGCAGCCTCTGCTCCATCCCTGACCTCCTCCCACTGAGCTCCTGGGGAACTTCCAGGAGTCAGTCCTGGCAAACAGCAAAGGAGGCAGCTGGAACAGGCTCTGAATCCTAGTCCTGCACCAGGCTGGAACAATCAGCACAAGTGACAACAGCCAAGCCCACCCTTATCACCTCAAGAGCCAATTCCCACAGGGGTGGGAGGTCAACGGGAATTGGGCAGCAGCTGCTTCTTGCTGTGGACGTGGACACACTGAGCCAGGGTGGGGAGACAGGCTTTCATCTCCAGTGAAAATCACATTTTTAGGTAGCTAAAGCAAGCATGCAGACAGATATTGGTACAAAACAAACATGGGAGCTTCGGCTTGGCTGGGATGGAGATTTCCTCATCACCATGCACCACCTGCTTCGCTGCCACCGCGTGCTGGCACAGCCACAGTTTCATTTTCTGGTATCAAATGCACTTGTAGAGTACCAGAGATGACAGGTATTTTGGGAGTGCAGGGCTAAAGAACCCCAATTCATACAAAATTCATGACTAAAAATGCCTGAGCAGTCTTTCTCACCAAGAAAAAGACAGTTACAAGAACCTGGATTTCCAAGTCAATTATCAGGCCAAGAAAAGCCTAAAATCTTAACTATAATAAGTGCATTACAATAAACCAAGAAATTTTCAAGTGGTTTCTTTTTAAAAAAAAATCAGAAAAATAATTACAGTATTGATTGACTGCCTAAAAACCCTTTTGAAAATAATGCATTTATTTATGGGGAAAACAAAATTTCCTTGTCTTTGCCATGGTTGATAGAGACCTTGCCCTAGCTATGTCCTACCACAGAGAAAAAGGGATTTTACTACAGAGGCATTAAATTCAGGTTGAACTCCTTCTGCAGATGAACTTAGAGATGCAGAATATGGTAGTATTGAAAAATAAAATTTACACAGGGATTTAAAAAGATCTATTACCATTGCTTTGGCTTTTAGGAGTGGATGGAGTAGTGTTGGGGAAGAACTCTGGGAATGGCTGTACTGGCACAGAATGAGCCATCTTTTCCCTCCTTTGTACCACCCTGCTCTTTTATGTCCTCTGCCAGTAAACCCAGGGCTGATTTGTATAAAATAACTCAGAATAGAAAAATCAGAGTGGACATTTTCTATGCTGCACATCACTTGAGAAATCCCTGACAGACTCAGGATTTGCAGGAGACTGAATTGTTAACTTCTAGAATTACAAATCAAGCATCATCCCATATGGCACTACTTTTCAAATGACTTTCCTGTAAATCACAAAATCAGAAGTCTGACTCATCAGCAGTGCCACTGACTGTGGCCATGACATGAATTTGGGCTCCTCACAGAACCAAAGAATGTACAATATCCCAGTTAGTGCCCAGGGTGAACTGGGAGTAACTCAATTCTCATTCTGTGTTCCCCCCTTTCTTTTAAATTATTTTTTACCTTCTCAAGGGTTTAATTTTATCTTGTGTGTCTTTTCTGGAGCTCCTTGGCTCCCTTCCAGGTGAATACAATATCCAGTAAACATTCATTTTTCTGTAAGTTCTATGCAGAGTAACAAGGACCTCACCAGCACCAGCTGTACCAGAGCCACGCTGCTGTTTTGATCCTGCTTTCTATTATTCCATTTATCTATTACCAGTTGTTTAAACAAGATGACCTTATTTAAATGAAACATCCTCCTTCCATCTCCCTTGTCACAGGACCCAGAGTCAGGCAGAATCTGGAAGTAAATCTGCTTTTTGTGACACATCAGTGAATTAAACAGGCAATGTCTGTAACAAGGGAGCTTCGTTTTATGGCAGCAGAATTCCCCACGTTTGCTTTTTTTCTACCCAAACAATACCTTTTTCTTACATACTTATTGCACTCCATCAACAATTCTGAATATCCCTCCTCTCCATGTTTGGGATAGACCTGTGTAAGCTTTATCCTATGGACTTCTAGTATATGAACTGAAATATAAAAATCAACTTCAGCAGCACCACCACCAAATCCCATTTCAAGCAGTGACCAACTGAGTCAGTCACAGGAATCAGGACAAATAGAGAGAACTTCCTTGAGCTTCCCAGGGTTTTCCAAGACATGAATTTGATATATTGCTACTGAGAAATATTACACCTGTGTAATATTACACTTCAGCTTTCAAAAACACAAAGACTCCACAAGAATGACAGGGTAAAATGTGATTTTTTCAGTAATTCCAACAGTGAATTAGTTAAGATTTTCAGTAGAGCAGGATATAAGCTTTGATCCACACTGCAGCATGCCCACAGCTCACTCCTGAGATGATTTCATTGCCATCTGAAGCACGTATGGAGACACAGGGCCTGCTCTAATTACAATATTGTAGTTTTGACTGACAGACAATATGTCTACAATCAACTCATTTGAGAGCCATGTGTTGCGACAGTTCCTTGTCCGACTCCACAGCGCAGAACCAAGACAAATCAGTGCCTTGTTACTCTGCACTAATCCCACAGCTAAAAAAAATTCAAAATCTCAGGAAACACACGTACACAAAGAACAGTGGGGCCAAGAGGTACCCCAGCTTCTTTTTTATCTTTTCCTAATTGTTAACATCTGCTGACTCCTCAAACACAGCCAGAGCGCTTGAAAACAACACTTCAAGACATGTAAACTCCAAAACTACTGATTCCAAAGTTCCCAAGTGCTCTAAACAAATTTGAATATGAAAATTTAAAATCACCATTTTTGAAGTCACAAGAAACCCCACATTATTACCCTTATTCCTTGCTCTACACCAGTATATCCCTGATAGTGAAACAATGTTTTTATTCTGACCTCACACCGGCCTGGATAAGTGTAATTATTATGCAGCAGAATATGACAGAGATATCTGTCATTAGTAGAATTTCTGGAATTTTGAACATACATTTCAGTAGCCTAAGTGGACCTAGCTTGGCAATTTAGCTGACCCTGGAAAAGAGTGCCTTATGTTCATCTTGTGCAATCTGTCCAGTAACAGATGCACACCATTAGGATGTAAAGTGAGGTGGAGGAGGATGGGAACAGCAGAAGAGTCAGGCCATTAGCAGAGGAGCCATGAGCTTCCCTAGGCCAGCACCAAGGGAGACAGGAACCTACAAATCACTCCAGACAGGTTTTTCCACTAAACCTGTGATAAACAAATTACTATTTTTGAAGCATTGCACTTCCTTTATGGTAAATGATATGTAAACATATTAAAAAAATGAATAATAAAAAAAAAGTGAGTCCCTGCAGCATTTGTGGTGAGAGCAGGAGGTGGGAGCAGGCTGCAGAGAGGTCCAGGTGTGACAGAGGGACAGCAGTGGATTCAGCCAGTCCCAAATCACACCCTGGGGTCAGATGGAGCAGCTTTGCTCTCCCCTGCAGCTCACAGGAAGCAGCAGAACCCACGGGTGGTGAAGTTCTCCAGGTGAGGAGCTGGTGCTGATGACCTGCCACAGCAGCAGACACAGCCTGGCAGGTCATGAGCTCACCTGATCAGCAGCACGAATGCTCTGGCAGGGTTTAGTGGCTTTCAGCTCTTTCCTTCCCACCGGTTTCTGTGGAATTTTCTCACCTTTGTTTATTCAGTTACTACCACAAATGTGTAAAACGAGACAGGACTTGCAATTAATTGGTTTTTAAAGTGTTCAAAGTGCCACTTTCCAGGATTATCGCAACAAAAAAATATTCATCATATCTGCCCACACCAAATGTTGGTATAAATTATTAATTTAAGGCAAATGTGACAATTAAGCAGATTTATTAGCCTTAATACATCATGCAATTACTAAATGACTTCTTTTTAAAGCTCGTCTTCTCTCTTTCTCTGCAAGCAAAACTGCTTTTGTTGTAGGTACCATATTTTATTTATTGATACACATCATCTTGAGAATGAGCTATCCAAGTTAAATTTTGTAGTGACAGCATTCAATTAACACACAAAGTACAGATACTTATTAGCATCACAATAGCAGTCTCCAGGGAGGAAAAAAGTGTCTTTCAGGCAAGATTTTCAAGTAAATAATTAACAGACAAAACAGCCCCTGAAACTCTGGCTAAAGCATCCTTCTATTTGCAGTTTTAGTACAGGGACCTCTAATTGACCAGGGTTGGATTGTTCATCCCTAAAATAACCCCTTTTGCCACGAGGCTGAAACCACAGATGGGAGAATAATGGCCACGTTTGTGTTTGCCCTGTCCACGGCACAATGGCTATTCTGTCAACAACAGAACATCAGGATTTTGATTTTTATGTTTTCAGAGGTATGAGAGTCCTGAGCTGTCAGTATATTAGAAACATAGAAAATTTTAAAACCCACTTAATTGTAATAAACACATCTGAAACATGGCTCTTTGGACAACTCTGGTCTTTACCACAAACACAACTTATTCACCACATATTCCTTTGGGTGTCCTTTAGAAAAAAACAACTGTGGTTGTGGTTTAGGTTTTTTTTTCCTCCCCTCACACATTACATGTTGCTCTGGGAGCTTAAAATATTGTTTTCAGCTGAGCAAAAGGGAACGTCAGGGCTAATTTTGATAAATGTGAGCCATCTCATATTTTCTGTTAACAAGTGCTTTGTGTGTCTAATAACATGCACCTGTGAAGCTGATTTTTCCTTTTCATGTGACCTCACAGAACTAAAAAGAGACCATGCCTTCTGCTGGGGCAATAACACTGATGCAAAGCCTTCATAAACACAGAGAGAGAAAAGGTCTCCTAACCCCTCCCCACCCTGTGGACCATCCCTCTCCTGGGTTTGGGGCTTGTTCTCAGGATTTTCCTGGTGAAGAACAAACCTGGACCCAGAGATAGAGATGGGATGAGCACACCAGGCTCAGCCTGAAGTGGGGTGGGCTCAGCTCAGAGATCAGTGCAAAACCTCCAAATCCATACAAGATCAAACACTGGACTCGATGCCATTGGAGATCTTTTCCAACCTAAGATTTTAAAGCTGTTCCTCCAGGAACTGAACTCTCTTTACACAAAAGAAACCCAATGATTCCTCCTTGCTAACACTCTTTACTAGGAGGTGAAAAATGCTACAGAGCAGTGAGAATTTACACTAACTCATCAATATTTGCAGTGCTAAAATGTCCAGTGTATTATTCCCAGTGTATTATTCCCTGTAGAGAATTCACACTGATCTCATCAATATTTGGAGTGCTAAATTTCCAGTGCATTATTCCCTGTAGCTAAACACCTTTGATAATGCAAACAGCCTCGAATTGTGGAGTCCAGGAAAAGTCACTGTGCTTCCCATGTACTTTGCTTTTCAAACAGATTTCCCAGGAATAAACTGCACAGATCTTTCCTCCTGAGCTAGCTGACAGCCCTTTCCCCACAGGGATAAGCTGTGGGCTTTTCAAGCTCCCTGCCAAAATTTCCCAGGTCTATTTGTTAAGGATGAATAGGGAATGGTAGAGTTTCTTGTTTTGCACAGGTGGTTCTCGTTTGACTCTGTTCTTCTGGGGATAAAACATTAAAAAGAAAGAGTTATAGCCTGATACAGAGAATATCAAATGAAATTTAAAAGAAAAAAATCAAATTTGATTTTTTTCAGAAATTCAGATTTCCTACAGAACTTCTATTTGATAACTTTGTCACAAGTGAAAGCTTCAAAGTTTCTGTTTTGAAAGCTGTTTCAATATTTTTTATCACGTAAAGGCTCCTGTGAATCAAGGTAAATAGTAATGAGTTTCTTCCAAACACTTGACAACTGCAAAAGAAGTGAATATCCACTGGCTAATAAGAATCAAAAAGAAAATTGTAGCCTACCTGGTTTCCTGTAAAAAAGATTTTCCTAAGCAGAATCAGTAGATCTCCAAGTGACAAAATATTTTTGCTTTAAATGAGACAACTTTCTCAGCTTTATAGAAGTTCTCTAGAAAACTAAAAATGTATTATGTAAGTTTTCTCCCACACTGCACCTAACACTAAAATACTTCACAGTTAAAAGAAATATGTCTTGTACTATATTAATTTGTACAAAATTTAGACTACAATTCAATGTGTCTCTGAAACCTCGCTGACTGGAAGATTTCTTTTTAAATTAAATATCTTCTGTTCAATTTTTTGTTTAAATTATTCCATCTCTGCTTCTAAACTCCTCTAAGCAAGCTTGTTTTATTTTAGGAATGCTCTTTTAGTCAATTATTTAAATTGAAAGGCTGCACAACAGGATATGGTCTGTAGGGATTTGTTATGTATCAATGGGTCATTTATTTATGAAATTTCTGTGCTCTATGCCTGCTAAAATATTGATGTTCTTCCCCTTTGCTCCTTTTTCTGATTTAAGTAAAATGGTAAGTATTGAATTGAATTAATTTAAAGATTAGCCATTATAATGAAGTCTTATTTAATCATTAAGAGGAGCCAAAAGAGATAAAATATGGCTGACAGAGTTTAGTCTGGAGCAGGCAGGAATCCTGGGAGCAGAGTGAAACTTCTGTAAAGTCTCACCCACATTCTGGTGTAAATATGAGGTTAATTTTCCTGAGGAAGGGAATATCAGTGTCACCTGCATCACTCATCCCCGTCCCTCCCGAGGTGGTGACAATATTATTATTAATATTATTATTATTCAAGTATAATATAGAATATAATAATGTAATATAACAATTTAGGTATTAAATATATTTAAATAGTTATTTAATATTAGGTTATATATAAAATTATATAATCTATAGTAATATATAATATTAATAACAAAAATAATAATAGTATCATCCCTCTTGATTATTATTCACTTGATTTTCACCTTTTAAACAACATCCATGGCTAGCTAAAAGTGTTCAGGTAATTTAATTTTGCTAAAAATCTTGCAAATGTCTAATTCTCTTTGAGAGTGTTCCTACCATTCATTTATGGCAAATTACCACTCATTATCTATTTTGTGATTTGCTGCTGCTCTCTTTTACCAGAGAGCTGCTTTTACAAGGTTCTCATGTTAGTAAAACATTTCCTAGCTAGCACAGTTTTCTAATTTAATTCCTGTTTTTTTCATCAGTACATGAGAAATGAGCCTTGCTGGCCAAGCTGAGTGATTGGTGTGAATGTCTGAGGTGTCACTTTAAAAACAATGAATTATTAGAAGAGCTAATAGGAGCAACCTATGATGATACAGTGTCAAGCAAGGCTATTTGTCCTTCAGAATCCCTGCCTTTATGGGTTAAAAACAGTTGTATATTCAAAAGCAATCTGAATTTCAGTGTCTCAGTTGTTGGTATGTCAGTAATTTATCTAGAATAGTCCATACTTTGTCATAATATCCCCAAAAATATTGCAAGTTCATTTAATAGTGTGCTGTGCTTTAGAAAAATGCATAGTTCCATTTCAGGAAAAATGTTGCATTCAAAGTTTTCTTGGTGTCCTTGGTATTTTGAAAAAGACAAGAGACACAGAAATTCTAATCCTCGGCTGTTTAAAGAGCTTCAGTAATTATATTAATATGAAAAAAATGGAAAGAGAAATTTTTCTTTTCCATAATATAACTATAAAATACCCCACAGTCTCTGGAATAAAATGCAGCTCATGGAATAATAAAAGAAGACCTTTATGTATATATTTGATCAGCTTTGAAATATAAGTGCACAGAGAAAATTCTGGTCTGCACTTCCAACAACTTCTAAAAATAGTTTCTAATGAGCAAATGGATCATGAGGCAGCCTCTGGAATCACCACAAAGGGGGGAGTCAAAACCTCCCTACCTGAGTCAGGGATTGACACCTGACTCTGCATTTTAAGGAAATCTGATTTTCTGTTTCAATTTCCTATTTGGAACTCCAGACTTTCACATAAATTTATAACCCAAGGAAGAAAACATCAGCCTCAAAATGTGTAAGTAAAATCTGGGACTTATTGTGATCCATGAAATCCTAATTACAGAGCTGTTTACCAGAGATAAAAGCTGGCTGACAATGCAGTGCACCAGCACAGTTTGATCACTAATTGCAATCTATCAGGAGCCATAAAATTACTCCAGAATGCTATTATGGTTTTCAATTCTGAACTGGGATTTGGAAACCTTAAGATTTAAATAAGACCCCTCTCTGTCTTGAAAAAATAAGCCTCTGCAAGTGATTAAAGGAAAATGAGGGATGGATGGACTGAAGAAAGGCCAGTGTAGGATGCAAGCAGGAGAATATATCGTGTGGGAATATTTCAGAACTGGCATGAACTCAGGAGCCAATTCCAAGGTTTTCTCTGGATAGCAGATGAGCTGGTGGGACACCAGTACAGCAGGTACCTCACGTGAGGTAGGGGCACCTAAAGCACCTTGTTAGATCTCCAACACACCTGAGGGAACGAGGAGCAACAAGTGAAAAAAATGTCTTCTCTAATACCTACCACTGAGCGTCTGCTCCATAACTTCAGGCCAAAATTTGCCATTAAAATGATGCAAACAATGGATGTAAATAATGACTGCAAGGGGTTGTTCCCTAATTCTAAACCACAATGTTCTGGTAGCAGCTCAAATTGAAGCAATTTCTTTGTGCTCCAGCTCTTTCAATGAACATTAAATCCAATTTTAGCAATTACCATTCTTTTGCCATTAATCAGAGTTTGGACTTTAACACCAATAGTGATATGGGACACGATGAAAAATTCCAATTCTGGGTTAGAAAACCAGGCTGGCATTGCATTTCAGAGTGATGCAGGTGAGGAATGTGGGCACAGGGTCTGGGTACAGGGACAAAATCTGGTCACCTGCTTCGTCAGGTCAGTCAGGGAGTGATTCCATGCAGGAGTGAAGGAATCAGGGATGCTGGAGCCCCTGGAAAATATATTTATATTATTTGCAAATAGAAAACTGACTTCAGGCTTGGCTTTCTGTGTGGGGATGGCTGTGAAGGTACAGCCAGCATGGCACTTTTCTGTACTAAAACAAGCTCAAATGTCACACCTGGAGTGAAACAGCTTCCCTTGGTCTGTCGAAGGAGCTGGGTGAGTTCATGGAAGAAAAATCCACCCAAGGTTACCAAGGAAAGGCACATCCCACATCCCCTGTGCCCTGGGGAGGGCAAGCTGCTGCCAGCTGGGAAATTCTCTGGGAAAGATTCACTCTGGGCTCATCCTGGACGCTGGCCTGAGCTTCTAAAGTGCCCTTCCTACTGGGACATTGTCACCCTCAACAAACCTGCTCTGAAACGGGGAAATTGAGAATTTTACTGACAATGACCAAATTATTTTTAACTATTTTTATCAATTTTAAACCATTTTTAAACTATTTTTAACTCTACCTCCTCAAACATTAATTGTGGAGGCAGATAAAAGATATTTCACTGCTACTTTTCCTGCTTTTGCTGTGCCTACCAGCCAGCTCTCTGACACTCTTCCCTGTGATATTTAGTTTCTCCCTGAATGAACCAGTGTTCTTACATAAAAGGCCACTTTGTTTTCCCGGTCTTCAGGGAAAACCCTTGGCCTTAGATCTCCAAAGAACAACTATTCACATGGCTATTTATAAAATAGCACCAAAGTTGTGTTTGTCAGAATCTCCTGTAAAAATATTTTGCCTGTGCAAAACACTCCAGGCCCAATGTCACAGAAAGTTAAGTTCATTGCAAGAATCCTTCAAATTTGGCAAAGAAAGTCTTTGATCCCAAATTTTACAGACAAGGCACTCTTTGACTTTTAGAGCTCAGTTTCTTAACTTCTACCTATTCTTTTACATCCAACCATATTTGCCCTTCTTTTATATTCCTTTCTTTATAAATGCAGAAATTTTGCAGGTTGGGCCAATTTTTTTCCTTTGCTGATGGAACAATAAGAGTTTTATAAAATAAATTTTTAAACTACTTATAGCTCTATAGCTTGGTTAAAAATGGTTCAGAAATGAACATTTCTATTTTGTTCTTTTAAAGCAAATCCAGCCACTGGTGTACAGAAGTACCATGAATGCTTATATTTCATATGATTTTCAATAATGCAAGTTATTATTCTGACAATCACCCATCATGTAGTAGGACTGCTCAAGAAATTTAGGTAAGTAAAAACCATCAAAATAGTGAAAGTACTAAAAATTCTTTACAAATATAAAAATGACTTCAGTTCAGACCAATATAATTAAGCTGAAAATACAGTAACATATTTTTGAAACACACCCTTCTTTAATCTGTGCTCCTTGAGTTTCCTCTCTGCAGTGTGCATTGAATGGAACTTCACTCCAAATATTTTTACAAAGTGCCCTGAATTTTAAGTAATGGACAACTTTTCATTGGGACTGAAGAAAATAAAATTACTTGAAAAAAAAAATGTGAAAGCTTTCTGATACTGCATCAATACGAATAAATTACTAAAATTCACAATTCACTATGCGATTATTTCAGGTTTTAAGCATTATTTGCCCATGAGATTTCAGCACAAATGACTCCAGAATTGTCTCTCCATGACCCAAGTCCACCAAGACAATGTTTCAGCTGGCTGATTGTAAATGTCTGTGTGTTGATTCTGTAACATTTTTATGGCAATAACATTGGGCTGGTTTTATGGGAGATGCTTTGTACCTTGGCATCTGAAATGGGGATTGCACAGCAACATCTATGGAGAGCAATCCAAACTCTGATGTCTTATTCAAAAATGTGTCACCACCCCAGATGTCTTCTTGCAAGGCCCTATGACCAACAAAAACAATTCTAAAATCAGTGCACACCACTTATTTGCACAGAAATTAAGAACTGATGAGACTCTTGCTGAAAAGCCTTTTTCTGACTTTTTTCCCCCCAAACTTTATCAGTTGACGAGAGTTCAAATTCTTTAGATTTGTTCCCAGAGTTAGATGCTTATTTATATTATTAGAAAGCCATGCAAATAAATCCTAGGCAGTAACTCGGGATGAGTGAACTTCATCTCTGTTTTGTGGTTATTTTGTGTATTGATGTTGCTGAAATGAGAAATCCACCCTGCAATCCTCACAATGATTTAAGAGATGCTCAGGCTGTTTTTTCACATTATTATCAGCACTTATAAAGAGTGAGAGAGGAAATGCTTATTCAAGCTACAAAAACATGAAAGATTTAAAGAAAAAAAGAACCTGTTTCACGTCGATTTTCCACATTAAAATTCTTTGTCTGTTTCAAATTTAAAAGGGAGTAATAGCTAAAAGATGCAGGGGGCTCTGAGAGATGCAGAGCAGCAGCGAGCGTTGCAGAGCATCAGTGCAGAGCCCTGGTGCTCTTTTCTACACGGAGTTCTTCAGGAGCCCAAATCCCTCAGGCTATTCCAAAAATGTTCCAGCTCCTCAGTGCCATGCCAAGGCAAACCATGCCAAAGCCACGTTTCATTCTCTGTTTGCACATTCATTACACCAACCCTTCCGAGGACAGAGGTGTGTTTTCTTGGGTGTTTGCACTTTGCTATGTAAATTCTCAACACTCAGCACAGCCAAAAACCTGTTTCCTTCAGCTGAAATTGATAGCACAGGGTTTTTTTTTTCTTTTTTTTCTTTTTTTTCTTTTTGTTTTGATTTGATTAAAAAATACCCAACAACTTCAGTCATTAAACCCAAGCCTTAATTATTTACAGAAGTTGAAGTCATGGGTATTTTGCTTGAATGTAGACTGAATTATAGTCAGTATTTTTGACAAATATGAAAGAATTAAAATGAGATACAACTGGTTAAAATTATATGTCACATTTTCTATCATTAGAATATAGTAAATCTGGAATTTCAGCAGAAAATAATCCAAATTAAGCACTGAAATCAGCTCAGTAACAGTTCCATTAACTGAGTGTTATAGCCAAGACAGAGTTTGCTTTTTTGTTAAAGAATGAATTAGTATCATAAATTAGAAGTTTCACCTTGCTATAAGGTAACCTTTGGAAACAGGCAATTCTAATTTAAGACTAGTGTTGAAAAAGGGACTTCCAAATAAAGCCCTGGCAACTAAAAATTTTTTTTAGTAGATAAAATAAACACAGCAGCTCAAACCCTACAAGAGGAAAAAAAAAAACAAAAACAAAAAAAAAACCAAAACAAACTGTACATAGGAAATATTAAAGAAATGTGAAATATTCATTTTCAATATTTTTTCCATTGAAACATTGAATTCAAAACATGGAATATTCAAAACATTGACTATTTGGTCAGTGTGCACGGGAGTGTTTCATCCCAACTGCTTTGGCAGCTGTGTCACAGCACCATTAACACACCAGCCATGGATCAGTGCATGAAGAGAGCAGTTTCTGGAGGAATCAAATATTCTGGCTTCTGGCTCAAGATGGCCCTAAAGTGCCAGAGGAGTCCCTGGGGACAGGGGGCAGTGGCTGAGTGCTGGCTCTGCCTTTCCCAGTATTCCAGGAGGTGCTGGGGAGGGGCTGGTGTGACACAGCCTGGCAGGACCTGTGGTCACCTGGCACTGGAGCTCTCAGCAAGGTGACTCTGGAGTGTTCCTGTGCCATGCATTTGTTCCTGAGAGGGAAGGGGCTGAGAGCAGCCTTTCATAAAGGGACACAGATGTTTGTGTTTATTGCACCACCTGAGCTAATTAAAATTCTTACCTTTTTCAAAAAAGGAAAAAGCTCCCTGTGGGAATGAGAAGTGGCTTTAAAAAAAAAAATTACAGATGGGATAATGAAAAAAGACTATTTTCAAAATAAATTATTTGGTTTAGAGTTTTTGAGGAAAAAAATGAGTATAGTGACATTGATGCCCAGTTTCTCAGCTTTCTTTGTTTGAATCAGGATATAAGGAAATGGGTTTGTCAGAAAAGTGCCTGAAGATCCAAGGGAGATGTGCAGCCCCTCATTTGGGTGAGAGGTTTTGTACTCAACATTTGAGAGGGAAGAGACTGGAAGAAAGGGTCCTACCCTGGGCACCTAAAGGTGGCAACCTTTGGCAGATAAATACTGCCATGGAGCTGCTGCTGTTACATGAATTCTAAAGATGAAAAATCTTATTGTGTATTTCCCAGATGTTCCTGAGCTTTGCCACATCCACAGGGACTCCTGAGCAACACGCACAAGGAAATAGCAGTGAAGCTGCAAAAATGAATGCCTCAGCTGGAGGTGCACCTATCTGACATTCTTTTTTCTTTCATTTCATGTTTTATTTTCAAGGACTAAATTCTTTTTGTAGTGAAGTAGTTACTGACTATACATTGAACAACTCCCTCCCATATTTCACTGAACTGCTCTTGAAACCAAAATGTCAGATTGAGGAAAGAAAAAGAAGCGTTAATCAGAATTAGTTTTAGAGTCAAATTCTTCTGCAGAGATAAAAGATTTCTGTTCACAGATAGGTTTCTCTTTACCTAACAACTGACAAATATTTTCTAAAGGTCTGAGAATTTTCCATAGCATCTTGATACAATTGAATAGAAGACCCATTTAGACTAATGAGCATTAAGATTAAATCATTTACTCACAGATCAAAGGAGATTTTAATTATGTAAACGAGTTGTTCAGAAACACAAAGTGTTCCATTAAGCTTCACAATTAATACATACAATATTTATGAGTTCAGACTTTTTTCCTTGTTAAAAATTGATTGTTACATCAAAAAAAGTTTCCCTAGATGCACTGATTGAAGGAAAAAATATTTTAAGCCATAAAAGTAGCAGGCATGCAAAAGATTTTACTGCCTTTTGCTTTTCCTCCTCCTCCTCCTCATTTTCCCCTTCTCCTTTTTTTGGTGTTGTTGCTCTGAGTGCCTTGTCACCAGATGTTCATTATGTGTACAAAATAGTGAGTTCAAGTCAAAACTTGCAGAATGGCCCTGCCAAATTTCAGGGCTATCACTGGGTTCCAAAACCAAAAATACTCCTAAAACACCCCCACTGAATGTCTCCACACTTCCTATTTCTTATAATATGGGACAACAATAGCCAATGGCACGGTACAAAAAGGAGCTGAGGTTTGTTTCACTGGTGAGAATCACAAATTATCTTGTTTTAAGGGAACAACTCAGGTAAAATGAAGCACAAAAGGTCCCATCTTGCTGCTGACAGATATTACAATAGTGCTGCACAGGGTAGATTCTTAAATCACTACATTATTTCTAACAGGCAAGATTAAAATAAATGCAAAGAAAACAAATGATGGAAACAATGCTGATAAAATATGCAAGCCAGATTAGTTATAGAGTAATTTATTTCTACTAGAAGTTCTACTTAGGAAAGCAAATCAAAAGAATGGAAATTTGCTGACACTAAGTAATCCTGGAAAACAGAGAGACTGGTTGTAAGAAAACTGATGACTGCTTAAGAGGGATGAAAAATCCATTGCAATTCTCAAGGCCAGAGGTTGGCATCAGAAAAACTTTCTATGAGATTAGCTTCTAAACTTTAAAACTTCATTGAAAAAAAAAAAAAAAAGCAGAATAGTTTTACTTGAGGTGCTGGGGCATAACTCTACCCCTGGCTGCAGAGTAAGCTCCAAGAAATCAAACCAGAGCACTGGTGCAGATGCATCTGAGACTACAGACTGCTTTCAGTGAGAGTCAGCAGCTCAGCCAAGGAGGCAGCTCAGGCTCTGACAAATGTGGAAATTTGACCAGAATAGTCACTGATGATTCCATGTTAGATTTACAAGGAAGAAGCATAAAATATTTAAATATGTTATGAAATCTGTACCATTGTGTCAGTGAAAAATTCCAACACCTTCAACATTCTGTCTTAACAGAGCAGCTGAATTTTGTGGTTTTTTTTTTTTTTCATATATTAGGAACTCATCATACTTTAGCTCTTTCACTCAATACCATGATCTTATGATTGATCCTATTTATTTTTGGTTTGTGTGCAACTTGATGCTGATGCCAGAGTTATTCTAATTATATCACAGTCAACAGAATGACAGAAATCTTATGTCCTGAAACTCCATAAATAATTCAATGGAATTCAATAGTTTATGTTCATTGCAATCCTAATAAGCCCACACACTTATGGTCAGCTTTCAGGTATTTTCCATGCATTTACCTTTCCATTGATCTATAATTGCATCCCAAACCAGGATCACCTGCCATGCTCCTAATGCTCCTGCTTTTGGATACAGATGGTGGAGAGAAAAAGTTTAATTCACTACTTATCTATTCCCTGCCTATCCAAATAAGTGTGAATGTAAATTATCCCAATCACTTTCATGCGTGGCACATGAAAACTGAGAAATCTGAGTGTTTATCTTCCCTTTTGGCAGGGGAAAAACTCATTTGAAAATACTTTCAGTGCCTTCTCATTAGATATTTTTCTTACCCCCAGAGCTCTCATTTTCTGGACACAGCCTGGGCGCAGACAGAGCAGGAGAGCACTGCAGCACACTCTCCTTGCACAGCAGGGCCAGACCTGCTCCTAGGTGAGGGAGGAAATGTTCAGGGTGTGCCACGCACCCTGGAGCAGCTCTGGAGCTGTGGGCTCCCTCCTGCTCCTCTCAGCCCTGTGCAGGAGCCCAGAGGAGCTGCACCCCCAGGGCAGAGCAGGCTCCAGGCTGCATCCAATCCTGCTGATTAAGATTTTCCCAAGGGATTTCAGCTGAGTCTCCAAGCCATGATCCCTGTCTGCTCTTGGCAGAGCTGGGTGTGATGCCTTAGGGCTTCAGCTTTTCTATTTTTCATGTCTTTGTAATCCTGCAGTTCTTTAGTGTGTAACTCTAAACTCCACACACAGTGTGAGCTGCTGCTTTCCCACTTTGGGCAGACACAGCAACTCCTCTCCCATCCTGGCAATCAAGGGCACCTCACTCAGGCCTCAAGAAATGCAAACAAAAGTGAGTTTGGGGGGGAGCAAACCGGGGATAAATTACTTCATTACCTGAAGCTATAATTAGAAAATTAACCCCCAATATGCAAATGGACCAAACTTATAAAAATGTGAAAACCCGTGACCTGTTTTCAATTTTAGGGTGTAGCCCCTGGTGGGGGCTTTGTCTGCTCTGAAGGTACCTGGAGACCCTTCAATAAATAGAACTGCTTTTATTCCCTTCGTTCTGTCTGGCCTCTGTTTTTAGGTAGCCCCAAAAGGCACCAAGTGCCCCCTCAGCAGCTCAGTGCTCTGGTTTGGGTGGGCAGAGTCACTCAGACACAAAATTGACATCTCCCTACAGCTGCTGACATCTTTGAGGACATTGACTCCAGTTCAGCCACAGGAGCTGAGTTAAACATCTCAGCCTGGAAGAGAAGGACAGAGCAGAGGGAGGCTCTGAGTTGGTTGGAGCCATTTAAAGGATCTGGATTTGCATGTGTGTGACAGGCAGCAGAAAGGAGCTGGAGCAGGAATTTCAGGTGGATGAGATGCTGAGGGGCTTCTCGAGTGCCTCAGGGCTGCCCAATGTTCCAAAGAGCCAGGACAAAATGTGCCATCAGTGCTGCCTGGGCGCTGGACACGGCGCCTTGGAAGCGCTGATATTCCAAACGCGCTCCGCAGCATTTTTCCAGGCCACAAGGAATTAAGAGCAAGCAGCTTCCAAAGTTGTTGTGAGGTCTTTTCTCCTTCTTATATATTTGATTAAAAACAACCTAAAAATTATCTGTCTTTTAAAGATACAATTTCCTGGTTTTCTGGGAAGCTGGTGAGTTTTCAGAGGTACTTTTTAACACCCAGCAGTATCCAGTGCAGAAGTAAATGCATGAAGAGCACTGGTTATACACTCATGTCATTGTTATTTCCACAAAGTTGTGTCTTTCTCCAACCAAGAAATCACCTGAAAAATTAAGCCCTAAATCTGTTTTGGAAATTTCCTATTTTTAATATCTGTCATTTACATATTCCAGTTCAGTGGCAGAAGGAAGCAGAGCTCAGAGCAAGAAATAAGGTGATGGAGCCTCTGTCACTGCAAGGGTTTGTGCTCTGTATTGTTCAGAGCTTTCCCCTGTCCACTCCTAAAGGACTCCTAAAGAGAGCATTCATCACTTTTATTAGAAAATGATTCCCTAGTTTAGCAGCTGACAGCCACAAAAAAAAAGTTTAATTTTTTTCCTTAAGTTTTAAGCCATTTGTCCAGAGGAAACTCAATGCCATCCCAGCTGCTTGCTCTTTTAATTTGTGTATATCCACTTTCCTTACATTATCTCGTGTGTTTAGTCTAACCAGACCAAAAATGATTAATGTGATATATTTGTTTTTAGTGCACTCTTTAATGAATCTTCATGTCTTCTTCTTCAGAGTGCAAAGACAAGTAGGAGGATAAGAAATTAAATAGTATTAAAAAAATCAGAATATATATATATATATGCCTTAATTCAAAGTGCTTTTATAACAAAAATACTATGAAAAAATACACATAGTAAAAGATAAATCCAACTGAGCTTCCATCTGAGGCAAATTGAAGCATTCAGGCCTTTCCTTAACCCTTTTACAGCAGTTTGAAGATGAAAGAAAACCCATTTTATCCACCAAAAGACAATTCATACAGGGGGACTTTAAATGAACTGAGCTAAAAAGAGAGAAAGAGATAAAACTACTATGTAGTTTTCAAAAATCACAGTTGTTCACACAAGAATTGACCGTGAATGCATTTGTAACCTGCCAGATTATTGAATTTGAAAGTCAGTCCCATTTCTCCCGTGCTCCTTTCCATGGGATTGGAGCAGTAATGATATTTTTATGTCATTTGCTGCTCCCTAGTGGAGATAAAATATAATTTCAAGGTTAAAAAGAACAAGGAGACAGAAAGAGATCAATTATTTGTAAATTTTGAGCCGTAAGGAAATCTGAGTTACTGAGAAGAGTCTGCTGCAGTGCCAGGGGCCCTCAGTCCGGAGGTGTGATACCCCCAAGGCTGAGGTTTGATCTCTGCATGGATCATTCCCTTAAGAGCTGGACTCGATCCTTGTGGGCCCCTTCCAAGCCAGAATATTCTGTGATTCTGAGAGATCTCGTTCAGCCCAGCCCTGCAGAGTCAGGCAGAGCTTTTTTGAATACAAATGTAAAGTTCATAATGGAATTAGTGAGAGTGATGCTTGCGTATCAAAACACCAAATTTGGCTCCTGATCTGCTTCAGTTGATGAAATACACTTTAAAATCTAGACATTTAATAACCCTAAAAGCCTATAGTGCAAAATGAAAAATCACTGCACAAAAGGAAGAAACTTTTTTGCTTAACCTGCACAACTTTGTAAATGTGAATATTCCTGTGCTAACCCAGAGCCTTCTGTTTGTTTGTTACTGCCTCTCTCATGGAATTGATTCCCTAATTTCCTTGAGTGCAGACAAGGGCTCGTCTGCTCTCTCTAATCACAGAGGAAAAAGCAATAAATTATATTCAAGCAGAATGCACTTACAGTGTCTTCATGCAGTTGGTCCAGCATGTGCATTTCCAGCTGATTCTCCCATTAAAATCCCATCAGTGTGGCCAAGGCACCTTATTCTCAAATCTTATCATTTGCACAGGTTTTGCTTCTGGAGGGGCACCCGAAATGTCTCACAGTACAATGTGAATTCTCCAGCCTCAGCTGGACTGTGAGACACCTCCCAGAGTCCCCAACAGGATTTGGCTCAGTCCTACACAGGATTTGCTTTTGAGCTCTCAGGGATGACTCCCAAACTTCCAGAAATTCTTCCATTTTAAGTAGCACTTGGGCCACTTGATTTTCAGCTAGCTCCAAAATCAAATCAAATTTTCAGTGGAAAACTGACTTGAAAATTTTGGAGTTGACTGGCAAGACTGCTCTGAACATTTATTTTAGGAGTCAGGGACTTAAATAGGTGTATGGCAGCTGAGCTGCAGAGAGACTTGGGGCTGAGCCACCTTTCAGTCCTGCTCACAGTTACCTCAAACATATTCACCATTTCCACCTCCAAAACTTGCTGTACTGGGGAAGAAATTAGTTAGAAACCTCTGACAAGCAAAGGGTGAAGTGTGAACTGTGAAATTTGGTTAAGAATTGCTCACTCTGAACAGGAAGGGCATGGACAAGAACAACCCCATTTTGGATTCTCCATGGTTTTCCCCTGGTATTACTCTTAGAACAAGTAATTACATATTTAAGTACTTGCAAGTTTAAAACTTCATCTCATTTCCCATTTGTACAAAGCAATTTGTGGGGGTTTCTCTGCAGGTTTGCACAGACACAACATCTTCAAGGTCTACCTTGTTTATTGGACTCTTCAGCAATTTTTAGAAATTGTTGCCCTGTGCAGTCAAACAGAATTCAATACCTTATTTATAGCACACATTTGACTCGTTGCTTTGTAGTTGTTTCTTCATTGGCAGTTTCAGTAATTACTGGAGTGCTCTGCAGAGCAAGAGCAACGAGTTAAGCTTACTGTGAGCACAGATAAGAACTCTGTGAAATAAAAAAAAAAAATAGTTGAGAAAAACAGGGGAAAGGTTGGGAAAAACAGGGGAAAGGTTAGGAAAAACCAACCTATAAGCTGGAAGAAGAGAGTTGTGTAAAACTTGCTAAAAAAGCCAAGAAAATCTTAAATTTACCAATATTGAAACTTCAGTATCCTCCATAGAAAAGTTTGATTAGGAAGAGTAGAAATTGGCTGATTTGTCATATTAGATCCCCATTTCCCTTCCAGTAATGAACTTGCTAAATACACGACAGAGGGCACCAAAGCCGCCTGCAGGAGCCAGAGGCATTGCCAGACTTCTGTCTCCCAGAGCAGAGCTTATCTGCACTGAAGCCCTACTGGTAATGTTTACATCTCCTCTATTACTACCTACTAATGTTATAGTTTTATCAGATTATTAATTCTCATTTGCTATATAGACCTCATGCTTTAATTTGGCTTTTCAATTTATCAAGCCTCCTTCAAAACCAAACAGCATTACCACTGATTTTACTCTTCCCTGTCAAACTGACTTTTATTTGCAATATCACCCCTTCCAACTTTACCCCCAAAGAGCCACTATTATTACAAGTGGCAGGTGTTTACCCTCGTGGCTCCTCCTGATAGCAAAGAAACAACACTCATAAAATTGTATTTTGTGGCCACTAGAGCAGTATCAATATTAAGCAGACAATGAGAAAAAGCAGAGCCCATCCTTGCTGAAGGAACTGTCCAACATGGCTCTGTAGCATTGCCTTCAATAATGTTATCTGTTCCACTCAAGGCCCAGAGAGGAACAAAGCAGCTTTTTTTTCCTGCTCCCATCCCCTTTTTGGAGGGCTGAAGAGGTGACGTGCCTTTTGTGTGTGTCAAAGTTTTTCATCTAGAATTGCCACTTCTCTGTTTTTAAAGGTTTCCTGACTTTGGGGATTTCACAGTGTTTAAACAGACAAAAATTCATCTCAAGATTGACAATCACATCTTAGGAAGGCCACAAGACAACAAATGATCAGTGTTTTTACAGGACAAACTCACCTTGGCCTTTGCATGCTATCATCAACCTCTCAAGCATTTCTGCAAATCTGAACCCTTGAAACAAACCAAACCTATCAGGAAAAGCAAAAAACTCTGGGGAAAAAACCCTCTTTCTTCTGGAAATAAAGTTTACTGCCTTTGGATGTATGATCTCTCAGTCTAGATCCCATCTCTGCTGCTTGAATTGCAAGATGGAAATAATATGAAATACGAATATGACAATCCTTGGTCTAACCACTGAATGGCACATAGAGATGCACTCAGCTACCATGGGCAGCACTCAGCACCACCTCACAATGAAAAATGGAACTCAAATTTTGGGTGGGGGACATAAATTTTCTCCCAATTTTCTATTTCTGATCTCTCAGCAGCTATGCAAGCACAGTGTCTGTCAATATCAGAGTTACTTACAGCACAACATACTAGAAAATTCAAGACCAGCCTATGCAGCCTGCCTGCACTGAAGAGCATGGAATGAGATGTGCAGGAAAGTAGAAGGTAAACATGGGTTTTTTATTGATTTGTTCTGCAGTTTTTAATAGTTTTTCTCAAGTGTATAAATTTTAATTTAAAATGCAAATTTGTACCCATATAATTGACTGAAATATAGTGGAATTAGCACTGTTAGCAGTGATTTATTTCATGTCACCAAGAGAAAAATCATAAAAACTAACATGACACAGAAGAAAAATTCCTATTAGTTAAAAGCTTTGTAGCATAGCAAACAGTTCCCACTGATGAGTAAAAAAGGAGTTGTTACGTACCCTGAATATCTCGTAAATGATAAGCAATTAAAAATTGACAAGACTGCTCTAATGGAATGATAATGGCTATCAAGGGTAATATCCAGCCAGAGAATAAGCAACTGAGCTGATAGATCAATTAAACCTACAAGAAAATTTGTGCCCACTTTGTCACAGGGGCTGTTCCAAGAGTGGATGTTCTACACAGAACATTCTCCCACAGCCAAGGGAAAAACTCGATTTTTAACAACTCTTGTCTCAGAAATTCAAAGCTAAGGAAAAAAATGGAGAAAACGAGTGCTCAACTAGGTGAAGAGAATACTTTGTAGGAAGTATAAAAATTTGTCTTTGAGCCACTGGGATTCAAAATTCCTATAAGAAAAAAAAAGTGTTATTTTCATTTTCTTTCCTTGTTTTCCCTATAGATGAATCTGAATATTCTCAGAAAGCCCAGGAACTAAACCAAACTTGTTTGAGCTAAAGAGAAGATTGAAATCCTTGGTTCCCCCACTCGAGAAGCCTCCACCTCCATGGCAGCCCTTGCTGTTGAGCAGCTGAAGCAAACAGATCCACCAGTGTTTTATTTATTTAGTGCATTGCCAGCGCGCGGGCTGCACTTCATCACGGTGACGGCTGAATCCATCATCCCCTACCTGCAGCTATAATAGGAGTGCTCTCAAATCAACAAGTCTTTCCTTCAGAGTAACTGAACTGTAAATTGTCCTTGACCAGTCAGACAAACAAAAACAACCTTCCCTGTTAATCTGCTGAAGACAAACAGCTCGGTGTCTCCCCTCCTGCCAAGAAGGATGCTGGTGGCAGGGGTGGTTTATGTGCCACATCCCTCACGCGGGGCCATTCCGCCCCCGGGTTCACCAGCTCAGTGAGGGATGGAGGAGAAGATGCAACCTGACCTCTAAAGATGTAAATAATCATTTTGTTTCTAGGGTCACGGGGCTGGTTTTAATGGAAATGAGGTTTCCTGGATCGTTAGGATATATTAGAGAAATACAAGTTTTTCTGCTGGATAGAGGGAACTCCCAATACCACAGGCATGACATCTGGATAATCTTACGTCAAACACAGGCATGTTTTTACACTTGTGCTTGATCAGGAAACCAATTTCATAAAACACAGTTAGAAAATTAACTAATTAACTAATTTCACTTTTCTGAATTTCTAGCTCATACATATGTATATAAATTACTGGAGATATTTTTTATTTAGATCATTTTCTGTGTTTCTTGTGGCGGCAACTGAGCGCAAATATTTTCTCTCTCCTCATCACTCTTTGTAACTGACTTTTTAAGGTGTTTTACCAAAAAAAGCATTCCTGAAAGGCACCATTAAAGAAATGCTGACGCATTATGTTACAGTATGTTACAGTATCTTGGGTTCTATCAGTCACATTTCATTACTTTTACATAACATGGCTCTATTGATGCAACCTGATGTGACATGTCACACTGCAGTGTCAGCGACAAACTTGGGCTAAAAAGTTTTCCTCCTCAAAACCCCTGTCTTGACAAAACACAGGAGGGATGACTACACACATTCCTTTATTTATCACCACAAGTAAATAATTTAAATTAAGACCAACACCATGCCTGTGTGTTAGTGTATAATTCCACATTTGTGCACACTATGTGCAAAGTGGGTAATTGTTGGAGTGTTTTACTACTGGCACATCTTTATTCAGAACATCCAGAGGTGTCTGGGTCAACAGCTTCCTATTTATTCAAATTTATATTGACTAGCTTCAGAAGGCAAAGCTGACAAAATGATTAATTAGACTTTATAACTCATTGGCAGCCTGCAGTTTAATAGAATTAGCAGAACTTAAGTTCATCTTTAAATACCATGACGGTTTTAATTTTAAAAACGTCAAATTACATTTTTCAGTCAGCACCAAATACAAGATGACTTATTCCAAACTTATGGGAAACTCAAAAAGGCTAAACAGGCACCATGTTTAATATTGGATTTTTAGGACAATTTAAATCTTTAAGGAACAGATTAATTTTTTTTCTTTTTCCCCACTTTAAACAGCTGCACCCCTTGGGTAGGCAGCGAGTTGAGCAGGTATGAAGGTTTTAATAGAGTTGGCACGTAGGATTTTTGTGATCTAATGAAGGTTATCTAAACTGGACAATTTCAACAAAAATAGTGTCAAACTCTACAAGGCAGATGCAAACCAGTTAAAAAATCAGTAATAATGATGGCATTTTGGTCTTAAATGTACAAAGGTCTACCTAGCCCTCCACAGGGGACATGGCTACAAGGGGCATCACACATGTTTGTTTCATTGCCAGCTCTTACTGTAAACTATTACAATTCAAATATTCATATTTAATCAATATTATTACATTAAAATATTTATATTGTGTTATGTATGTGATATTATACAATAATATTTATGGTGATTCCTACTGACAAGGTCTCAATTTTTTTCAACAAAGCAGTGGATCTCCAGGACACACAAGCTGCTGGAATTCCAGCTAGCCTTGCTAATGTGCCAAAATTAAAATCACAGAGAAGCACTTTCAGCACCTGCCTGTACTGCATCGATCTGAAAGTAAAGCATGGCACTATTTTTAAAGAGTTTTTCACTTTTTCAAGGCAAATTTAGAAACTCCCAATTAATACACGTAGAGCACACCCCCATTTATACTTATAAAAAGTATTTTAAATGGTGTGGTTACCACTTGACTTGGTACCAAATTAGGTGTAAAAATTGTGCAGTTTTTGGGGTAAGCAGATACTTCCCAAAACCTGCATCTCAGCACAAATGAAATTTTTGTCAGTTCTTGCAACAGTGAACAAATGCCCACGAAGTTCAGAACACTCCAAAGCACATAACACAAGCTCAGTTTTATAACAGAAAAGTGTCATTTTTATGGACTGCAGCACTAACCTCACTGTATTTCAGATACTTTGAATTAGAAAAGAAAATAAAACGCACACTGAACACCTTTTATGAAGCCAGATATGCATCTACAACACGTAAATAGGTTTCCAAGAAACTGCAAGGCATTAGAGCAGCATAAAAAATACAAAACTAGTGTACAAACATGCTGGAAATTCAGGGAAGGGGTGCATATATGTTCCCATAATGTGTAACAAAAAACTTTCCTAACTTCTCTGGATATAGCTGTGTCTGTCAGGAGACAGGAATTATGGTGATTCCATCAATTAGCAGGGAAATGATTTCCAATGGAAAATGATACACTAACTTCTGAACAGTGCATTTTTGTTCATGCTCTCTTCTCAGCTATGAGATTCAAGGTTCCCTCTGAACCTGCAGAATATTGGGAACAGACCTGGTTTGATGTGCTGACCACGAGGAAACTACAAACCCACAGAGCTGCAGTTTCAGGGGGTTGTTCCAGACAATTCATTTTTCTACAGCATTGATGGAATTCCCTCTTCATTCCAGGAACTGGACAGAATTTTCTTTACACACAGAGTGGAAGTAGCAGACTGTGATGGCAGGGAAACAGAAAATGGCCAGGGAGGGAGTCTGTATCCACCTTTGGGTTCTCATAAGCAATGGTGATAAGGAAAACAAATGCCTGGAAAATAAATTAATTGAAATGCAGCAGAAATTTGCAGGTTGAGTTTTGCTCATGGGCATGCTAAGTCAAGAGGTAACAGGGAAATAAAGCAGTGCCTGTTAGCAGGGCAATATCTGAGTGTGTGTTTTATAGAAAATGCCACCAGGCAGGGCTGATGGTCCTTCAGGAAGAGGCAATTTTCCACTTAAATGGATGTGAATATTAACCTGTGTAGGGCTGTGCAAATGAAGAAGGCAATCTATAAGGACTTGGAGCAGGCACTCTGAATGAGATTCAAAAGAGCCAATTCAGCATACAGGGGATACATGGCTGATCATAGAGCCATAATGCATAACAATGTCCCTTTGATGTTAATTAGTTGCACTTGATAAGGCAATGCTAGAGAGGCTTTGCAGCAGTGGAGTAAGGAAAATCAGAACCTCAATAAAGCTTTCAGCATGCTAAAAGCAATAAGGATTTTTTGAAAAGCAAACCAAAACAGGAGCCCCTGATTTGCTGGATCATCCAACCTCCAGAGAATGAAGAAAGATTTCATAAAAAGCAGGAACAGAAATATCAAAGGGACAATTTTGTCAGAAACGTCTACATTTCTTTTTCTTTTCCATACTACTGTAATAATACTCTTTGCCTCTTCTATAATCCACTTTTTACTTCCCCAAAGCCCATGGGGCACAAACAGAGTTACCCAGCCTGGCAAATTGTCACCATCCAAACTCCCTGCTCCTGGATCTCCTTCCTTTGCTATTTGTGAGTCCAGCCAGACACCAAAGTGTTCAAAGCTGAGTATCCCTGCTTTGGTGTGAGGCTTAAAAACCCCAAATCCATTTCAAATTCAGGATTTCAGTCACTGTTGAACACTCGTGCTGAGCACAGGCAAAGCAGGGGCTCTGACTTGCCCCTACACCTCGGTGTTCTTGGAAAACAAGAACTGCTGCTGCTTCCCTGCCTTGCAAATCCCACGGGAGAGCCCAGCTCAGGGTCACAAGGACACAAGAGGAGAAGTACACACGTGGAAAAGCAATGGAAGAACAAAGGAATAAACCATCCCAGAAATAGTCCAAAAATCAGATCAGCAAAATATTTCACAGAATGAGCTCTATAAAATGTCCAGAACTCTACTAAACTACACTTTCAACCTTTATATTATAGAAAAAGTCTTTAGTTTGGGTAATTTTGTTAGTAAATCAGGTTACAAAACAAGCCAAAATTATCCTAAATATCAAGTACAAATTAAAATCATGGTAGAAAAATCCCATATTCTTACTGTGAAATGTTAAACTTCTGATATCCCAACACATCTGCAGTGAATGTGTTTGCAGCATTAGTTTGATCAAAAAAATAAGAAAGCAACCTTATGCATTTCTTATTAAAAAACCCAACCCCCTCCAAAAAACAGATCATACTTTGATTTAGGTTCTTATCAGCTGATAGCCTTAACTTCATGGCTATGTAAGAAGATGGAGGGAATGATTTATTGTTGACTGTCATTCTTTCTGGAGATGAATAATCTTCTTCCTCAGTATTAAAGTGGCTTTCAGGCAAATCAATCAAGCATAGATCATGTCATAAGACTGTCTGCTGATGTTAATAAAGCATTTGGTAATAAGGAGCTTTATGTGTTGTATTTATAGACACAGAAATGCTATAATGTCCTCTTTAAAAAGGGGACAATTTGCCTGTGGCATTGTTTAAAGATGAAGTTTAACACCCAAGTTTCTTAACTCTCCAGCATATTTTATGTGCAAGAGTGCAACAGTTTGCCAGGAATGCTGTCTCAAATAAAGGGATCAAGTGAGGGAGAAAAAAGTGCAGCCTGAGTAATGGATATCATGTAAATTATTATGGTGCTTCACTTTTATTTATAATTAGCATTCCTGTATTTCCTAGTCCTCCTCCATAACCCAAAGATTGCCTTTCAGGTGATAAGGAAGAGAGGGATTAATGTGGAACAGCATATATGTGAAGCCTTACTTTAAACCTGCCTCTTCTGCATTGTATATATCATAAAATGACAGGATAATGGATTGTCAGGGCTGCAGAACACACAACATTGCCCCGTGGAACTCCAGCATGAGCACAGAGTAATTTCCAGGTCAGGTATGCTCAGGAGTGGGTAATTTAAATTATCTATGAATTCTTTCAAGCTACTGAAAATTCATTACCTCCATATCTCCAATAATAAGGGAAAATGACATTTACTGCAGAATTTAAATATTTAGAGGAATGATTGAGTAATGACTTATGGTCATCAAATACAGTTTTGTAATTGAACAATGAAGGAATAAAGAATTAGAAGTACATCAAGAGGCTTCTGGGAAATAGGGGAAGTGAATTCTTCCTAAATCCTAAAATTTTGACTTGAATTGTTAGCATGTGTCAATTGCTGAGCTCTGCAAGCTGATATTCTTGATTAGGACATTATCACTTTTGAGTAGAGGTTGGCTACTAAGGAATAGCTTGAATAAATAGCATTAAATAAATGTAAAAAGTAGGATTCCTCAGATGTTAAGGATTCCTCAGAAGTTCTGAGTGTCATGATCATGTCTGTATAATATTGTAGACATTTTCCTTATTGAGCAGAGACTTTCCCTGTGAGAGTGAAAAAGCCAAAGCAGGAACACTGACACCACAAGGAGAAATAAGATAAGGTACAGCTAAAGCAGCAACCATGCTGGGTAGCTCCTTGTAGTGCAAAAAATTCAGTTTTGAACCACAGATGGTGGAAAATCAGGTACTTGAAGGATTCAGAAGCTCTTTGCAGGGGCATTGAAATGGGCAAATAAAGTTATCTGGGGAACTCTGAGTTTTGTGCTCACAAGGAAACAATTTGATCATTGGTACTTCAAAGATTAAGAGAGCACACAGGAAAAACTAGGAAGAGATGATGGATAATTGTTCAGTTTGGTTGGATTTGGAACAATTATGGAGAGAGCAGTCGTAGAACCATGGAATTGTTAAGGTTGGAAAAGACTTTTCAGATCAGCTTGTGCAGCCATCAACCCTGAGCTCACCACATCACAGTAACCCTGCAAGCAGTTTGGGGGAAGAGTCAGAGCCTTGGTATTCCCTTGTCTGAGACTAAACTATTTCATTGCCTTTCATTATTGCAATTTCATTGCAATAATTTAATTCTGATTCATGTGGGGTTTTTTTCTCTCCCCCCCTTTTCTGTTTTCCCAGCTCTCCTCAAGATGTTGCAGTGACCAGGGCTCAGCAGCCTCCTGTGTGAACTTAGTTGAAGAAGCCAGTTAGATTGGTTACCTGGTTATGCTCTGGAGTTATTTCCTACCCTGATGGCACTGAATTAGATTGCTGGAGTACAACCTTTACAATCTGTCACTTCTCCAGGTCTTTTAAGTGCCGTTGAGATCATCCTGGAAATTTCAATCACTAGAGTAGGAATAGCTCTGGAAATTATTGATGTCTATAATAAGGTAATATGTCACGGCAACAATGTCATTTTTGTATGGATTCCAGCTGGTGTAGGTATTAAAGGAAATGAAATGGGAGATAAAGCAGTCAAAAAAGCTTTGCAAAATAATTCAGAAGTCATTGAGAAAGAGAATTCGGTCAGTCAACAAACAAAAAGGCAAAGCCAAACAACTAATTCTGGCAGCTGAAGGTTAAAAAAGGATAAGGCAATTTACAGCAGTAGAATATTCTACTTCTGTGCCCAGCTACCAAACCCCACAGAAATGGCAATAAAACAGTGCCCAAGAACCAAATCTGTGAGCAGAATAATTCCACCCAGGTGCTGCACTGCCTTTTCTTTGATATCCCTACCAGAACATCCTGACCCAAAACTGCTCCAGTGTAAACTCATCCCAACAGGCAGAACATCTCTCAGCAGAGTGCAGGATTTCACACCCCATTTAAGAAACCTTTTATTTGTCCATGCTCTCTTGTTTGAATAATTTGTATTAAATCCAAATAAAAAAGATCCAAGAGGAATGAAAAATCAAGTTTTACCTTACAGCTTGCGATTACCGGAGCTAAAACTATCTATTAAGTCATCCTTCCCTATTTTTTCAGCTGAAGTATAAGTAAAATATTAATACCTCATGGTTTACAATATATGCTTCCTTCACTGGCAGTATTTACCTGTCTAAAACAGGTAAAAGTGGGATATTAAGCTCATCTAAAGGCATTGCTGGATACCTTTGCAGTAATAGCCAGAAAAATGGAACACCCTTATCTAAAGACACAGTCCCAAATCAATCCTCTGGCAATGAAACTCAGGGTGCACAGACACACACAGGAACCTAAATATAGGTAGAAAGTGGATTTTTGGAAAAGGCAGTTTGGAAGGCGATGGTCAGAGCACATTCCTCTTTACCGTTGAAGAAACAGGGTATTTAACACAGAGAGACAGTGCTTGGGAATAACATCAGCATCAGAAACACTCTGTGGGGAAAGTTTGCTTTTATTTTTCCAGTCAGGTCTTGGAAGCTGATGTCTGCCCATGCCAATGCATCACCTTCAATGCCCTTATGCCAACACCAAAGACTTTCCAGGATGGAAATCTTATTAAACCTTTGATCATCAGCTCTGGCCTCTTTTCCTGCCTCTACCATGACAATTTCCCGCACACAAGGGCAAGAAAGAGACCTAGGAACACAAGTGGAAAAATCCTTATGACTTATACAACCTGGAGATGGCGAGCTGGGTACTGTGTAAATCACCTTCTAAAAAATAGATACATGTTTTAACAGCAGTTCGAACATTAAAAGGAAAATTATAAAAAGTAAAAAGGGAAAAAGAGGAGTTGAAAATATTTTACCGCCCTCCAGTGGTGAAATGCGAGATGGACAAGAACTGACAGAATTTTCAAGGAAGAAATGTTTTATTTCTTCCAAAATATTGCAGATATTAGAAATTTAAATGCTCAAGAGAAGATAATACATGTATATTTCAAAACCAGAACAATTACATAAACGTATGAAACTCACTGAACTTCTGCAAATCATTCTGTCCCTCCCCCAGTCCAGGCAATGGATTCCTAGAATGGAGATATTTATATTCTTAGAATTATAATAATAGGATATTAAATTTTATCATGATCTTTATAAAATTAACCAGTCTTTGTGTGGGGTTTTTAATTTTTATTTTTTTTTAGTAGGTGAAGAGAGGGGCACCTCAAAAACATCTTTTGATTTAACATGAAAGGCTGAAAACAATGAACTGCACTGATGTCAATTAACTGAATTAGTCCACCCAACATCAAAGCATGCCCACCACCGACTCCAAGCACACCAACATTTTATTCTCATGGCAGTGCTCAGCCAGAAGGGTCCAAGGAATGGTTTTTCTAAATGGTTATTAATCAAAATATAGCCTGATCTTAGGAAATACTTTCCATGAATCACTTTTGACAGAATATCTTTTTGACAACTTTGACTTTTTTTTATATTTCTCCTCCAACAATTAAAATTCACCCATAGTAATTCTTTCCTAGATCTAGGTCACTGCAAGGCAGCCATTCTCTTAATGAATTTACATCTTATTGTTTTGGGTCTTGTCTGAAAATTAGAGACACCTTCCAATGCTTCCTCAAGGAGAAGCAAAATCAAACCATACCTATTGTGCCTCCCCCAGAATCCCTAAATCCAGCAATTTTTCACCATGGTAGTGGGTGCTGGGATGCTGTGGGACATGAGCAGATCTCAAGGATCCCAGTGTGGTGTCCTGCAGGAACACCAGCTCTGCTGGAAACCACCCTGATCCCAAAATGTGAATTCCTGCAGAGCCCTGCCAGGCATCTGAAGCACCATCAGATGAACCAGTGAGGGTTTCCAGAGGCTCCATAAACCAGCACAGACTGAGTGGGCTCTTGGGGATGCTGAAAACCAGCACAGACTGAATGGGCTCTTGGGGCTGCTGCTGCTTCCCCTGGGCCTGATGCACAAAGCCAGCCTGGAGCTGCCCTGCCCTGGGCTGCTCCTGCCCAGAAACACAGAAACCACAAATATCTGAGCCTGTCTTGCATACAACCTGTCTGCTCTGCTGTTTATTAGTTCCTCATTCAGCTGTGCAGAAACATCTATAATATCACTTTCCAGCCTGGCTGTGAAGTGGCCAAGAGAACAAGTGTTCACTGCTCTGGGGATGAGCACAGCTCCTTCCCTTAGTGCCCCTGCTCCAGGGGAAATTCCACTACTGCTCTCCTTCTGTTGAGACATATGACTGCAAACATGCTCTTCTCACAAGCACATAAATGTTTCCTCTCCATCACAGCAAATTCTGTCTGTCAGCTGCTCATTTCCTCACAGTGCTTCATTGTGTGTTTTGTGTTGAATTGTATTTTCTGCAATTAAATTTTCTTGCCTTATTTGAAATGGAAAAAAAAAAAAAAAAAAAGAAAAACAAAACAAAACCAAAACACTGAAAAACCCAAGGAAAAACACCGTGGTGTTTGATTACTATGGTATATGATCTCTGTGAGGAGCTGCATTTTACAAATTGCTGAATATCTGTGCTGAGGAGCTCAGCAGCTCTCAGGACATACCTGTGAATAATTGACAAAATCAGTTCTGAGCTTCAACTCCTCTTCTGAAACTCTCTGAACTTGGGCAGTCTGGGAAAAAAAGATTTATCATTTTTCTCCTTTGCTATGCTTTGCTGTTCCTCCAACAGCTCCTGCACTTCTGTGACAATAAAACATTAACTGCAGAGCAGCAAATGCAAAAGTTTTTTTATCGAATCCTATCCATAACTGCAATCCAGTAATATCACCTACAATATCCTTGTGCCAGCCAAGCACTCTGTGATTTCAGATACTTCTTTCACAACTCTAGCTTCCTGTACAAAGCAGCCACCAAATGAGAGACCACATTGGACTTTGGGCCTCAGAAGCAGTTGATTCTTAGCAATTTTATTCCCATTATAGCTTATACAAAAATACGACTTTGAATCTGTACAAACAACTTTTCTGCCACATTTTTTATCTGCTCAATCGTTTTGTCCTTGTGAAAATGACAGCTATCAGTTTCACCTGGTTAATATAAATGTGCTTGAAGAAAACAAAACGCCAGCACTTTCAATTACAAGGGCAGCAGATAAACACCAACTCATTACAGAGTACTTAAAGCTCAAGACTAAACTTGCTATGAATTACTTTCTAAATCTAAATGCCAATATTATACTTAGGTGTATTGATTCAGACATATAAACCTATTTAACTCTCTGGGTCAGAGTTTGTTTATCTTTTGTCAGGAACAGATTACCAAGGCAAGGAGAACAGTGGTGGGTTTGGATAATGGAAGGAGTTTGCCTTGAGTGCCCAGCTTCATTAGGAGATGACAAAAGCCTGGGATTGCAATGCATGTGGCATTTCAATGCATGCACCAGGCTATTTTTATATTTTACATGGTGCTCGAGTCTGAAATTGGACGCTGAAACCCTGAAAGCAGCACTGTGCCACACACAAACAGGGGAGGGACCTGAGAACATGCTTGAAGCTAAACAAGTTCTTCATTGTATTGAGGCTTCAGAGAGGCCCCTGGAAATTCAGTTAATTGGGCAAGAATTATTGCATCAAAGGCCAACCCACACAATGGGGTTTGTTAGTCACTCTGCCATTCCTTATGGAATTACCTGCCTTGCATATTGTAGTGAGAATCACGGGTCTCTAAAAGCACAGTTTTTGTATCCCCATCCCCTCAGATGCCTCTGCTACCTGACCTTGGCTCCAGAAGTGACAAAACTGAAGGGTCTAACAATTCCCTGGAACATTTCAGAGCTTTTCTCAGGACTTTGGGAAAACTAAATTACTCTCCTGAAGGCCCACAGACAAAACCCCAAATTTTAACTCCAAACAAGACCTTAGCAGCAGGCAGAGGGATGAGAGAATAAACCTGGGGAATTTTCTTTCCCGTATTGATTCAGTGCACAGGATGGTGGACATGTCTGTGGGCTCCTTCAGGAGAAGCTCCCAGGCAGTGAGGCCACCCCAGATCCTGAACCCCCTGAGGTGGAGGAGGCACAGCCCAAACTGCTCTGAGCTGATGCCATTTCTGCTCTGAGGTGAATGAGCTCACTGGGAGCGTTCCCATCAGCGCAGGAAGGTGGAATTGTGGATGCAGCCTCAAAGGAAACACAGGTTGGATATTAGGAAAATGTTCTTTTACAGAACAAGTGATAAAGTTCTGGAATGTTCTGCCCTGGGAGGTGGTGGAGTCCCCATCCCTGGGGGTGGTTTACAAAGCCTGGATGTGGCACTGGGTGCCAGGGTTTAGATGAGGTGTTGGGGCTCAATGAACTTGCAGGTCTCTCCCAACTCAGTGATTCTGGGAATTCTGGGAATTCTGTGGGTATCTGACAGCCTGCCCAGACTCTACACCAACCCTGCAGAGGAAAGAGCCGTGGCTGGGCAGAGACCATTGCTGGGAGCCTGGCAGTGGAAATTGCATTTTCCCTGGTAGGGAAAGGCACAAATTCCCAGCTGCAGGTCCCAGAGAGGAGCCAGGATCAGGTGTGAAAGGCACCCCTGGGTGCTCCATCAGGGCTGGCAGGTCTGTAACACCACGGCTGCCAGGCACCAGGGCAGCACAGGAGCTGGCTGCAGCCAGATGAGTCTTACAGAAGGACTGCCTGTGATTGTCCCAATGAATTCAGTGGATGGAGCCAAAATATATTTTTTTGGAATGGCAGCACTTTCATTTCTGGCTGAACATTTATGAGTGCAGCAATCAGGGCTCAGCTTGCTAAGCTAAATAGAAAAAAAAAATTGTTTTTTTTTTTTTTTTCTTTTTTTTTTTACTTGACTGTATTTCAGACATAGTTTGAAATTACAATGTGGTTCATTCAAAATTCCATAATCTTATTTTTCAATAAAAGACATTCTTCAATAGTAACAGTTTCTGCTCTAAGCAGTTGCACTCAAATTCTTAATATGATTTCTGTGGTACAGAAACCACAGAATTCCTTGTGTCATTGAAGCATTACCTAATTTTCTATGCATTACAAGCATTATTATTGATGTTTCAGTGCTTTTTACAGAAATTCTCATCAAAACCACTAAAAACTGGATCTACATCTTCAAATTCCCAACCCAGGGCAGATGTCCATATTTAAACCAAGATTCTAATATTCATTTAAAATCTAAATAATATCGATAAACACAAAAATTTAGCATGTTTTTCTTCTAAATATCTTTGAAAGATTTAATGCACTAGAGATTAAAAAAAAAAAAAAAGAGAAAGAATTCATCTCCCCCACTCAAACTTGAAGGGTATTATTCTCATAATTTTCTTCAAATACAGTTATGGTGTATTTTATTTATCATTAAAATACTATTAGGAAAAAACAACCTTTTTCTTGCAAATTTATAACACTAATTTCTAAAATAATATGAAGGCACCTGTACTCACCATGAAATATTTTCTTATTTTCATTATGAAAATGCTTTATGTTACTAATGGTGCACTTGGATTTCAAAGGTAACAACTCCAACCCCTCCAAACTGTGGAAAGGAATTTTGGAAGGAGCCAGCAGAGGGACCCCTTCAGTTAAAAATTAAAAATCATCCAAACCCCAACCCTTGAATCCAAACCCACCAGGGTTTTATTTAGGCACAGGCCCAGAGAGTGTCTAAAGTACCAAAAGCAAAAAAGCAGCAAATTTCTGATGTGAGACAGTGAGACAGACAAAACAAAAAATTCTCTTTTTGTGTTTGTACATTTCCAGTAAGATCTGTGATATTTAAAGATTAGCATTCAAATACATAATACTGAGGATGACTGGAACCCATTTGCTGAACACCACAGTGCCAGGACCAGAGCTAAGGAAATGATCTGGTTGCATTTTATGTTGTTCCCTGAGAGTAAATAGAAAACAGAGCTGTGGCAGGAGCAGAAATTCTCTCCCAAACTGTCCCTTCCTTCTTTCCACCACCACTTCCTCAGCATGAAACAGGATGTCCATGGGAATGTGACCCCTCAAGAACCATCCCAAGCTGCAGAGAGTGTCTGGCTGCAGAGGGATCCTGCCCTGCTGGATCCCACCCAGCAAACGCTTCCCAGCTGCACCTTTCATTGCAGGAGAGATTTGATCAGAGTGTGTCTTGCAATTGTTGCCATGGCAGCTTAGCCAGACGTGCTGTTGTAGAAACAATTAATTTGTCACATTGCAGGAACTTGGTATTTTAGAACTTTCTGCTTTTCATTCTTCGCTTTTGGGAACTCCCAGAACATTATTTCTAGTCCAAAGTGGCAGCACCTTTATAACCAGTGCTTGCTCACACTGCAGTGCGACAGCCCCCACACTTCTGGAACATTTATTCTAAAAAACATTGTGAGCTATGGAATTCTGGAAATGCAAATTCAGAAGAGCTCATTGTGCTGTCTGCTTCCCAGTGTTTACAATGTTCTAAACCACCAATTCCATGCAAAAGGCAACATGAGCCATGACACAGCTCTGCCTCACACTGAGAATGAAAAGAAAATCAGGTTCCAACCACTACAGATTTAACCTGGTCTTATCCCCTAAATACAAAACTCAGTAAGGTTTGGAGATCCAAAAGAGATCCAATTTTCTAATTACTATTAATGTTTCATAAGTGATCTTCTTTACAGAGAAAAAGGTACCCTGGAATCTGTAAAGCCATCACCTCTGTGATGTGCCTCTTTCAGAGATAAACAAAATTTACAATCCAGTAAGTCACTCTGATTGCAGGGAAAACTGATGGCAGGTGAACCTTTGAACCTACTTATTAATTTTGATACAAAAAGGTTCATTTTTATCAATGTAAGAGTGATATCATAACACTAGCAAGGCACAAGGAGCCATTTCCTGCATACAACACAATACTTTCACCCTGTGCTTTGTCTAAAAATTCATCTCCTTCCTCTTCAGGCTGTTTTGAAACTTCAGTTCTTCCCTCCCTGTGATTCTCCCATTGCCTTATGTCACTTAATAACTCAAGTCCTCCTTCAAACATTCTTACCCTTGCAGAATAAAGTGCTTGTCAGCAGAAAAGGATTCTATTTTTTTCAAATTTTCATCATTTTTGATGGACATGTGAAAATTTACTCAGGGTTAAAAAAAATAAGTTTTTGATTATCTATGCCAAGGTGATGGAGAAATTTATAAATGTATCAGAATAACAACATGGGAAATAACAGGAAACAATTTGCAGAGAATTATTTCATGGCAGGACAGTTCTGATGATTTGCCAAGATAAAATTTTCATTTAGTGTTTCAACAAAAGAGACAACCTAAACATTAAAAATATTTCCTGTTCTCTATTCACTGATTACCTCGAGCTCTCTTTTCCACATTCCTGATACCTTTTGGGTTCTCCTGCTCCCAAGAACTGCTAAAAGGGAATTAAATCTCATTGTATTTGGCAAAGCATGCACAGGAATTCTTTCCCCCATGTGCTGGTAAGGATCCCACTGAGGACAGATGGCAGATGCTAATTCCACCCAGCTGACACACTGAGGGGTTTTGATCACCATGCAGGCAAGGAATACAATAACTTGTGAGTTACTTTGAAAAACTCAGGAGATGACCAGAATTTGCTGGGCAGAAAGCAGATGGTCAGCAAAACTTGAAAGACACGAGCAGGTTTGGGATTGTTGTATCTGACTTCTCCAATCTGCCTATTTGAGCATTTCTACAAAGGTTTCTTACTTCATACATTTACAAAAATATGCAAGAAGTTGAGAATCTGAGGTATAGATAGATACTCTAAGCAGTATCTATATATATCACTATCTATGGAAACTATATATATATAATTATATATTTTAGAATCTCCACCCTCATTTCCAATTCTTGAAGTTTTACAGCACTTTCATAGTAAAAGCAGCTAAATTATTGGTATTTTGGGATTACAGAAACTCCTCACTAGTAATTGAAATGTGTGTGACATTTCTGGAGTGCATGGTTAAAGAGAAAGGGAGGAAAATATAAATTCAGAACAAAAGGTCCCTGAAAATCCTTTCTGTTTTTTAAAGGTTAAGGTCTGAGTGCAGTTCAGTGCATGGTTGTGCTGGAAGAGCACATCAAACCCCAGTGTTCCTGTAGCACAGGATTAACAAATTCAACTCCAAATGCATTTAAATATGGATTTTCTCCTGCACGTTAATTAAAGGCTGGCCCTGCCATACAGCCTTTACAGCAGAACTCTATTTTCTATCTCTCAGCAGCAGGTGGCTTCCTTCCTCCTGTGTTAAAATTCAGCAGCTTAGTCCTACAGGACACCACAGATTTAAACAAATGGCCTTTCTGAATGAATAAAGTTTACTTTAACGAGCAAATAAAAAATTTGAATAAATTATTAATATTTATTAATATTAAAAATAGACAAAATATGAAATATCTCAGGGGGTTTTTTCCTTAGAGAAGTCAGTTGTAATGCATTGGGTCATCACAATAAAAAACCCCAAAAGTAGGCAATCTCTAAAATAAAGAACTCCACTGTTCCTTTTTTCATATTTTCAATCCTTCTTTAAAGTTTGGGCCATATTATCTAAACTACACGACTCTGAATCCAATTGCAAAACAATTTTTGAAAGCTCAGCTGGGGAGATGAACTTTCCATAAATTATTTTCCAAGGTATTGCTTGGCTTTTTAAAAATTTATTTCAATGGCATTTATTTTTTCCCCAAAGCAATGTCAACTCTTGCCTTACATAACTTTTATTTAATTGAAAATCACTAAAACTATACTCATATAACCTTGGCGTTCAAAAATGACATTTCTCCTTTGTTTTTACAGCACACACAGCAAACAAAAATCAATGCTTTATCTCTCCACACTTGGCTAAAAAGGATAATAAAGCAGCAGGCTCACAGTGCTGTATGATATTGATCGTGGAGTCTCTCAAGATAAATTACTGAGATTTAAAAATTATTCTTGGTAAGCCAGCACTGCATATTTTTTTTTCAGTTTTCACAAGACTTTGAGGGAATATGAGCTAAAATACATTTCACTGGGGCTAAAATACATGAGCTAAAATACATTACACTTCAATGAAAAATGCACTCAAGGAGCACATTTAAAAAGGAATATGTTTCATATTTTTTTTCTGTAGGGAAAAATGGTTCAAGTTGTATAATCAAATTCATTAAGACACTCCAATACTCGTGCAATACATGGAGAAATACATTGAACAGATTTGCACTTGCTTGCAGTTTTTAGCAAAAGAGAAATTTAGGACAAGAAAAAAGTTACTTTGTAGGCATTAGGTCATTTTTAGAAAAAAATAGCTTTTCAAGACAGGCCTTTCGGGTGAATCTACCCTAGGATTATTTATAAAATACGTTTTGAAGAGAAATTAAAGATAAGAAATTTTTCTGTGCCATCGTAAAGGGCAACCTTTTATATGCCATCTTGAAAGGATTGCTTTCACAGATTTTTAAATTTGAGGTTAATTGCAACGTGAATGTAGCTTAGCAACTTCATTTTCACAGTAAAACCCAAATAAATCATTAGCTGCCAGTTAAATATGTACAAAAATACCTGAATCTTAACTGTCATAACTGAAAAGTTATTAAAACCTTTGACTCAGAGGAAAATGGAAAACACAAAAAGGTTTTAGCAGGTTGGAAGGGGTATATTGCTGAATATTATTCTGTAAAATAAATGAAAGCTGCTGTGAACGAGTCTCCCTATAATTCATCTTGGTGTGTTCTCTGCTCTGCTACGATTCTAATCACCTACCAACAGCAGGGCATAAAATACATAATATTGTACCTCTATCTTGCTCCTCCAAGGACATCTTTAGCTCACAAAAACCCCTCAAAGTTTAGCTCCAACTCTCCAAAATTGTTACTTCCTAGCTCTAACTCTCCAGAATCGTTACTTCACTTTGCAATTATCCTGCAGGAAATATTTTTATAGTTTCAAGGAGGGTTTTGATTTCTGGGGAGATTTTGGAGATAATGATATTTAGAGACTGGGGAATGTCCTGCAATCCCAAGTTCCACTCTGTGGCACTGAGCAGGGACAATGTGAGGCAGAAAGTGGAGGAGGCCTCAGGAAATGGTCCCTGGCAAAGGCGTTTGTTTAATGTGGATGCTGAGGGAAGGTCAACGGAAAACATTTCTCAGAAGCTTCCGTGCAGAGAGGAGATATGCAGGGAAAAATGCAAATATTACTCAGCAGGCCAAGGGCAAAGGAAATAGGAAATGGGCTAGAGAGTTCTCTGAAATAATCTGTCACTGAAATGTGAGAAAACAGCCCCGTGTGCTGCCTGTTCTGTTGTTTTAAAGCCTTCCACAAGTCAGGATCCTTTCGCAGCATTGTGCCATTATCTGAAAGTTGGCTACTTCCAATTTGAGCTTCTTCAAGGTAGGATAAAAATCTTAATTTGGGTCTTATCTTGACACATCATTTGCATGTTTATTATTTGAGCCTTTGGAGTAACTCATAGGAAAGTCATGAGCTTATCACGGAAACAATACATCTCAGCAATGCTGTGACTGTTGGCTTTGGGCTCTGCACAGCCTGCACAGAAATGCCAACCATTCAGCCAAAATCTTTGGGGGATGACAGAGGGACAGAGCACAGCTCTGGGAAGGTGCCACCTCAGAGTGGGACAAAGGGTGGAGCAGTGCTTTTGGGAGCAGCAAGGAATCCTCCTCAAATACAACCAGGAAGGGATGGAAAAAGAGATGGTGATCTGAACTCTGTGCTTCTAACCTTGAAATGCTCAACTCTGCAGCACTAAATCTCAAATATGCCTTCATTACTGGTGATAAAGGTGCTTGTATCAGTGAAGACAAAATAGATGCTTATTAAAGTTTGATTTTTGATGTTTTTATGATAATAATATAGCTCAAATGAACAGAACAGTAAGTCCTTACACAAGGGGATATACTAACAATCCTTCCTTCAGCCATATCTTATTTTCTCCCCACTGATTTAAAAATCCCCAAACAACTTTCTCAAAGGTAAAGAAAATAATATTAGAAATCACAATTGCTGCAATTAGTGTTGCATTATCTTTTGAATTCCAGTATCCTTGAGTTCCTATTCAACAAAATATTACTGAAATGGTAGCAATTCCCCAGGTTTGACAAATGCTTTCCATACTTATCTGAAAACACAGCAGGAAAGAGCGAGAAGTGCATTATATGGAATGTTCACACTAATTCCAGATACCAGTAATATGAAACAATGCTCTCTAGGTGCTTCAGCAGAGGAGAGAGGCCCCTCCAGAGGGTGATTTGGGACAAGCAAATTAGACTTTCTGTTGTGAATGGCACTCAGAAGGCTCCTGAAGCCAGGCAAAGTGGATTTCTCCTACAATGGAGGGTATCAAGAGCATACAAAAACAAAAACAAAAAAATGCAAGCCAGGAAGAAGAAGTGCAGGAGGAAAATAATCAGCATGATTGCAATCTTGCACTCAGCTGGGTGCTTGTCTTTGTCTGTCTGCTCTCCTGTCTCCATTGTTCACTCTCCATATCTTCACCCTCACACCACTTTCTGTTTTAAACTACAATACCATGTGCTCCTCACCACTTCCTTAATTTATAATGTAGATAAATAAATGACTTCATCCAAAAGGATTCCGCTAGATAGTGTGCTCAATGCTTACCACATCTCTGAAATAGGCTTTAGTTTATTGTAAATGAGCAGAGGAAGTGGATCTTACAAAGCATCTCCTCAGCGAGGAAAAAAACAGGTCAGAGGTATCTCATTCATAAAACTTGATAACAACAAGAATGATAACATGGCTGTGGCTGATGCAGAGAAATTTGACAATAAAATAGTGAGAGGCAACAGAACTGAAAAGCAGGGCACAAGTGCAGGAGGAATTTCAACTTAGACTGAAAAAGGCTGAAAAAGGACAAAGGACTGACACAGATTAGTGGGGAGATGAGATCAGAAAGCATTAAAGATATTCTCAGTGATAAAGACATTTTTGGCTTTGTTTTTATTTCTGTAATTGATCGTGCTTCCCTCTGCAGCACTGGGGGGACTGGGAGGAGTTCCAGCTGTGTGTGGCTGGAGCTCTGGGCATGCAGAGATCCTGCCAGGAGCAGGACACTGCTGGGCTGGGCACTCCTGGCTCTGGGAACTCATCCTGAGGCAGCTCAGGAGCAGAGCTGAGAGCCCCACTGCCCAGCCTGGGGCTGCCCAGAGCCCTGCCCTGGCTGCTTTTCCAGCTCCTTTGGAAGGAAAGCTGAGAGCACAGCAGAGCAGGGCACGCCACGGCTGCCTCTGGGGTGCAGACACAGCCTGGGGAGCAGACACTGCCTCGGGGCTGCTCTGGAGCTCAGATTCAGCAGGTGATGCCAGCTCATCATGGCTCTGTTGTGAATGGGAAGGAGGAATGGAAAGGATGCTGAAGCAATTTTCATACTGTGCTTTTTATTTTTATTGGTTAATGGTGGCTTGGCAGCAAAGAAAGAGTTAAAACAGGGAGAAGCTGAATACATGAAGAAAATAATCCAATTACTTCCTAGATTCCTGACTTTTCTATATAATTAGACAGCTCTACCCTTTTTTAAAGCTCTGGGTACACTAAAGCTCTGTAGGTAGTAATGACAGCTGACTGTACATACGCCTGCATGAAGTGAGAGATCAGATCCAGAGAGATTTCTTTAGGAGAATTCATTCCAAAAACCTTCACCACCTTGCTGGCAGCACCAATAAAAAGCCCAGCTCTTGCCTAATTTGCTTATGCAGCAGAGCTGATCCCCATTGGAGCACACTTGGAGAATAAATGTGGGAATATCACAGGGAGGAGGGAGTTTGCAATCCTCTTACTCTTCCTGTAAATATTGCATGGATATCTAGAAGATTTACATTCAATTGTAGAACAACCTGTCTGGATATTTTAATTTTTTTAAGCAGTTCATGATTTCTGCTATTAAGTGTTGGTAGACATACTGTGCCAATATGAAAAACCACTGAAAACCAGCCAATGTATGTATTGCTTTTTAATCCTAGAAGCAAGAGATTTAACTGTTTTTGTTAAAATCTGAACAATTTCAGACTGCAATAGGAACATATTGCCTTTGCTCACACTGTGAAAAAATTACCAAAGAAAAAACACCCCTCAGAAAACTCTGCACAGAGCAAGACAATGCATCATTTGAAGTAGGATTTTTACAAACCATGTCTAATAAGTGTTCTGTACTCACAGGAGCATACTCTGGGGCAGGAAAACATGAACTAATAACTTTTGAGAAATTGGCCATTTTCCATTTGGAAACTGCTTGTTAACACAGCTACAGCCTTACAAAGCAAGGTTCCTTAACTCTCTGTCTCTTCTGATGAGACATAATTGATTTCAGGCTATATGGGGTCAAATATACTCTGTGTAAATACAGAAGATAAAAATAGGCAGTGATGCCAGGATATGTGAAACAGCTGAATCCACAGATGCTCATTTTAGAGAACAAACACCAACTTAGTGTGGGCTACAGAAAAGGTGAGTCATCTTTTTGTAATGATTTCATAATATCTATATATTCTCACATAGGTATGGATTAGATATTTATGAATTATTTTTAAAATTTGCATTATCCACTTGGCCACAGAACACACCTGGATTAAAAAAAAATCCTTATGGCCACTGCATGCTCAGCAGCAGTACTCAAAAGGTTGATGCAATGAGTCTTCAAGTCAACCAGATAAGGCAGGATCTAATTACTTGACTACAACATCAAAAATAAAACAGCATAATGTGAAGTGTGCAACACTTGAATGTTTTGCTCAGAAAAGGAGCAGGGCTGTCTGCTTCTGTTTCACTCAAGAAAATGTGAAGTCTTTACATAAAACCTTGTTTACTACATGTGGGATAATTAGCTTGTCAAATATTAAGACAGTGTCAGTTCTGTTCCATTAGCTAGCTGAAGATACTATAAATTACATGGAAAATGTCCAAGGAATAATAATATCAAGGAACACATCCCCTGGAGGAGTTTTGGTGATGGTTTTCTTCCTCTCCCTCAGTGTATATCCTCTGCAGAGAATTTTTAGACAGAAAGGTCCCCAAATTTAGCCCTCAGACTGGAGTGTAAATACCCAGAAGGGGAGATCAGCTCCATCAAAGTCTGTGTGTCATATTCTATTTACAACCCCACCCAAGAGCCTGATGGTTGGGATAACATGAGGCAGACGAGGCTGAGCAAGGTCAGTGGGATAGAGGAGCTGGAATTCCTGTCCCTTCCCCTCCCACAGCCCATGGACACACATCTGCCACAGCAGCACAGCCTGGCCAGAGCTGTCGCTGTTCCCTGCATGCAAATGCAGCTCAGCACCTTCTCCCAAACGCTCTGGAGTGCTCACCACAAATAACTGCACTAAAAATAACCTGCAAAAATATGCACCAGGAAAAGAGGCAGCATCTCAAGGCAGCCGGCTGCTTGGCTCTGCTGGAGCTCTAGGAAATCTCAGCGAGCTGAGAAATCTCAGAGAGCTGGCTTACCCTCTGAAATGAGCAGTGAGATGGTTTTACTCTCTAACTCCATTTAAAGAAGGCTGGATCAATACAAATAAAACCAGTAAGTAAAGCATGATTAAAGGTTACAGCACTTTTAAGGCTCTTGGTAAATTTTACTGTTAAGTGATGCCAATATGCATAAATAGGCGGGTTCAAAAGTCACTGAGAAAGGGATAAACCCCTTTAACTGCAACAGTTCTGTGGGGCCTTTTTCTTGGGGCAAACCTGGATTGTCACAGTCTATTTCATGGATCTTTGCAATTACGTGTGCAACAATTTAGAATCACAGAATAATTCAGGCTGGGGACATCCTCTGAAGGTCCCAGCCCATCTAGCCCAACCTTCCTGTCAGAGGCAGAGTCAACTATGAAATGGTAATTAAAATTAAATTTTAATAAAAACAGATATGCAGATTTATACAATAAGAGCAGAAAGATGATACTCCAGTAAATACTTCCATATCAGATCTTCAATTAGTAACATTTAACAATCATTAGCACACATTTACCAATATGAGGGAAAAGAATGCTTCCCATAAAAAGATTGAAGTATTCTTTTTCTATTTATTCATACTTCCCAAGCACAAGAATTGGGAACCAATAGTCTGCCTGGTTTGCAATTCTCTGGAGGAAGCAGTGTGGGATCACATCAGGAATGGGGAATTGTGTCTGCTCATGACTGATCCAGACACATCCACAGAGCCTGGTCTGGCAGTAATGGAGAAAACAGCTTGCAAATATCACATTGGATGTGGGCTGAAAAGACTGACAGAAGTTTCTGGCAGAAGAAGATGTTCTCCCTGTTCCTTGAACTACCTCAGGCCACGCGTTTTGGGGAGCAAAGCAATTTGTGACTGCCACAGACACCCTGGCCCAGGAGGATTTGGTGTGGCTTTGCTGTCTGACAGGGTGAGGTACAAAGGAATGCCAATGCCTCCCAAACCCAGCAAAATCCAAAGAGAAAGGCAAACTGCAATGCAGAGAATATTCCAGCTTTTAGTTTAAGGGATTTAAGGATCTTAACTTTATAAAAATGTTTTTTAAAATCCCATACTTAAAACTGTAATTACAATTCCTGTATTCTCAGTTCCAATTTTTTTGCCTTTTTTCCCCTGTGCCTACTGTTCATGCTGTCATCACTTGTCTGGTTCATTTTGGTGTCTGAGAACTCTCAGAATTACAAAATAAATGTACTGCATCAAAAAGCCTGAGACATGAAGACTTGTACAACAGCTTGTATTACACCACATCAAAATGGGAAAGAATTTGTGACACCGTTATCAGCTTGTGAGAGCTGATATCACACACAGGGAGTGTCTGGAGATACCAGGAGGGGATTGAAGCTGCTCCTGTAATCCAGCAAGCTAACTGTGTGCTCAGGTTAGAAAGCATTGATAGGCAGAAGTAATGGTGCAGAGCAGACCAGATAACCCCCAGCAAATAAATAATCTCTGGTGGCTTTAAGAACTTTTGCACCTGTGAGGAGAAACTCTGCAAGTAATGTGAAATATGATTAGATCCTGTCCTGATTTCCATTCTCATTTTAGAAGGCATCATGAAAAATGATCTCTTAAAAAAATTAGAAGTTTTTCCATATGTCACTTCTGGATGTTGACTTGATCCATCTGTCAATAAGTCAAATGAAAAGAAGTGGATTTTTTATTTTCTGTACGTGACTGATCAGTGGGGCTTGGGTTAAACATGTTCCATTGCCTTGTGGGGTGAAGATCATAAGGATGCATCTGATTATTTCTTTTTCCCTAACTGCTTAAACAATTTCATCTTTTCTCAAGTCCCACTAACTGCTCTTCATTCAGACTTTACACAAACTCTTTCCCCTCCACCGGCTCAGAACTTTGTCATCCCAAATCCCTCAGGACACCCCTTCCCCAAGGCTGGGCTGCTGACACACCTTTCAATTCCCAGCCTTTCTCTGTTTTCCTGCCTCATCCACTCCATCAGCCCTGAAAAACCCTTCCTCCTTTCTAGCTGCTCCTCACTGGGGACAAGCAGTTGGCAAAGGAGTGGAGCCAGGACAGAAACCCCACATTTTCTGCACCTTTGACACTTTTACAGTTCCCTGACCATAGTAAACATTTGGTGTGGCTGGAGTGATTGGCAATGAGCTGTGAACTGGGACAGTCTTGGGAGGAAGAACCACTCTAAAGTTGAGCAGAGGTAGCAAAGACATAAGAAATTCTTACATAACCCAAGAATATGTCTGGAGGCTGTTTCTGAAACATGGTTTCAGTACTTTTTCAGAAATTCTGTTTCTTTGCTGACAGCAATATTTTTATCATTTGCAGCACAGCTTTTATTATTCATCTCTTACTCAGTTATTCTGAGTTAGTTATTATTATTATTACTATTAGTTATTCTAAGTTATTCATATTTGGATGTTTATTCATCTTGGATGGATTAGAGCCTTTGACTAAGTGTTAATTAAGAATTTGAATATATCACTTAGTTTCCTAAGCAGATATCCAGTACAAAACCTCTACTAAAGAAAGGAAAATCTGCCTGATTTAAAGAATAGCAGATCAAAGCTGCCTGAGAAAAGGAATGGTGTCTTGTAAGAGAAGTGGGATTGCTTTCCAAAGGCTAGTCTTAATCCTTTCATATAATATTCATACATGGAAGTAAACTCAGGTTATGCTTCAAATAACTTATTTCAGAAATTAAGTTCTGAAGCCTAACTGGAATATTTGTCTAAAAATAGTAAACACGTGACCACAAAAAGCTTAAAGCTGAGTTCCTTTAAATCCTAATGCATTTTGGAGTATTATTTGAGAAGGTCAGGAAAAAAGGCCATGGAAATGAATTCAGTGTTGCTGATATAGTTTGATGACAGATATTTTTTAATACACCAACTTCCAGTAATTTTTGAACGTGACTTTAATGCACCAGAAAAGCTGTGCACAAGTTGAAATCTCTAACTACACAAAGGACAGGAGCTCGTTCATTTGGTGACAAACATCAAGACTTGCACATAATGACAGAACAGAAACTGGACAGAACTGGTTAAACTGGAAAACATAGGAAATAAAACTACTGTGTCTCCATTTCCATTTCTAGTAATATAAAATCTCCTCCTGGACAAGGGATTGAATTCATGAGACATGCCATGATGTCACTACTAAAGTCACTAAATGCTTTAGCAGCAAGTTAGGAACAATTATCCCTGGATCCTGGATACTTATTCTCATCCTAAAACTGTTTTGTTAAGCCATTAGCTCAATGCATTCCAAGTCAGACAAAAGTCACAGCAATTGAAAAACGATCAAAATATGACTGAGTTTTCTTATTCACCAAAAGACAGAAGTAGAAGAAATAGATTTTATATGAAGCTTAGTTCCTTAGAGTTTAGTGTTTGGAAACATCTTCATAAAGAAGATTTAAGTCCTGTATTGCTTAAATGCAGACTGAAAATGATTTTTCTGGTATCCCTTACTGAATTGCTGAAAAAGAATTAGCTACCAAGAGGAATCAAACAGTTGGAGGCCTTATTTGAAAATCCAGGAAATAGGAAGAAATTTAAGGAACCATTTTCTCCCCATCTAAACATCTCAGTGATGCTTTCAAATCTATTTTTTTTGAAGAAGTATTTCCTAGATATGAAGGAATTACTTGTCTTTCATCTGCTTGGTTCATCTGCTCCTTCAGTTAATTTCCCCTGCAGCATCTTAATTGACTCCCAGTACTGTTCCTACTGAGGGAAGCACTAAGTCACACTAGATCTATAAATGTTATAACTATATTTTAAGAGGTACCAGTGGGTTTGTTATAAGTATTGTGCTGTAACAGGAAAAGGGCTAGCTAATGTTTAAAGGGCTTGGAAAATGGATTGTTTAGAAACAAAACATCTGATGTCTTTGTGGCACACAAGGCAGAGCCAGGACGTGGCAGCACGTTTGTGAAACCATTACTGGGTGTCCCATGGTCCCCCTCATGCCATCCCTGCCTGCTCAGAGTTCATTGCCACCCCACAGAACTCAAACCTCAGCTCTGCTGAGCTCACAGCCCCATGTGAGCACACCAGGCTGCGAGCAGCTCCTGGCTGGGATAACAAACCCAGCCCCTCAGCTGCAAACACAGCCCAGCTGTGCCCTGGGCAAAGGATGCGAGGCATCAATACAAAACCAGCCTAAACCTCATCCTGCCCCCTGGGGACCTTTTTCCCCAAAAAGGCTCCTGCCTGTGTGGAGCTGGCAGGGTCCTGTGCCTCCCCCAGCCTGGGCTGTTTTGGAAGCCAAAGAGATGCATGTCCCTGTGCAGCAGCTCATGATTCTTTGTGCTTCTTAGACTCATTATTGCCCAAAATTGCCCATGGTAGCCCTCTCCTTAAAGGCTGCACCACAGGTTCCTGACATCTTGCTTGGGAGAATTTTCTCCTTCCTGCTTCGTAAAGTTATTCCTGAACTGATGGCACTGATCTGCAATACTGACACTTGAAACCAAAAAGTTTCATTGGACAGAATTTGCACCAAAATTTTATACAACAAACCTCAGCACTGTGTTGGAACAAAGTCCAAACCTGGCAAACATCTTCTCTGCAAGCTATTGTGCACCATTCACCTTTGATCTTGGAATAGTTCCCTCACTATTGCAAATTTGATGGGCTAAATAAATGCCAGCCCATATGCCCACGAGATAAATGCCCACAGAGACCTCTGGTGTTAGAATAAAAACTATTTATCAGAGAGCAAAACCCTGTTCCTGGACCATGCTTTTGTCACCTCTCCATCTTGGTATGGAAAAATCTAAAACCTTTGTGTCTGGTGAATGGGAAATGGCATGACAAGCACAATAATGATTCCTGTGAGCACAGGGCTGCTGGAAGCAAGAATGGGAATGGTTTCTGACTGGAAATTTTAAGTATTTCTTGAACAGAGTCCATACAAAACCCTTCCATTTGAAAATACCAGTCCTGCAAGCTACAAACCCTATTCCCTTCTAAAAATTCTAATGACAACAGTAACCACAATTATCATCCTGCAATCAGCTGAAATTGGATCTCTTTACACCACAGAACAGATAAATGGTTTGCAACAGCAGCATTATTTCTAACCCCCCTTCCTAATTTACATAAAGAAATTAATATTCTGAAAGGATAGGCTCTGGTGTATTGGTGGGAATATAATTAACAAAATCAAGACAGTACTTACATGAGTATTTGTTTTGATAAACAACAAAATGTGCTGAAGACAATTTTTGGGAATAAATTGGTATTTGCTTTTTTTATGGATGGCACAAGCTGGCCTAAAAGCTTGATTTTCTTTCAGGATTTTAATTACAGCCATAGCAACAAATGCTTGCAAATTCTGACAATGGCTGTTGAGCTTTTTTGTCTTAATCACTCTTCCCTGACTGTGGGGAATATATTTTTAAAAGTATTTATTGCTTAAGCAGCAATTCACCCTAGAGTACAGGACATCTGTCAGGAAGATCAATAAAATCTCAGCCCTAAAGGGTTTGATCAAGGCTGACTAGCATGTAAACCACAGATGATGCTCAGAAACCAAGCTAAAACCTAAATTTAACTGCAAAAACCCTCAGGATAAGAACACTGCCCCTAAAATCCTATCTGCTTTTAGCTCTGTGGGGGACCAAGGGTTTCTATTCCTGAAAAGCAAGAAAAGGCTCTCATTTTCTCAGACAAACCCACATAAATGTGTCACTGCCATGACTCTTTTTGGCTCCTTGAAAGGCCTTTTTTTTTTTCTCAGCATCTATAATGATAACAATTTTCGTTGTTGTTTGTTCTGTATTAAAAACTGCTGAAGTTTAACAGTCTCTACTTAAAGTACATCCATAATTAATTTTCTACCACTTGATACATTTTAACTGTGCTTACAGCACTCATCTTTGAACTCAGCTGAAAGGCAAAAAAAAAATAACAGGAATTCTTCCATTAGTGCTCCAAGCTATTCCATTTGCCATTCTTCTATATCATTCACGTTTCTTGACTGGGGTAATGTCAATATAACTAGAAAAGGAAATAGAAAGGCTATTTCTGGAGTCAAGGAGGGAATAATTTAAAAAAATAAGGAAATCTGTGATATTTCCTTTGCTCTGTTTTGTGGGTTTTTTAAAGTTATATATGACTCATTTCTTGCTTTAATATATTTTATTAAGGTTGTGCATAAATCCTTATGTTTGATCTAATTATTTTTTTTGCCAGTGTGCATTTTTAAGATGTACATGGCTTACACCCAGGGATTTCAGTACTACAAGGTCTATTTTTTATACAAGAATTCAACATGTGTTTGGTTGGTGGTTTTTTTTTTGGTTAAACCAACAGCTCTGCACAGAGAAATCTGGTGTGAATTCCTCTTTTCACTCCATAAATTCAGTCTGAAATGAGATAGAATTGTAGGGCTTGCTCATTTCCTTGTGTTCTTACACTCTTTTTCATCTCTTTTATGCTGGGCTGCTGATAGTTCTTGTTGTGTTTGAGTCCACAAAGCAGTGAGTGACTGCAGAGCAGGGTGTGCCACTGGGAGAGCACCTCTGGGGTGACACCCAAATATTATTCCTCTCTCAGTGGCCACAATCAGATATCAGGAAATCCTGCAACAGCCAAACAAAGGCAGCTGAACATCCCCAGAGTTAATTTTTTTTTTTTGAGGGGGACACATAATTTTACATTTTCATGATGTTGTAATGATAACCCAGGATTTCTCTCTTGGGCACAACTCAGAGCCCATCACTCCACCAGTGCATAATCTGACATTTCTCTGTGTTGAATCTCAGGGGCCCTTTTATTGCCCAGTAACTGAACTTTTTGTTCAAACCTACAATTCTTCACTGCCAGGGCCTGAGTGTGATAATCTGCTGCTCAGCATCATCAGGAAATGTTGACAGCTGAGAACTCCAATCCTTCTCCCAGATGTTATAAACGTGCTGGACAGCAAAGTTCCAATCTCAAGCCTTATGTAACTGCTAATAAATTCCCTCAAGGCTCAAGATGAGCTTGCACTCCTACCTCATTTTGCACTTTAGCCAATTGTTTTTCCTCTTATGCACCTTCCTTCTTATCACTTATCACGAGAGGATGTACAGAGCAGGAAATATCTGTGAGACACTCACAAACAGGCAGCAGGAGCTGTAAACACAGAGATTCATTCAGTAATTATTGGTGCCTGTGTGCATGCTTAATGCACAGAAGAAATGAGTAATCAATCAGAAACTGTGATGCATGGCAGATGAGAGGAGATAAGAAAAGAAGGGAAGTGGAGAGTTGTAGCTTGGCCCCTCTGGTTATAGAACAAAGATAAGATTTTCAGTGCTGCTCATCAGTCACACTGTAATTCTTCCCACCTCAGATGAAACGTTGGATAAATGTATTTCCACAGCAAATCCAGTCTTGAGTCAGATCCTACTGGTTAAAAAAAAAAAAAAAAGAAAAAAAAAAGCCTACCTAGGCCTGTCCTTGAAAAATACTCTGGAAAAGCTGCCATATTTGAGCACATGTTTTAATGACAGTACTGGCATCTGGATACTTTCTAGAACTACAAAGAGAGTTGTTTTCAGTGCTTTGAAATGTGGGACTAAAGGTTGTGTTAATTCACCACCAAGTGGTTTTGGGAGCATCTTAGAATAGCCAAACCCAACTAGAATGGGTTTTGTTCTGGGGTGCTCCAGAAAGTTGAGTTGTTCCCCTCCTAAGGGTTAACATTCACTATTTCTTTTGCAGTTTTGTCCCTTAGTCTCGGCTGACATTCCCATGAGCCATCAAAAGCAAGTTTCTTTCCTTTCAGATATCTTTTCTAAGCATCAATGTCAACTTTTATTCAGACATTTGTTTTGAAGAAACCATTACCCTTTGCATTTTTACCCCAAATGATATTATTTGTATTTAAAAATGTCAAAACTTCTGCAGGGAATCCCTGCTCTATAATTAGATCTTTTCTAAGATGTCAGCACTCATTAGTGCTGCAGCACAGACAGAGTGGTACAGATACCACAGTTTGAAGTGATAATGCTTTTGCCAGCATTTGATTATTTTAAAAGTGCCTTTTGTTAATAATTTCTGTTTCTATCTCAATATTCTTTGGTTTGGAGGCATTTAAGCAAACTTTCTTGAATCAAATATCTAAATAAGAACCATATTCTCAGTTTGCTCCTTGACTTTCGTGTGAACAGGGTTAGGTTCTGCATTGTTAGGTAAAACTGATGGTTAGAGGTTTTAGCTTTAAGATGAAACTATTCCTACTGAAATACAAAACCTGCTGCCTCTGATTCAAACCAGTATTTAATTCTTTATTTAATTCTTGCACCTTTCAGTCAGTTCCCACACCAACACGTGTGCAAATGCAATGCAGCTTACACATGTAATTGAATTAATGTGAAACTCTCATCAAATAAAAAGCTGCCTTTAGTCAGACTTCAGAAGAGAGCCCTTGCTAGAGCTGCAAAGACAGAAAGTGGAACGCTTGCTCTGAAGTACTCGAGTTTTCTCTCAGGGTGCTATTTTCTCACATTTCTGAATCTCAGGCTTCTCCAGCACATCGAAGCATGTCTGACACAGATCTACCCAAACCCTCCTCTAACACCATGAGCCCCATTTACAATCTTCTCATTTTAATTTAAAACCTGTTCCTGAAGAAAAAAACTTGCCTTTTATCATGGCAGTTTTGCTGTGACTGTGATGTTTCCTCCACCATTCTGTACAGAAATTGGATTGCCTACAGGTGCATCATAATGAAAAGGAGCTCTGTGCAGTCTATCTCCAGGTTTTCCAACAAGGTGACACTGAGAGACTTTCATTTTTAAGTTGTATAAAATTGGCTTCCTTACTGAGCTCCAAGGTATGAAACAGTTCGTGTTTTGACAGCTTATTTAACAGGCTTTGCTGGCTTCACAGGCACTTTCATCTTTGGCCAGGAAACAAAGCAACCAGGGACAGTTCCAGGAGGGAGGAAAGGGCTGAAATAATTAAATAAGAAATAGTAATGATTCATACACTATAAGAAGAAAGGGAAAACCCCATATTTTCTAATTTAAAAAAAAATAAGTAATTTCAAATTTCTGCTTCGCTCTTCCCTTCTGCAGCAGCTCTAATATTCACTGCAATGTGCTCCAAGCTCCTGTTATTCTAAAGCACATGCCATGACTGGGTCACAATTTTCCTGTCTAATTAAACAGCAACAGCTCTCTGAGGCACTGCAGTGCTGCTCACACACTCTCATGTTGGAAAGGCTTCTACTCCAAACCAGCCTTTTATCCACTTGCACGTGGCCAAACCACTCACACCCCTGTCTGCTCTTCCTTTCAGAGCATTCCCCTTTCACCCTTCAACATTTCACACTGCCTCCAAGAGCAACCTTGAACATTTTCTTTCACGGGAAATTTTGTGTTCAGTACATGACTTAAACAGGAGATTTTACAGTTTGAAGGGAAAACAGAACAGGACTTGAGCAGGAAAAGCAGCCTAGAACTAAATTAATCCACAAAGTCTGTTTCCACTGTACAGGCAACAGAATTAAAGAAAAGGTTATTAAAAGTCAGGGATAAACATGGAGCTATCTCCAGCAGAGAAGCTGTTCTGAGAACTCTGGTGAAGAGTTTTAGAAAGCAATAGTTTATTAAGCCACAAAAAAGACACTTATATGTTCATCCCTGTGATTACCCTTCATGATTCAAAAGCTTTGCTCAGAACTCTTGACTTCTACTCAAGCAGGCCGTGTGTTTTGATTTTCTCTCTAGTAATATTTCAGAGTTTATGAGAGTTTTCCATAACCAGGCCTTTTGAAGTGGGTGGTTTTTAACCTGACCTCCAGGAAGGAATAACCTGGTACCAAAGCTGGTAGCTACAGTGCCCAGAAACAGTCTCAATAAAGATGAGCCCAGAATGGGAAAAGCAGTATTTGTGCCTGCTTTTTTTTTACAAAACAGAGGGAGCACAGCATCCCCTAAGGGGCGAGGAGCTGCTCTGTGCTGTCCTTGGCTGCTGGAGAGCCATCTTCCCAGGGAAGGGCTGTGCTACCAGCAGATGTTGGCAGCACCAGATCCAAACTGCTCAGGGTTGTTGTCACCAACCCTCCTGCAGCTTGGGCAGTGAGCAACCAAGGGCATCAAACCCCAGAATATTCTGGGTTGGAAGGGACCCCTGGAGCTCATCAAGCCCAGCTCTCAGGTGAGTGGCCCATCCAGGGATCAGCCCCACAGCCTTGGTGCTCCCAGCACCAGCTCTGGGGCATCCTCAGGGCCCCAGGTGACAAAGGTGGCAGCAAGGCTCACAGCAGGACCTTCTCCACAGTGGCCAGGCTGGGAAAAATTCCTTCACTCAAAGAGTGGTTAAACACGGAACAGGCTGAGCAGGACAGTGGTGGGGTCACCACCCCTGGAGGTGTTCAAAAATGAGCAGATGTGGCCTTCACACTGTGGTTTAGTGGGTGTTTAAAGGCTGGGCTCAATCTTGGAGGCCTTTTCCAACCTTAATTATTGCTGTGGTTCAAAATGTTCACTAACTGTACTTGAATCAGCAAAGCACGATGGAATCACCCTTTAGAAGGTGTTTATGTGATGTAATATAATGGTATTTCCATGCTGTATAATTGCAGAAAATATAATTACAACAGGTTAAATCATTGAGAAATTTGGCTAATCAATTCCTTCTAAAAATAAAGATAGATTTTTTTTAAACTAAGAATAAGGGTCTCATACAAAAGGACTGAATCAAAGTTCAACAGCATGGCAGGTTCATGCAAATAGCACAGGGAAAAAAGCATATCAGAATCCAAAGCTCTAGTTCAATTTGCATCTTTTGTGCAATTTCCACTTAGAAAGCTCAGTTCCATTGAGCAGAGCCAAGATTTACTCATTAAGTAGTGCCAGGTATGAGAAACTTGGGAAATAACTGAGACTCTTATGAAAGATTAGAGTGAAATAATGTGGGATCATTCACATTACTGAGCATCACTGCTCAAATCCCCCTGCTGTCATTGTCACACGCCACCAAGGTTTATAATGAGCTGGTAAACAAATGTTAATTAGGAATTTCTTGGAAGTTTGAAGAGCAGGAAGGGTTCAGTGAGCTGTGACAAACACTCTGCTAAGCCACGTGTCCTTTTTGTGGCATGGCTTATCCCCAGGATTTATCCTGCTGCAGCTACAGGAGGATCCCTGATGTGGATCCAACCTGGACCCTGCTCAGGCACTAAAGAACAAACTCAGCTGGAACTTGAACAGCTCCACACAGTTATATCAGGCTGTAAATGTGGCTGACATGCCTAAAACCATTTTATATAGAGTCACAAAATATCCACGCCAGTCTGCTAAGAAACACCTTTGGCAGGGCCCAGTCTATTCTCCATGAAAACTCATTTAGAGGAAGCCTCATCCCCAGGACTAACAGAGTCATTTCCAACAAACTGAGCTCAGGAACTTCCCTGGCACCACATAGAAAGAGAAATATGACATATGGAATTTGCTGGACATACCCCAGCAGCTCCATGCTGATTCAGATAGAGACACATTCCTTTTTCCCAAAGTTAAATACATTGCTCCAACTCAGGTTTTCAAGCGTGACCTGATCAATACCTTGTCAATACTTTGCACCCTTCACACATTTTTCTATCACCTGTCCATTTGACTGTTTGCCTCAGTAACATTGAATTTCCTTGCTGTGCAGACGCCCTTGCCTTGAGTAGTCCCATGAGTATTAATTACTCACCTCACTAATTTCAGTAGAGGGAGAAGTCAAATAGCTGCCAGATCCCAGCTCTTGCCTACAATTAATTAACCCTCTGGAAAAGATGGAAAATGCTGCACTACTGCCTAAAATCCTCAGCAGCCCCATCCGGGTGTGCTCCCTGTGCCCATTTCTATTTGTACAGCAAAGAGTGCAGGAGGCTTTAGAAAACAAAGATCAAAACCAACTAAAGAAAGTACAAATCCAAGCAGTTAATTCAGATTTTTATGTCTTTTTCTCACCAAGATGTAGGCTTTATAGCATGGAGGTAAGGAGTGTGGAAGCTGCTGTACCTGGGACCTCTTTGCTGACATCCCAGTCACAGAAAGTTGCCTGCCTGCTGTGTAATGTGACCCACAGTAATAAAAAAAAGCTTTGCAGTGAACAGCTGCCTACATTCTGTTTAAAAAAAATCCTCCCCAAATAACCAAAAACCCCTTCTCCCCCAAAAAAATCCTGCTAACTAATATTTTTTAAGCTATAAAGCAACTTATAATTTCAATTCTAATCTCAAAATCACACACATTTGTAGATCACATCTAAATAAAAATATTTAGGAAGAAACCAATAAAGACAAAGGAGAAAAAACTAGAGGCCCACCGAGTCTCAAACCATTGTTTGCCACAAGTTTTAGTACATTCTCTGCTTTTAAACTCATTTTCTCAGACAGAGAAGCAGCATTTTGAGCCATGTCATCCAGAGAAATCTCAATTAACAGAGCAGTGGATGTGCCATTATTGTCTAACAGGTTAATAGAATTACTGGCAAAACCAAAACCAATGGACTTGAAACTACATGGAGAGAAAAAAAGAACCATTTTAATGTGAAAGTCTGGAAAAGTTTCAAATACCACTAAATTTTTCCCTCTTTACACACTGCAGCTACCCCTTCACAGACACACTTAATTGGCTGGAACAATTCTCCTTGGCTTCAGTGACTTTATAATTTGTCATAAGCACCTCACGAGCTGCTGAGGAGACAGACTCTTCCTCATACTGCCAAAACAATCCTGTGAAATATGGTTTGGTTTAATTAAAGTATAATTAATGCCTTGAGTTTTAATTATTTTGCAGTGATCTGGAGATGAAAATATTCCTCTGCCAGAATAACACATTTAATAGGAAATGGGCATGCTTTGTATGAATTCTCAGTCTAGATCAAATTCAGGAATGAGTTCTTTTGGTTGAACAGGCAGAACCTGGGGAAAAAAAGTAACCCACAAACTTTCAGCTTTTCTGCCTGTCAGAATATAGATGTACTTGTTGAAAATGAAATTAATTTATTTTATGCAAAAATAAAGCTGAAATCTGTTTTCTGAATGCTAAAAGATATCTGAGATTTTCCCTTTTATCTAGACATGTGACTTGGAAAAAATATTTCTTGGCTAATAGGGAAGAAATGTTGAGTGACACACTGACATGAAAATATTTTTGCTAAATGTGCAGGTGCTAAATTTTAATTCTGCTCTGGAGAAACTTGAAAAGAAAAAAAAAAATCCCTGCTGAAATAAATACAGGGCACTTTTTCTTCAGAGCAGTGATTCCATGACAGGTTGCTCGGAAAATAGTGTGGAAATATTAAGTGTACTGATAATTTGTTTTTTTGTCAAATGGGACATGGTAAACATTTGATTCAGTACCACTGACCAAAACTGAACAGGTGACAGAATACTGGAGCCAGGGGAAAAACAAACCAGTTCATCCAGTACTTACAACTTCACCATCAGACACTCTGAGTTTACTCCTCTCTGAGCCTGTTTAACTATTGCTCCTTTGGGAAAGAAAAACCCACATACTTCAAACACAGAAATAGAATAAACTGAATAACAAGTCACAGAAAACAAAGGAATAAGTTAATAAAAATAATCTGAGATCTCTCAAAGGCAACACCAGTTTTCTGCTGGAGCAGGAAAACTTGCAGCTTAATTTGCAGGTTCATTTCAGATGCTCAGTCCTTTAGAAGACCATGAGAGGGGGGTTTGGTTGCACTAATTAATTCAGGGACTTTTATTAGCTAAATTTCATGGCTCAAAATGTATTTGGACTATGAAAATATGGTATTTCTATCACTGGAAAAAAATATGGAGTATATAAAGGATTTCTAAGGCAGTCTCCTTTGTACTATATAAATGATCTAAAAAAAGATAAGCCATTGTTGCCACCATCTGCCTTTCTTTCTTTCTTCTCCTACCTTTGTTTCCATTTATACCTCCTTGGGATTCCTTCTCTGACTCCCAGAGGAGCTCTTAACAATCAAACCTAAAATGAATTCAAACAGTGACTCTAAACATTAATTCCCCCAGGTTCAGAATGAAATACCAATATATGCCAAAAAATCTTACACATTCAGAGAAGCAGAGCTACAAACATATGCAGTAACATATGCCTTGAAATGAGCAGTACAGTTATTTTAAATATTGAAATGTTTTTAATTTTTGAAGACACGAAAACAGCTGAACCAGGAGCAGCATAATTAAAAATCTGGCAGTCAAAGTTTTCAAATGTTAAATATTAAAAGGTCTTACAAATGCATCCACTATAGACCTAACATCACCCAGCAGTAATTGACATTTACCCCAGATTACCTCCTGTCTTTAAGAGGAGCTTTTCTGATAGGCATTGAATAAATGTATGAATTGCAAAAATAATTGCAATATCCTTGGGCATTTGCTTTAAAACATTAATTTATTCAAAGAATGAAATGCAAATGTTACACCAAGACACAATCCACCCACTTTAGTGTGCAAGGGGAAGGTTTTCCTCAGCTTTTTTCTTCTCTAAAAGCTGTTACTGCACCTGAAAACCTCCCTGTGTCAGACCTGGCCCAGCTCAGTAGGGAAACAGCAGAATTCCATCTTGTTGCTCAAAAACAAGGAGCTGCCTGGTGAGGAATGGGACATGTCAAACTCCCCATGACCACAGGGCTCAGCTCTGTGATCCTGATTCCAGGGATGGAGTGGCTGTGTGGAGGACAGGATTCTGCTCACCTCAATGCAGAGAGAAAGCTCTTTTCTCCTTGGCAATCACTGAGATTCCTTTTCCTTTCCCTTTTTCTCCTTTCCTTTTCTTTTCCTTTCCCCTGTCACTCTCCCAGCTGTGCCCTGGGTATGGATCCAGAGCTCCTGGAAGTGCTGCAGGAGCTGAAGTAGTGAATTTGAAAGGATAAAACAGCTTCAGGGTTTACATTCTACTTTACCACACCTGCATTAAACGTACTATGAATTTGGCAGGTATGCATTGGCTCTCATGGGATAGCAACTCCATTTATTTTTCCATGAATTCTGGTGTATGATAATCCTGTCTAAGACAAAAAGGAGGGCAAGGAAGACAAGGAAGGCAAAGGAAGGCAAGGTTACCACGGATTGTTGCCCTCTCTTAGATCCCCAGCTGCCCAATGGAGCCAGGAGGATCCATAAATCCACTCTGCTAACAAGCACAAACAAAAAACTCTTATGGAATAACTTGTGAGCACTCCAGCAAACATCACCAAAATTATGCTTAAAAAGGGGAAAAAACAAGCAAGGCTGGTCTGAGCAGTGTGATTTATGACATGCCAGCCCTTGGCTCCTGTTTTGGCTGCTTTCCTCAGTGCCCTCCTGGGAGAGCAGGAGCTGCCCTGGCACTGCTGCTGAGCCCCTCACTGGGAATGCCATGGGATGGATGGGATGGATGAGATGGATGGGAATGCCATGGGATGGATGGGAATGCCATGGGATGGATGGGAACGCCATGGGATGGATGGGAACGCCATGGGATGGATGGGAATGCCATGGGATGGATGGGAATGCCATGGGATGGATGGGAACGCCATGGGATGCGTTCCCTGGGAGCTCTGGCTCCAGGGCTGCTCCTGCCCAAATCCAGGCCCCTCACAGCAGACTGGGGCTTCCAGCAGCTCCAAATCCTGCCCCATCAGAGGGGATTTGGCTCCTCTCCTCAGCTCTGTGCCTCGGGGCTCTATCGAGTTCTATTTTCATGGTTTCCTCCAGAACATAATTGAAAAAAACCCAAACCAACAAAACTTCCCCCCCCATTATAATTTTTCCTACAGAAGGATCTAAAACTCATTTAACTACTGTGAACATATCTGCTCTTCAGTTACTCAGAGGAAATATTCCAATTTTTTCAAGGAGTGCTCATCACTAAGGTTTGTAGCCTCTATGCAGAAGGAACTTCAGGTGGAATTCACATTTCATTTGCTTGAAAGTGTTTAAAAATGTGAAATGCACTACTGCAATTCCTTCACATGAGAATCAATGTTGTGTTTGAGTTTCTGTTAAACAGCATCCGTAATCCAGCAGGAATTCTGCAGCAATTCCTGTTTGCTGTCTCTGGCCCAGTCTCAGCCACAGAGCACAGCCCTCTCTCATCCTTAGCTGCAATCTTGTGCTAGGTTTGAGAGATAAATTCCCAATACTACTCCTCCACCTACAGATCACCCACAAAGTTAATTTAAAATATGGAAATTTTTAGATATAAACTTATATGAAACTGTGGATCTTATGCATAATGTATTAATACACACATTATATAATATAAATGATACATTAATATCTATATTTCAGCTTGTTAGGAGTAGAATAGAAAATTTCATGTCATGAGAGGTGTGGTATTTTGTTAAACAGCACCACATTTAGCTAGATAACGAGATAAATAACAAAGAATTTGTGCAAATACAAAATTAACCTTGTTCATTTCATACCAGCAAATGGAAAAAAAAGTAATTCAACTAAAAAAAAATATTTTTGCCTGTTGTCAGGAAGAAAATGTTATTGGAAGCTTTGATGCTTGTGGCAAATGGTATCAGTCATCATTAATTTGACTAAAACTGTCAGTTTTGCATTATTTGACAGGCATTTCTAGTTGGGGCTTATTTTCTGAGAACATTTTGACAAGTGTATCACAGTACAAGTATTTCTAAATACAAAGCAAGAGTTTGGGAAGCAGTCAGAGTGCTGCAGAGCAGAGAGGTGTTTGGGTTAACTTCTTAGGAGTCTGGAGAGCAGAATGCCAAAACTGAGATGAAAATTTCCCAAGCAATAACAAACATACACACAGAAAGGTGTCCTCAAGTATTGCATGTGAGGCTATGAGGGTGTAACAAATAATGTAATTCATTCTACATTTTTTAGAGTTTTGGGTGGTTTTTCTGTTGACCAGCACTGTGCTTGTTTGTGAATAGAAAAGGAAGAACGAACAGATGATACTGAGGAGTGCAGATATTAAAAATTGGCTGGGCTGAGGATGCTTCACTGCAACCAGCTGGCTGACTGCACGAACAGAACTGGGCAGAAGCAGCATTGTGGGGCTCACAGAACATCTCCCAGGCCTTTTGGCACTCCTTTGGGAGCTCTTCCTCAAGGACAGCCCTTCCAGCCCCACCCAGTGCAGGAGAAGGAAGAGGACACATCCTGAATTCCAGAACCAGATGCAATCCCCATCCCTCAGACTGAAACGTCTGTGAGCCACCTCTGCTCACCAGAAAACACCCAATGGTTTAACCAAAAATGCCAATGGTTTAGTTATTGGGAAACTAAACAGTGGTTATTGGGAAACTAAACAATGGTTATTGGGAAACTAAACAATGGTTTTCTGGGAAACACCAGAAAACACCCCATGGTTTAACCAAAAATTCCAATGGTTTGGTTATTGGGAAACTAAACAATGGTTATTGGGAAACTAAATGATGGTTTTTCTGGGAAACACCAGAAAACACCCCATGGTTTAACCAAAAATTCCAATGGTTTGGTTATTGGGAAACTAAACACTGGTTATAGGGAAATAAACAATGGTTTTCTGGGAAACACCAGAAAACACCCCATGGTTTAACCAAAAATTCTCCACCAAGCCTGAGCGCATTCATTCACCCCTAAAGGGAAAACTTTCCTCCCCACTTTTTCCCAGATTGCTGCTGGTGTTCTCGAGTCCCAGGCTAATTTTGGCAGGGCCTGCTGAGCTGCTCCAGGCCAGAGCATTCAATGGCCTCTGAGGGTGCCTTCAGCATTCAGCTCGGGGTGAACTGGCAGCAGGTTCAGCAGCACAGCCACAGATAAAGGGTTGCCACGGCAACATCCCTGCCTGCTGCCAAATTCTGGAGCTCAAGTTTAAAAGCTGATCTCAAACCAAGGTCCTTTTCCAAAAAATTTCCAAGCTCTTATTAAAAAAAAAAAAAGAAAACGTGCCACCATATTCCTCTCAAAAAAAAAAAGAAAGAATAAAAAAAAGAAGAAGGGAAACAGAGGGAGGGGAAAAGGAAAAAAAGGGGAAAAAAAAGAAAAAAAGGGAAAAAAAAGAGGAAAAGAGGAAAAGAAAAAAAAAAAAAAAAAGAAAAAAATCCATGCCACAAGGAAAGAGGCAGTCCTTGGTCTGGCATTTACTTCCAGAGCTGTTACTCCAGCTCTTCTGACATCAGTATTGGCTTCTCTTCTACTAAAATGCTACATTTCCACTATGAATTTGCCTGGCTTAAAATCAAGCATGCAATATTTATGTACTTCTAGTCAAGCATGCAGAAGATAAGAATGCCATTTCTGAGGCAAGCAGCAGAGTTCAAAAGGCATTTCTGCTACTGTGGCTTTTCAAAAACACCTTTGGCCACTGCTCTCTGCCCTGTGAACCTCAGCAGAACTCAAACCAGAAGTTTCCCAATAACTAATTTTTTTTCCCCCTGGAAGTTCTGAGCAAGAGAAATAGTTGCCCTAATTTAATGAAATTTAGGGCAGTGTGAAAACACCCCGGACCTATCAAACAGGTTTTATTAATACAGAAGGTAATGCAGAAAGGAGTTAAAATTATAATGGAGCTTGAATGTCATTCACAAACTGCAGAGATGGCACAATTTTATCATTATATTCCAATTCTTAGAGCTTTTAAATTTGGGTTTCCAATTCCCAGCTCAAAGTTCTCAATATATTTAAACTACCTAACCATCAAAAAAACCCCAACAATCTGCATTAACTCAAACATCCTATTACATATGAGAGAATGCCTGGAAATACAATGTATAAAGGGTTTTTTCCCAAGGAATGTCAATCTCTTTCCACTCAGTCTTCAAAAAGCATCCACCCTTAGAACCAGATAAAAATGAGAGACTCAGCTGAACAATCACTGACACTTCAGATAAGAAACATCCTCAGCATCTTCAAAAGCCTTTCAGTGATGGACATTTCTGTGGACCTTTCCCAGTGCTCACTCTCAAGCAAATGCAATAATCCCTATGTCAGCTGGCAGGGCAGCAGCAGAGCAGAATTCCCTGCCCAGACTCTGCCTTGCACATCTCCCTTTCCCAGGAGTGACCTGCCTGTGTCTCACCTTTGCACTGCTCAGCAAATGCTCCAGCACACACCAGCACCGTGGCCTTGTTGTTGTAAATGCAATTTAGTCACGACATGGATGGTAAAATCCCAAGAAATAGGAGGAAGTTGCCTTTAGCAATTTCATGTACATAAAGCTTTCCCCAAAAGTTTGAGATCACTGAGATCTGTTTGCTGCAACAGCAACATAATGGGGGAAAAAATAAAAAGCACATCAGGTCTGGCTGATTCATGCATAAGTCACAATTCAGATTGCCTGACAAAGTATTTTAAACAAGGATCAGGACATAATGCCTCATTCTAGGCGGTTCATTATCCAAATAACACCACCTAGGAGCAGAATAATTGCTTTGCCTCCTCTCTTTCTGCGCTGAGTGCGTGCATTATTCTTGTATGTACTTCCCTAAAGCAAACAACCTCCTTCCCTGGCTATTAAAAAGTCTTTTAAACTACCTGAATCATAACCCTGCCTGCTTCTGAGCGTGCTCTGCTTTACACAGGGGTCCTGTTTGTACTTCCCATAATTCTGTGTCTGCACATCTGCAAATGTGCCTATTGTGAGCAGATTTTAGCAACACTCTGGGATCCTTGGGGGAAAGTTCAAGGATAATGTTCCTCGCACACCAGCAACACAACAGAGGACTTTTAAAGACACATTGTTTGCAGTGATTTAAAGAATGAGCCTGTCTTTAAAACCTCTGTAAATACTTCAGGCTCTCCTAAATCCCAGTGACAGAGTGGTGCTCTCAGGTTCCAATGGTTACTGGCAGATTTTGAGCCTGTAAAAATAAGGAAGAAATGCCTTTGGGGCATTTGGCTCTGCCACCTGTGGCTTCTCTTCTCCATCCCTTCCCCTTTTCCATCTGTGGTGATTTTTCAGGACCTTGGGGGAAGAGTCTGTGTCTGGTTTTACCCTGGGATGCTCAGAACCAGGGAAGTTTAAGAGATTAACAGGGCAAAGTCAGTTATTCCCACCTCTCCTTTCACAGCATCCCTTACATCCTCAAGAAAGTTTTACATTGAAGCACACCACATAAAAAAAACCAATCCCAAATGTGAATGGACACTGTCATAGTTTAGCAGACTGGAAATATTCAGCAAAAGTGGTGAAGTTATGCCAAATTTTCCAAAGATAGTGAGATTTAGGCTTGAGTGTTTCAGGAAATTGGGTAACTGTAAATACAAGCTCCTTTTTGGTCTCTGTGAAGGTTCAGGATGGATATTAGGAAAAGATTCTTCCCCCAGAGGGTGCTGGATGCTGCCCAGGCTTCCCAGGGAATGGGAACAACCCCGAGGCTGCCAGAGCTCCAGGAGGGTTTGGATATCAGGGGACAGGGGGATGTTGGGATGTCTGTGCAGGGCCAGGAGCAGGACTGGATGCTCCTTGTGGGGCCCTTCCAACTGAGGATATTCCATTATTCTATGAAAAAGTCCTAGAATATAAACTGGAGTTCAAGAGAAATGTACCTGCAGTGAAATTTAAGAAATTAATTCCAGAGAAGAGATCAGTAGAAATTTTACCAGTTTCATTCTCAGATTTAGGACCCAAAATCTCTCCACCCTATCCCATAACAGAACTAAAACTGAGGCAGTTTTGAAAATTCTCCCATGACTGATGCAATCAGCTGCCAACATCTCACTGATAATATAGAACAATGACATATATAGATATATATATAATTATACATAAATATGATTATATAAAGATAGATAATATTTATATAATATATTATAATTAT
>JAYDZK010000233.1:2260137-2292133 GCA_034509185.1 Euphonia xanthogaster
TAATTAAATTTAATATAATGATATATAATAAATATATCGAATCATTATATTTAAAAATTATTGTGTAATATATAAAAATTATATATATATTTTTAAAAATAAATTATACACAGTGTAAGTGCTGCAGAGAGACATTTCCAAAAGGAAACAAGCATCTTCCAACTTTGGAGATTCCGTGTTACAAGTTGAAGAAGAAAGTAGATTTTGGGAGTTTTTTTTAGTTCAAACACAAAAATATGCCCATTTTATCTTGGTGGTCTTGATCTTAAGAGAATAAAAATGCATCACAGAACCACTTATGTATCCCTAATATAGTTATTACCTATGTGAATTATCTACCTATAGTTATTATCTACCAGTTCAGCAATTCATGAAAACACAAAACCTCTGAGTTTCTGCCCTCTCCCAGCTCAGAGTGACTTTAAATCAGGCTTTTTACAGAACTGTGTTTTCCTTTGGCATCAGCCATTTCTGAAAGCACCCCCACAGCCTGACAGGCTGCACAACATTCTGCCTTTTCACTAAAAACCTGTGGTTTTTTATCAGGATAGATATTTACCCAGATGAATTAATTGGCAGCAAGAATTCCTGAAATACAAGCTTCTATGAGGCAAAGAAGAGCGATGCACAATTCCTTGGGTACCTTATTTTAAGAACAAAATACAAGTAGCAGAACAGCTGCACCAAACTATTCTGGTCCATGGCAATATTTTCCAGTAAATCAGAATTCCTGCCCTGAAACCTCTCCACCCTTGCCATGATCAGAGTGTGCTGATGAGTCAGAAATATTGCAATACTTTCTTTTGAGGAATTTTTCTGCTCAGGGGTGTATCCTGCCTGGGAAGCAGAATGGAGATTTTGGCCTGTGGCTCTGGGTTGGAGCAAGGACATTTCTTGGAATAGTCAATATATTTTCTGTCCCAGTGTATTTCCATCTGGGTGATTCACAGAAGGACATGGACAAGGGTCAGGCCAAATTAATTATTGAGGTAATCTGGTCTCTGCTTTAAAAAGAGAAGGGCCACAGAGAGCATAAAGTTAATTTATATATGGCAAAGTAAAGATAGGGGAATATTGCTTTTCTAAGAAATCATTTAAAGATTTCTGAAGAGGCTCCCAGAGCTTTGGATCAAAGATAATGAAAAAACACCCAGTACATATTCTCATTATAACTTCTAGACCAATACTCTGGCATTCTCATCAGAAGAATCCCAATTTTTCAACAGATTGCTTTTGCTTACTAGGAATTGAATTCTTTCTTATCTCTGGCTGCACACCCTCACAGACCTGATTTGGTACAAGGAGACAAGTGAGACATTGAAATCTACCTCAAATACTTAAAAATATCAGGAAGCATCTCATTACCTTGACTTTTATGGCTGATCAAACAGAGCAAATAGTCTGTAGTTGTTGAATACAAGCTTATTTCTCTCCCCCCAAAAATGTTTCCACGACTGTAAGTAATGAAAACTGAGCCCAAAAGTAGCCAAGAAAGCCCTTCCAGTTCTGCAGCACAGCTTCAGTAGCACAAATAATCACCTGAAACTGGGTATTTCTGACAATTTAATTTACTACACAGCTTTTGCAAGCTGACAGCCTGTGCTATGTAATTAAGAAAGAGATGCCTGGCATGATTTATGTGTTGGGGAGAACCCACTGGAACTTAATAGGTTTTTGACAGGACTGAAGAATTGAACAAACTTAATGATTCTACTGGTGGATCATATAATTTCCTAAGTTTTTTTTTTAAGCTTTAAAATTATGTTTATTTGCTTTAAAAACAAGCAATTCAGAGAATTCCAAATTCAAAAAGCCATTATTTGTATTAGGTTAGCAATGGAAGTTCATGGATTACCTAATACAACACAGGAACTTCCACCTGGCTGTGTTCACATCCCACTGCTAAATTACAAAAGTAGGAAATGTGCCTTCAGCCTAGGGGTAAATAATGTAGGAAAAATAGCAAAACTGGCTTTGAGGAAAACCAGGAAGAGAGAGAAAATAAAGAATCAAATATTAAGAATATTATTAAAGCCTCAAGCTAAAGCAAAATAAATTAAAGCAAGGCTTTAGTCATGCTATGGAATTCAGCACTGAATCCATTATAGGAATGACAGCACAACCCAGCACAGGAAGAAAAAGAAGAGAGTTTAGTTTGGAGTTAAAGAAAGTGGGTCTGTTCATACAAAAGCTGTCTCTTTTGCAGGGAAATGGATGGTCTATTTCAAGTACTTTAAAGCTTACTAAAGAGGACATCATGCAAGGACAATTTTGCACTGACCTGGACCATGTGCACAAGGTCTTCCCATTTGCAGATTATCTCATTAAAAATTGAGATGGCAGCTCTGATCCATTTTACACCATTTTACACTGCTGGCAGTAATTTAAATAGGCTCCAACAAAAACAAAAGAAGAAAAAAATTCTAACCTTCTTTTCCATTTCTCTTTTCCAGAGCGTGGTTCTTTAATCCTTGGGCTGAAAGGGTTCCAAACCTGTGCCTTGCAACCCCTCTGGCAGGGCCCAGGCAGCATTTCAGGCACTTCATTCCCACCAGGCAGAGCCTGTTTGCCTGGTGACATTTTCAGGTGCCACACAAACCACGCTCAGTGGTTTGAAAAGTCTTTATTGTGCCTTTCAAACCCACATCCCTCCTCTGAGAGGCTCAGCTGGGATGTGCCCTGCACTGCAAAATGCCCCGTGGGTGTTATGGGCTGATTCACAAAACCTGAGCTGGGCTGAGGACCAGCAGCTGTTGAGGAACACCAGTAAAATTTGTAAAGACTTGTGAGGACCTTTTATTTTGCCTCATTCCCCCTTTACATTTTTGTACTGCTGGCATATATCAGCATCACAGGTGAATAATGTCCCCAAACAGCCTGAAGAAGGGGGACACGAGGCCAAGCCTCTCCTTAAATCACAGCACCACTGAGTCAAACTGTTGGTTCCTACATGCTGAGAATTCAAATGCTGTATTTGTTCTAAATACACTTTTTTCTTCTTCAGACACAGCCAGGCAAGGGGGCTGCACTTTGGTTTTCAGACACCTCTGCCATTAAACACGTGTAGCTTTTTGTGCTTCAGCCCTCAGTCCTGCAAAGCTGATTTGTGCAGATTAATGAGTCACCTACGTGCTGGCAGTGACACAGAAAGCTTTGTGCAGTGTTATTCAAAATATTGACCAAAATAAGATATTGCAGGTAGAGGATTCTCTGCTTTTGAGCTAGGTGAAAAGGCAACTGGAATTTGGCAAGTCGTGTGAGAAAGAATATAGTTACTGTCGTGGTATTTAAAAAGCCAGGCAGAATAATCTTCTCTTGTTTGTTAAAGCTTCTTGGACTTGACCAAGTTGGTGAAAAGCAGGTTATTAAAGATCCTGATGTATAAATGATGTGCATCACACCACAGATTTTTTGGAATTTCAGTATTGTTTCCTTTTGAAGGCAAAAGATGTTTTATTTTCCAGAGGACTGGATGTCCTGGAAATCCAGCAATGCCTTTGCTGTGTGTGAGTGAGAGCTCTGCAAGGCAGAATGATTAGTCTGTCAGCTAGAAGAACAATGAGCTGTGTTCCAGCACACAGAAGGCAATTTCAGAGGGAAAAACCACCTCAGTGGAGCAGCAAGAAGCAGTTATTAAGTAAGGAGAGGCAAATAGCTTTTCTTTTCCCACTGCTTTCTCCCATAACATTTTCATTAACACCGCACATAAAATTATGAAATAAAGCACTAATACAATCAACTGCTGGCAGTGATTAAGAAGCAATCCCATGTCCAAGGCTTTTCTGCATGTTTCCATGGTTAGCTGACTTGAGTATTTTAGAGCAGTGGAATTTGGGAGTTATATTTTTCCTGTAATCACTAATTCCACATTAACACCACCACATTTACAGGCTTAGACAACTGTATTTTACACGAAAATGGTGATGGCATCCAATATCCCTGCATGTTCAAGAAAGTGGTGAGCCATCAGGAACTCACTAACAAGTGTATTAGCAGTAACTTAATTTAGGAAATTAATGCCACACACTGTCCATCCAACTGTGCCAAACAACTCAATATGTATTCTAAAGTAAAGTTAAAGTTCTTTATAACCCCTGGTGTGCAAATTGAGACCTCAAAATGATTTGATGCAAACAGCCTTTTAAATTGACACTATCAGTCAAGAGCATCTCTCTCATTTGTGACATATGCTGAACTATATTAGTTAGATATAACCAATTTATTTCAGCAGAAGCCTAATTTCAGGAGGCATGCAGCCCTTAACTTCTGCTGGAACAGTTTCCTGGTAGTGTACTTGCAATATGATTTGTTTTATTACAGCAGAGCTGTCCTTGCTCTAGAATTTCTATAGTTAATGTATGCAGCTGCAAGTATTTTCCCTAATCAAAGACAAAAGAGCCACTTTCCTTTGCCAGATCTCATCAGAGCACAAGCACCCAGCAGGGACAGGGATTTCTGTCCTGCACTGATTTCTGCAGATCACCAGAGGACCTTTCAGGAAATGGTGCCACTTGACATTTTCACCCAAGCACCAGAAATTCCTGCTGCCCAGCTTGGGGCTGGAGAGTTCCCCCCTTCCAGCCATGCAGGACTGGGCAGCTGCACCCCACTCAAACACCCCAAACTGAGTGGGAAACTGAAAATGGACTTAAAGCTTTTGTCTGCAGCTTTTAACACTGAAGCTCTGTCACACCTACAGGAGCTCCTCTCACATCACTGGGGTTTGGGGTGCCAGAAATCACAGCAAAACTCAGGTGCACGATGAAGAGACAAGGAGCTGTATCAAATAAAATTGCTGGTGAAGTTCTGAAAAAAATTAAACCAGCATAATCTCCACTAAAAAAGAGCTGATATTCTCAATCCCACCCCTGTCCTCGGCCATAACTGGATTTTTTCAGCCATTTTATGCTAAATAGTCAGATTTAATGTGCTGGTTTCTCTCCTTCTGTTTCTCTTCAGCAGACTGTGGATCTCTGGCCCTTGGGAATCTGTCATTAATAGGCTTTGTCTCAGAATGCTGTATGTTAGATTCAGTAATCTGTGTTTCCCGAGGTTTCATGCTCTCCCTCTCTCCCTGAAATTTGCTATCACTTGCAAATATAATCACTATGTTGTTCAGTACCATTTTATTATTAATAAATAGATATGAAGAGAAAACATATTCTATTTTCCTATCAATTCCCAGATTTCACCCTGTGGTACAGTACTTACATGTACATCTCTTTCTTCCCCCAGAAAATATGAAAACACTAAAAATTCCTTACACACCAAAATAGAAATGCTGAGTCTCTCTACTCTGAAAACTGCAAACATGAAAGAACCAAAGATTATTTTTGCATGAGAAGGATAGGACTTGAGAGCTTTAAATGTAGTTCTGTATTTTTATATTCCAGGCCAGTATCACACAGTGAAACTGCAGCCTCAAGGTGTTTTGGCAGCTGACAGCAGCTAGAGCCAGGCTGAACAACAATAATATTGTGCTGTGGATCTGTATGGCTTTTTGTCAAAGTAAAAACTGAGTTATTGTGTGCTTTTACAGGCCACATGAGCAGAGCAGTGGTGTCAGGATGCTGGAGACAGGTTGCTGACAAGGACAGTGATTCACAGCACTTTTTCAGATGAGCTTTGACTATGATGCTTCTGAACATGTGATTTTAAAAATTATTCTGTCCCCTGCATTCTTATGCAATCACAAAGGAGAGATAAACCTCTGGGAAAATTGGTAGGAAAAGTGATGACAACTGGGAGGGAAAGTGAAGGCTGATGGATTATTGTGTTACTGAGCCCCAGCAGCAGGAGCCTCAGCTTGTGAGAAATGACACTGTTCCCTTGCTGCTGCAAAGGCAAAGCAGCTGCTCTTCCAGAATTCCTCTTTGCACCCTTGCAGAGACAAAATCCCAGCTGGTGGGAGCTGGGCTGTGTGCCTGAGTTCCAGTCAATGTGTGCAGCTCAGAGAAGCCATTCAGGAGCAAGACACCAAAGAATTGTCTCAGACCTCTCCAGAACCTGCCCCAGGCTGCTCATTTTCCCAGGAATAATTGAAGAGCTCTCCAAGCCCTGAAACCAGGGATTCAGGGGAGATGCAGGACTACATATTTTAAGAGGCTTTATTGACATACAGCACCTTTCATGAGCCTCAGAACACATTTGTGAGATTAAAACCTAAATACTCCCAAGAACCATTACATTCTACAGTGCACAGGAATACAGCTGCCTCCAGGATTCCCCTCTCCTGCAATTAAAGGTGCCATTTATTACTTTTTAAGAGAGAATCAACAAGAGTCACATTAAAAAAAACTTCCCAGAGAAGACTGACCTTGGGCATAAGTCCTTGCTCTGCCAAGGCTTTCAGATGGCAAATGATACAGAGCCGTACTGACAAGTGTCAAATCCACATACTGGCCTTTGTTGAAGGTATGCCAGATCCTTTCCATACTCCTTCATATCCAACAGTAATCACTGGGGGTTAAATAGGGGTTGTTGTTATCACTGAGTGGGCAGAACATTCCAGTATTTTCTGCAAGAACCTGACTACTGGGATCCTTTTACATTTGTGGAATATAAGCCATCATATGCTTGTTTGATCCATCTGTTTCATGTAATAAATGCAGGTTGCAGCTACAATTCTGCTACTTACTGGTAGTTACTAGCAATTTACTAGTGGTTACTAAGTAAGCAGCAGTCACCTTTAATAAATACTGCCAGGTTTGCACAACCCTGCCCCACCAGCACGAGAAAGATGCTGAGAAACTGGAGAGAGTCTTCAGGAATAAAACTCAGTACAAATATGTTATTGCATCAATCCACATTTTTTCCATTCTTTTACATTTTGTTCTTGACCTGTGACAAGTGCTTCAAGTTGTGAGTTTGAGTTTTATTTTTGCTGCATTGGTGGCATCACTTTCAAGCCCTCGTCCATGGGAGACCCTTCTGAGCAGTTGCTATTTCTTATTCCACTCCAATGTTCTGGCTCCATTTCGAGGGTGACAGCACTGCCACTGTTTTTCAAGATCTTAGTCAGACTTACTCATACCAGGCTCATGTCTCACATGCTTTTTCCCTTGGATCTTGTGGGAATGTTGTGATTTTTATCCAGTTTTGGCGCAGGGCTTTGTAGGTGGGTTGCAATCTGTAGGATAGTTCCCAGTTATTTGAGGAAGCAATTGTGTTTAAATGTGTCAACACCTTCTCTAAAGTGGATCATCTCTCCTGCCTCCTTGAGGGGGGAGCATGGGAAGCCACTGACTGTCTGAAACTGATTTGAGTCTGTGGCATTGAAAGTTTTCTTTGAAAAGAAAGCAGCAGCTTTCCTGCAGATTTTAAATGGAGCTATTTGTTTTGGGTTTTGTCCTGTTCCCTTCCCCTGAGCTCTGACTCCTGAATGCTGCTGCTGGGCTGTGCAGATGTTTCCTGGCCTATCTCTTGCACAAAGGATGGACTAATGGGAGTTCTTTTTAGCATTATTTTTCAAAACAAGGTAATAAAAATATTCAGCTTCTTGTTCTCTGTATCTGGCCTGGTCTGCAGTGGAAGTGCTGAGCACACAAAGAGTGCAGACCCTGTGGAGCACAGCTTGGGCACAGAGGGAGCAGTTTTTAAATAGGGCTTGGTTTAGTTAGCAGCAATCTGTGCACATGTGAAACTTATTCTGCTGTTCCCCCCAGTGCTAACTCTGTAAACAATATTGATACAGGTAATTAACTTGGCTTTCTAAATAATGTAATACCATAATAGACAAAAAATGTCTTCAAAAATACAAGAAAGCATTCTTCACTTTTTGTGCTTTTGATTGTCTCATTCAGCCTATGCAGATTTTCCCCTATTTGACTCAGTTACCTGGCATTGAAGAACTCTGCTCCAAAGCTATCCTTGACTTTAATAAAACATTCCATTTTTTTGTGGTCTGTCTCATATCCAATAAGAGCTACTTTATCAGCTCTTGCTACTAACCTAGTCCTTGCAATACTCCTGGCTTCAGACTCCACAAGTGGTATTTTTCTGGGATTATTTTACAAGAAAGGTGGATGATTCCTCTTTTTATTACCCTTGTCTAGGTTTGTTGGATCAGAGAGATATTTTTCTAACAGGCTCTCCATACATGCACTGTACTATCAGGCTCAGGGCAAAAAGAAGAAGAAAAAAAATAATATTTTTCTGTGTCTCTATTGGGAAGAGAATAAACATTACATAACTGCATGGATATATTCCTCTTGCTTCAATTTTCAAAGAAATTACTGAGTTATTAACTGAAAAATTCAGACATTTTGAAATGCATTACAAAACTTCTTTCTGTTAAGTGCTTTAGTGGCAGACGAACTTGGGAGGCAGCTGTAGCTAAAAGTCATTTTTGAAGCCTATTTAAAGCATGATTTGTGACAAAATTATCAATTTTTTTGCAGGTAGATTATGACCAAAGTACTTTTATAATTCCCTAAATCAAGCAGTGCATCAGGTATTTACACATGTAATCTTAAAATGATTACAAAAACCTATTTAGATTCTTGATACATATCATTCAAATTATCTGCAAGTTCCACACGTTTATACAAACCTTTAAAAATCATTCTCAGTTTCCTGCTGGGGGCCAGTCTACCACCAAATTAAATGTGTTTTCCTAATGGGAGCAAAGACCTTTCTCCAAATCTTGTATGCCCTGGATGGGATGGGGTGGTTTTTGTGGCTAAAGAGTTCTTTTTCCTCCAAGTCCTGGCAAGCCTCCCCAGGGATGAGCAGCTGGCCACGCTCAGCCCTGCAGGCAGTGCTGCTTTGCTGCAGGACTGCAGGGCAGATTTCTGGAGATGGATTTGTTCCTCCCAGCTGACAGCCACATGAATTGTACTTGGCTCTACCACAGCCACGAGATAAAGACATCAGAGAGTCCCTGGCATGTCACACGGGCACAGAACAGCTCGGGAGGGACCTCTGGAGCTCACCCAGTCTGATCTGCCACTCAGAGCAAGCCCAGCTGGAGCAGTGACACAGATCCACTTGGCATCAGAGAATCCCACGCTGCTTTGGGTTGGAGGGACCTTAAAGCCCATCCAGTGCCACCCCTGCCATGGCAGGGACACCTTCACTGTCCCAGGCTGCTCCAAGCCCTGTCCAGCCTGGCCTTGGGCACTGCCAGGGATCCAGGGGCAGCCCCAGCTGCTCTGCCCACCCTCAGTGGGTCTCACTTTCCCTGGGGAAGGAGATGCCACAGCCTCTCTCGGCAGCCTCCTCCCACCTCCCTGATCACCCTCACAGGCAGAAAGTTTTTCTGACCTCTCCTCAGCTTTTGCCATGGCCCAACACGTGCCTGCTGTCCCCAGTGCTGTCCATGGCTCCTCTGGCACAGCCTGACTCTGTCTCTGCTCTCCCATCAGGTACCTGCAGGCAGCACGAAAATGCCCCCGAGCCTTTTCTTCATAAGGCTGAACAACTCCTGCTGCAGCTGCCTCCCCTCACCCATCATATGCTCCACCTGCCTGACCCTCTTGGTGGCCCTGGCTGGACTTGCTGTGGTCCTAGAAAATCCTGTTCTTTGGAGATTTCCAGCCATGAGGGGAAAGAATAATGTTGTTATGTGGTTATTCATCTAAATGAGACCAAAGGCCTTGAATTAGGGCTAGTAACAACAGAAAAATCCTATATCTTGTCTCTTTTCTCATTTAGAAGGTTGAACTCAATCAGAGATACCCCTAAAAGTATGTGAGAGATTCAGAAAGCAATCACCCAGAAGTAAACACTCATTGCATTCAGGTTCAAGAGGACTAATTTTCTCAGCAGAAGATAAATGAAAATGTTGAAAAGCAGGTACATGGCATAAAGCTGCTCCAGGGTTACACAGATATATGCCACACTTCCAATAATTTCAGGCCTGAAATTTTTGGTTATCAAATCACTTATGTTGACCTGGTACAGCACACTGAAATTTTAGCCAGAACACTAACAAGCTCTGTAAAAAAATAATCTCCTTATGCCCCACGTGAAACATATCCTGTGCTGACTCAAGCTGACTTTCTGAGCAAGATGGTCTCTTCAGCAAATGTCCAGTTTGACTATTTTAATTTTAGCTAAATTCACTACTAAAACCTCTACTGAGTTGGCAGGAACAGGAGTGATTCACAAGCAGAAGTGCTGCTTGTACATTCCCCAGTAAAATGCAAGGAATAGGCTTTTGATGATATCTCAGAGCAAAGGATGACTGCAGCAAAAGAGATTTAGGGGAAGAAAACCCACAGAAGCTTTGTGACATGGTGGAAAAATATGGATTAAATGTATCAGAGCTGTTGCTAAGAGGAGCTGACAGAGCTGCTGAGATAGCTCAATGACCTGATTAAAGAGCAGCAAGAAACCGTGTTCTCTGTCCACCTCTACAAGATTTCATCATAAATTATTTCATTAACTTGGTATATAGAGACTCCCACCCTAAAATAGATGTCAAATTGCCATGTAGGCAATGCTCAGGAATATATAGAGATACCACTGAGCCTCATTACTTGTGTGAAATTGAAAAGAAAAACATCCTTAGGTGTGCAGGCTGAAACGGAGAAGTCAAGAAAGATTATATTGAATATTTTATATGTGTAATGCAAGAAAAAAATACCTGAAACACTTGGGTCTTTGGAGAGCTTTAGATTGCTGTAAAAGGTCATCAATAAAGTGTGAAAACATCATAAACTGACTTCTGGATATACAATAATCTCTCCTGGTCCATGCCCAGCCTTTTCACTGTCTGTAAATTCTTTAATATCCCTGAAGTTTGGTAGCAGCTTCTTTATTAGCTCATATCCTCAACAAGCTTGACTTGAACCCCCTTATTAAATGCACTTTAAGGCCTTTATACACCTTCTTCTTAACATTATTTATTAGAAGTTGAATAAGTTTTCCAGCTTCTCTCTCTTCCTAGAACATCTCAAAGGAAATCTTGTTCATGTACATTTAATTGCAACAGCTCAGCCTCAGTGTTCTCTATAGCAACAAATATGCATTGGCTACGTCTGTCAAATCTTCCCTCAGCTCCCTCCTTCCTGCCTTTTATGGCCAAGCCTTTCACACAGGTTTTCTTTTGTACAAAGTCTTTCCCTCTATGGATCTAGATAGGAAAAGATCTTTCAATTATTTTGATGAGTTCTTCACTCATCCTGTAATTTCTCTCACATGCATCCAGCCCATGATGCTGCACATCCTTTGCTTGAATGCCATGAGTAGGACAGAAGCAGGAGAGCCCAGCATAAAAACTGCAAATTCCTTAGTTCTATCCTCTCACTTTGTTTTTTTCTTCATCTTTTAGTTTTTTTAAACTCTACTTCACATTTCCTCTCTTATATTATATGAAGTCCAAAACAATAAAAAGCAGATTTTATTTGAATGTTCAATGTCCCATCATAGAATTCTGGTAAAAAAAAAAGAAGAAAACTCATGGAAAAAAACAGAGAAAAATGAAATCAATGTCAGAAGGTCTGAGAGGAGAGATGTGTTAGAGAGGGGTCCTCTCTGAATCGTGTTCTGCTGGCTTTGTGTTACAGCTTTCTCTATTTCTGCACACTGCTTACAGCTGGATAGACCATCAGTAGCCAACCTGGGAGAACATAACATTAAAAAAAATCCAGTCCATTCATTTCTTTTCAATTAGCACATGAAAACATTCTGTGTACACTATTTCAAACCACACAGGGCACAGTTCTCACAGCCCTGCCTGGTAACCAAGGGATGGGAATGAAAACCTCTCCCCTGTTAAATTTGCTGAAAACGCGTTACGGCGCACGCTACCAAGAGAAAGAAAAGAAAAAAAGAAAAGAAAGGTGTTTTCAAAGAAACCCCCACGAGTGTTTCACCGTCCGTGAGAAATCAAGAGCAGGATGGGAAAGGCTGCTTACACAGGCACTTAGCCAGGAAACTGTGCTTGCCACAGACCCAGTCATTCAGGGAGCACATCTCCGATTTTCCTGAGCTCCCTCCCTCCCCTCTCCCAGCCCTGCAATCACATGGAGAAACCCATCCGTAGGTGAGAAAACACAGCCAGCCCTGCAGCATGCATCCAAAGGCTGCCTCTCCTTTAGGTAAGTGCTACCACACCGAGGCCATTTGTAGGAATTTTACACAGCAAGACAAACAAACGCAGCCCCTTAAGGAGCCGCGGGAGAGTTTCGCAGCGAATCGCCACCAAAAACCCGCCTGGAAGCATCCTCTCTGCATCTGCCGTGAAAAGCAGCATTGCCGATTGGCAGGCTCGATGGAGAACGCCGTGAGATAGACAGAAAGTCTTGTCACTTTATTTGTGCGTGCTTCCCTGCGTCTTGAGTCGCAGCTCGGGCTCCCTGCGGATCATGTGAGGCTGGGTTATAAACCGGGAGCCGCGCTGTAGAGCTGCGAGTGTGTAAGCCTGGCAGCTGGGGAGTGTTATGGTTGCTGCTTTCCTGTGCTAAGCTGATTTACTTGTTTAAGGTCTGACCTCATCATCCTGTCAGTATGGATTCCCACCTATACAGCTAACAGCAGCTCAGCATCGCCTGCGAGGGCTCGCGGTGCATTAATCAGAAGAGAGAGGGAGAGAGCTACCGGTATTTGTTCTTCTATTGCCTTTCCTTAAGAAGAGGAGTTGAAAGAGAAGAGATAACAAAGAATCCGTTTCCTTCCTGAAAGAATAGGCTTTTGCCTTTTTTTTTTTTTTTTTTCTTTTTCCCCTCTCTGAAAAAAAAAAAAAACAAACAACAAACCATGTCAGTGTCTGGAAAGAAAGAGTTTGATGTGAAGCAGATCCTGAGGCTCCGCTGGAGGTGGTTCAGCCACCCCTCGCAGGGCTCCGCCGGCTCCGGGGGCTGCCACCAGCAGGAAGGCTACGAGCACAGGGGCACTCCGGTGCAGAACAGGTTGAAGAGCCACTCTCGGGACAGAAATGGGCTGAAGAAGAACAGCAGCCCTGTGCACCACAACATCCTGGCCCCCGTGCCGGGGCCGACGCCGGGGCACCACCGCTCCATCCACAGCTGGCACCAGCAGAGCCTCATCGAGCAGCTGCGCTCCAGCGAGGAGAGCCCCAAAGGCAGCGCCCTGGAAAACTCGGGCAAAGAAGATTCAAGTAAAAGCACACAGGAGCTGCAGATGATCACAGAACAAAATGCAGATGAATCTGCAGAGAGGTAGGAGTTTTAAAGTCTGCACTCGGAAAGGCAGGCTTGTTTCCGAGTTATTCTAAAACTGTCTTTGTTTTCAGCCAGAGTTCCTCACTGCATTAATCTCACTTTATGTCTGTGCACACCCACACTCAGAGGAGAAGGAGCACTTCTGCATCAGAAAAATGAACAGAAACGTTGTCATGAAATTGTGATCTTTGCTTAAGGTACATCCTTCCATAACTCTTCCATATGCACACAATCTGCCAGTTTGTCAAATTTGCTCTATCAACATTCTCAGCATATCAATTTCTTCTCTTGATTTATTATGTGTGAGTGCAATGAAAAAAGAACCTCCTGACATCCTGTCCTCATCCTGACTTTATCAATGGGTGCAACTTTGACAAATGGGAGCTGCTGGAGGTGCATGGGCCCTGTGGTTGCCATTGATCTCTCAAATTTCTCACTGATTTTCTTTTACTGTCTTCCTGGCAAGTAAAATTAACCTTGAATTAAGTGGAAAGGAACCATCATTCTTTGCTTTTTTAGAGGTTTCTTTGAAATCCCAGTACTTTCACAGCTTATTTAGTAGGCTAAGACAAATCTTTTCTGCAAGGTCAGGTGCAAAAACATTACGGCTATGAGAGCCTGAAGGTGTAATTTTGTGAATAACAAAGAATACAATGTCAAAACCACTTACTTAATTCAGGCTTTTTATGTTTTCCCTTTCAAAACTCATGTCAGTATTTTTAGCTTATCCAGCAACATTTTTACCCCACCTTTCCCCACCTTGGATTCAAATCAAACATTTATGATATGATTATTTGCACTGTTTGATGGGATTGCTCTGAGTCTTTGGACATAATTTAAAGGTATTACATTGCATTTAAATACAAATTTATCTCACTTGAAGTTATAGTTCTCTCAGTAAAAACCAAGCTGACAGCTCGCATATTTTTAGCAGTTATTATTTTTCAAGTTGTGCATCTGCTGTGGGGAACATCTGCAGATGGAACAGCAAAAACTGCATTCCAAAATGTCACTTGGAAAGCAGTCCCAGTAGTCAATAGGTACCAGATAAAATCATGACAGAATAAAAGCACTGAGGAAGGACTGTGGGAGTTCTGAGTGTTTCCAAGGGTGCTGGTTTGGAATAGGCAAGCAGCAGACCCTTAGTACAGCATTTCAGGTGATTTTACAAATTTCCTGAAAAAAAAATAAGTGATTTTGGACACACCTTAGAAGGAAAATTGATTTAATTTGAAGAAAATAAGGAACACTTGTTCATCCAAATAAGATTCTACACCATGTGAAGAAGGAGATAAAAAAAAAAAAAACCCTAATCAGTTCAGTTTGGGAGGTAATAAATCACTGCCTTCTAAAATAAGATGTGACATTTTCTCCAACTATACATAAAGTTTCTGCTAAGACCTCCTGAAGTTTTGTACCTTCATATCCATTCCAATTTAAGTTCTGCTCTTGAGCTGTTTGAAGCTGCAGCTTTTAGGATAGTTTTGGAACAGCACATATCATACATTGTTATAGTAAAACAAGTGGGTTTCTTTAAGATTTCAGTAAAAGCCATCACTGCTTGTTGTAGATTAAAATCTATTTTAACATGCATCTTCAAAAGCTGAATTGGTAATCAATTGTTTGTAAAGTGATTCATGGCTATGAGTTTCTCTATAATTAAAATTAATTTCAAGAAAATAAAACTGACCATTAAGGACAGCATAGCTCAAATTTCTTAAATATGTATCAACAGAAATCATTAAGTAAAGCACTGTTCCCTTCCCTTACAGCATCCAGCACAGGCCACACATTAATTAATACATTATTTTTTTGGGTATAAATGAGATACTGAGAAGAAATAAGGAGAAGCAGCCTTATTCCTACATCTACCTAAATCTAGGATGTAGATATTGATAGCTGGATATATTTTCATCTCTCCAGAACAATGACTCATCTTTGAAATGGTGCTTTACATCATTCCAGGTTCCCTTTCCCTTTAGAATTTCCAGATAGTCCCAATCAATGGTAATTAATGGGCTCTGCTGGTGATCAACACACAAAAATCAGGTTTCTGCAGGATGCCCTGAGCCCAGGGTCTCACACTGCCAGAGCCACCCCAGCAGGAGCTGTGCAGGTATTTCAAATGTCAACTGATCAAATTTCACACCCACACCTGAGGGCACCAAAGACAAATCTGCCTTTAGACCACAAAATCTCTGAACCTTCAAAGCAGCTCTCTCTCCTCCAGTGGATTTTCCTCTGCCTGGAGAAGTTCCATTTTTAGGTGGATCTAAAGCAGGACTCTGCTGAGTGTCACATGCACATCCAAAATAGTAGAAAAGGAAAGAGAATTTGGCCAATACCTCAACCCTTAGCAGAGCAGGAAAGCAGTTTCTACTAAGAGTTTAATGCTTCCCATGGAAAACTTTGGAAATGTAAAAACAATAGTCTGAATTTCTTCAGAAAAACTTGAGCTGTCTTTCTCTCAAACCTCAGGACTGAATGCTGTCAGTGCTGGACAGAGAGCACCCTGGGGTTTGATGAAATAAGGGTTGGTTACTGAGGAGGAAAGCTAAATAGAAAAGTACCAAAAAACCAGTTCCATACATGACCATCAATACTCTTATTTTTGCTTTCTTCAACCTGTTTTGGTATTCCTGTCCCCAAATTCAATAGTGCAAGACTTACAGAAACCCTTCTGTTCCATGGGCTTGCTCCTGAATTATATCCCATGACAAATGACAAAGCAAATGAGGCTCCAGTGATTAAAACTCACTAGTTTTGTTCTAATCATAACCAGTTAATGTGTGGTCAACCAATACATTTTGGGCCATAAATAAATGGTTTATTGGCACAAGAGTGAGGAAAGCCTCTCAGCATCCTGGGGGCTCTCTGCTCCAGTGCTGCTCAAACAGGAGCATCTAAAATGATGGGCCCTGACCTGCTGCTCTGAGATCCTTATGGAAGTTACATCTGTAGTTTGGGAAAAAGATAAACAGCAGACAACCTTTATTTACTGACCTCATCTGATTCTCACCAATCTGCTCCTTGAATGAGGACTGGAACCTCTAAATGGGTGAAAAAGAGAGAAACCAGCTAAGTCTGCATAGCCACCAAGTTATTTTATTTGTAGAGTGCATTTCCCAATGCAGCATTTTCTGATGTTACTGGGGTGATCAGCAAGCTAAACCTGTGGAATATGGCCAAGCCAAGGAAGGGAAAACACCTCCAGAGATTTCAGGTTTGGCTTAAAGAGGAGCTGAAGTGAGCTCTGTAAGAGCCCATAGGAAAGAGCCTGGGGGTGCTCAGCAGGCAGGGCTGGGGGAGCTGAGCACCTGAGCTCTCAGGACATCTCTGACCTATCCTGCTGCAATCCTGTGAGGTTCAGGCTCCTCTGCCAGGGGGGCAGGAAGAATTCCCATTCCTTTCAAAGAAAGTGGTGTGGCAGTGATCCAGAGACAGCAGCACACACTGGGAGGATTGGATAGATTTTGACAGCCAACAGAAACTTTGTGTGCACCCCATGGACACACGTGTCCACACACAGATTGACAAAGCACTGAAACCTCCTAAAAAGAAGAATTTTGATATTCAATTACTTCAACTACTTCTCTTAGTAATTTCTGGGCTCACAGATATTGACTTCTCCATGAGAGCACTGTGCCCAGCATTTATTAACATCCTGCCACATTACCACATCTCTTCCTGCATGCCTGCCAGGTTTGTGGTTCCACAAGTGTGCTGTTGCAGACCTTGTGTGCTGCTTAAGTATTTGCTAGTTGCCCAAAAGCACTTGGATTTCAATAGTAAATGTAGCATCCATTCACCATTTTTCTCTTCTGCATCTTTTTTTCTAATTATGTGGCTGAAAAATTGCTGACAAACTCTAGCTTGGGACAAATTCTAGGGCAAATGTTTTCTAATTTCCCACATGAGACAAAATATATTTCTTATTAATTCTAATAGTATCTTTTGATGTTGTAATCCAAACAGTCATTACTGATGCACATGGAAACAGATACTTGGGAGGTGCCTCCTCCCAAAGGCAATCCTTTTCTGTGGTGGCTATTTTTGATGTACAGCTATTTTGATAGCTCATGTAAAACTTGAAAATTCACTTTTTTTTTTTTGGTTCTGGCAGACATATGGAAATAGCTATCAGACTATTTTCTTCACTGTCTCTGACACACACATAAACACACACACGTGCACATGACTATTTCAGAGGTTGTCCCCTAACTGGGGGTTTTCCCTTGAATTCTGCTTTTACCTCCAGTAGCAGGTGACAGCCTTGGCTCCTATTCCAGTGTGACATAAAGAAAAACAGGTGAGAATTTCCTGGTGAAAATGGAAGGTATAAGTTATCCTGTGAAACCACTGGTCAAACCAGATTGAGAGGGATTTTAGCACTGCGAGTGAAGTACTGGGTACCCAAATAAACAGTGGAGCACAGGAATGGCTGCTCATGGATCAGTGAAAAGGAGGACTGAGATGTGCCCTGGGCAGAGAAGGAGATAAAGGGGGGAACATCACCACACTGCTTCCCTGTTGTGGTAGAATTCAGTTCCATGAACAATCTCTGATGCCCAAGGTAAAGTTTAGGAATGGCAATTCCTAATCTCACATCATGGCAGTCCTTATTTTTAAAAACAGAACGTCCCCAATTTTATTTTCACTGAACCTCCAGCATTTTGAAAAAAACTTTCAAAAAAATCTTAAGTTGAACCAATAAGTATTTTAGAAGCATGATAAAGAAAGCTGGACATGTCAGACAGCATTTCAATTCAGAAAGCTGGACCAACTAGGTTTAGGTGCTTCCTTGCTTGTCTACAGTACAATTTAAGCTCTTTAATGCCTTGGTCTTTCCCCATCAGTGTGTATATATATATACATACATATAGATATATTTATATACATATACACACATTGTATAACATATATATTGTTCTCATTCTTCTTATTGCCACACTTTCCTTCTTGACACCCTTTGCTTATGTTTGAAAATTGCTGCAAGTCTAAAGAGCTGCAATTCTTGCAGTCTGCTCCCAGAATTCCTACCCTGACAGGAATATATCATGATCCTTCATTGCCTGTGCCCAGCAGGTCTGTCTGGACTCCCAGCTCAGTGGGCAGAGCTGGATGTGCTCCTGTTGGATCCGGCAGTTCTAGAGGAGAGCTGGGCTCCTTCTGTGTCATCCTGACTCAAATCTGTTTGAATGGCCTCAGTAGTTGTTTTTCTCTTATCAACAATGTGGTGCTGTTGCTCATGGCTGCCTTGTGATTCATGTGGAACTCCTGCCTCTGTACCAGAGACCTGTTCCCAAACCATCTGTACATTTTTGCAGTTATTTGTTCCCAAAACCAGCACTTTGCACAAATAAATGCCATCTTGTGTTTATCAGATAATGTCTCCAACTGGCTGAGCTAATATTCAGTTCTGATTTTATAACCCTGATTTAATGATTCAATATTCAGTCCTGATCCAATACCCCACCATACATGCAGCTCTTCTCAGCTTGATCTCCAACTGTAATATAAAATATCAAAGATTTCTCTTCATTTTTTCAATTAACTTGGAAAATTTATGAGAAGATTTAGAGGAGCTTCTGTGCTGAGTTCCTAAGGGAGCCAGTTTGATTTACCTTCCTATTTGTCAGTGATAATTTTACACCATTGATAATTTAATGCCATTTGCCATTGATCATTTCACAGCATGATTTCAAACCAGTTTCACCCTTGTTCCAAAATGGGTTACTCCAGACAGTCCTGGAGGCAGAACTTTGCACTGTCTGAAATAACCCACTGAAAAATAATACTCTTATGTTCAAGGTATACATGACAACTGTTTCTTTTCTCTTCTCCATAATTCCTAGTAAAAGCTGTTAATGAGGCACTTCAGTTTACTTTGACATGTTATTCTTGGCCAATTCCCTCTGACTTAAGTTTTATTTCTAAGTGCTTAGAAATAACAATTATATGAATTTTACACTGTATAATTTGGCAAGAAGTAGCAACAGGGAAAAGAAATTATGTTTGTGTCTTGTGGAGAATTTTTCAGTTTCCATAGCATTTATAACAATGTAATATCAATTCCAGCAGCATGTTTTAAAAAGATGATTTTCTGCAAGCCTGCAATGGACAATGTAAATGCTCCCTTGTTACCTCAAGGACAATCAAAAACTAATTTTCTTCTAACAATGATCTTTAGCTAAAGGTCAAAGTATGAGTTGAAACTGGATTGTTTAAGATGTTTGTAGCTGATTTGAGAAGGGTCAGAAGTGACATTATTTTATGGAAATTCACTCACAACTAGTTGAAATAAGGTAGCTGGGGGTAAGCAAGAAAATTTGATATCTAATGTTTGCAAAGTGTGGAAAATCTATAAAGTTATAGTAAGTGGTATTTGATGCAGGATTAAAATCTAAGAGGAAAATCACCTTTTTTTTTTCCCAGCAGCTGATAATTCACAAAGAGGAGCAGGCCTTTTGAGGCCAAGAGCAAATGCACTCAACAGTGACCAATGAATTAATTCTGACTAAACAAATGCTGTGACCTCATACAAGAGCTCTTGGTACAGAAATTAGAATCACAATGTCTCAAAGGCATCCTTGGGGTGTATTCCTACTCTCACCTTCTATTATGACATCTGAAGAACTTGAAAAGCAAAAAAAAAATGGGGTATTGAAGTGGGTTGAAACAGTTATTAAAGATGAAAGGAATGAGAATTGCATTTTGAATTTAATTTTATATTCACCCTGTGGAAGGACTGGATATTTATTAATTTTTTTTTTTCATAGCTAGATAAATAGACTCATAGGAAAATTTAAGCTGAAAAGGAGCTCTGGATGTCATCAAGTCTAACCCTATCTACCCACCAAGAAGTCTGTAATGAGAAATAATCTGACTTACTAAAAAACACACACTATTTTACAGGCCTACATTTAACAAGCCTGGCTTTGAAAGATGAATTATTACAGGCAAGGGAAAAATGCCATTTAATAGTAATTTAACAATCTAGGACAATTCCAGTCATTTCAAAACAATTTTTTTATCATTCAATTATCTTCTCATTTTCACTCCACAGAGCTCGCTCTCAGCAAAGACAGCTGTTAAATGACTTTTTAAAGAGTTATTACTGTTCTTAAAATCACTTCCTAATGTCTCCAGGAAAAGTTAAGGAGATGATTAAACACATGTGCCCGATGCAGAGCAGTTTTTACAAACCCACTGAGATTATGCAACTGAAAGATCAACAAGAAATGAGATGGTTGGTGAAACATCCTGGGAAAAGGGGGAGAAGGTTTTGTTTGGTTTCAGAGTTAGAGCCAGACAGGATCCTAACAGAAAGAAACTGTTTCTCTCCACCCTTGGTTTGTGGCTGAATTTTTTACTTTGGATTGCTGTAATGAGGAAAACTACTAAAATCCTACACATTTAAAAAAATAAAGGGATTTGTTTGCTATAACCAAGCAGCTAAACTTGCCCAACTAAACTAGACCAGTGTGGTTTAGCTCCTTTCATTCTGCTAGAATAAAATAATTCCCTAATGTATTTAGGGAATGATTATATCAGGCAATTAAATGAGGCTGTGGCTTACTTGTTGTGCACCTGTTGGTGTGCATTGTAAAAGAATTAAAAAATGAAGCTGAAGAACTGTTGTGATTCACAGAAAGAGCTGAAGATAAGTACAGGATATAAACATAAAGAAAATAATCTCTAAAACAAAATTTAACCTCTGTGACATCAGAGTCCCCCTCAGTGACTCCATCAGCACAAACACCACCACTGGAAATTCCCACCCTGCTGTGACAGCAAATCTGCTCCCAGACCAACTCCTTCCCTCCTTTTCCAAGCAGCTCAACAGTAAAAACTCAATTCAAAGCAAATTAAACCCGCTAGAACAAGACCAGAGAGCCTGGCTCTTCACAGAAATTCTGCCCACCCAAGAATTCTTAGCTTAAAACATCTTTGATTTCATTGTAGTAACTGTTTCCATCCTATGGGACAAGTCAGGATATTTCACTAAAACCTGTCTGCTGCTCCCAGGGAACAAGAGGAAAACTAAAAGTATTTAAAGGAACATCCTGCCTCCATTTCAGGTTTAAGTATATGCTAGAGCATCTACAGGAATACAGTTTCAAAGTGTTTTGTCAGGAAACAGGCATTGTATTCTCATGCTGTTTCACAGGATAAAAAGTTTGCCTCATTATATTCTCCACTAAAACCCATTTAGGCCAAAGAAACATTTTTAGTGGAAAGGAAAGCAGTGGCTGATACCTGGTCCTTCCTTCAGTTGTGTTGTACATATTTTGAAAACCTTGGGACAAGAATCTAGATGTCTTACCTGAATATTAACATTTGATTTAATCAAATTCAAGTGCTCTCAGCCTAAATTTTTGGCTTCATGACTGGGATCTGAAAATCAAGGTATGGGTTATGTCTCAGATTTGTTGCCTGTTTCTTTTATTTCCTCAGAGCCATCACCCAGGCTCTTGGTATCACAGTCCACTCATGTAAAAGAGCATTTCCTGGGGACACAACAGGAACTGAGCAGGCTTTTCAAAGATCCAGATTTGCCTGCACACAGCTTTGCAAAGCAAAGTGCAATTCATGTACACTATGACAGACCCATTATGTTTCAGAGTTGCACAGTTTATCTTGTTATACTGATATCTCAGAAATCAAGCTCTGCTGGGACTTCTCACTGCAATAAGTAGAGACCAATATACTTCCAATAAAAGGTTTTGAACAGCAGATAAAGGCAACACATCTGAGAAAGTGGACAGCCCCTGCCACCCTTTGCCATGCTTCAGTTTACCTGATAAGTTACAAGTTAAGAGGAAAGGAGACATTCTGACCAGAAATGAGCATTTTCAAATCCTGTTCATTTTAATAGAAGTTGGGAAAATGAAGAACCTTTTTGAACAGGGCAAATATACCTTGATTTAAATGGAAATTGTGAGCAAACCACTAAGAAATCCTAGGAGTTGGAGAAAAGCTATTTTAAGCTATTACATATGGTTTGAGTTGCTAGGGAAACCTCTTTTGCAGTGTTCATTTAGCACAGATGCTCAGGAAAGCTCTGTCTCCATGTCAGACCATTTCAGAACCTTGCAGAATGTGAGGAAATAGAGATGCACATACACACACATGCAGGCAAAAATACCTCAGCAATTTTACCTTAGCCATGTTCCACGTCTCTGGGGGCAGCTCCTTCTTCCCCTCTCTGCCCTGACCACCAGAGCCAAAGGTCAGATTCCAGACTGAGAATATTTGCTCAAATATTGCCTTCAGTTTGGATCCATTGGGGTTCATGTTTTGGACATTCCTCTTTGTAGAGCAGGAGCTCTGCCTTTGTCATGCACCCAGTGAAAAGGCAAAGGAGAGGCTGGCTCTGATGCCACCATTTCTGGCCACCCTTTTGAGCAGGCAGATAAATATATATTATATATATATATAATATTTTGAGCAGACAATAAATATATATTCTGAACAAAATCTGGGGTGCTCTATCATGTTTATAGTGATAATTTAAAGATGAAAATGCTGGTTCTGGGTCATGATTCTTGTTTCTGTCTCATCATTCAGTTCATGGCAAACTCCACCTAAAGGCAGAAATTCCCTCCTGTGCCCTTCCTTACCCCCACCCATGTCTGTGTGCTGGTGCAGTGGCTTAGGATGGACTTTTGACCTTTCTGTCTGAGATGCCTGACCCAGTAAATCCCCCAGCAGCGCAGCCAGTGCAGGCCCTGGTGCTGTCACAGGGGATTTAGGAGCAGAGCAAGACAACTTCCTGGGAAGTTCCAGCCTGGTGGTCCTGCAGGAGCCAGGCTGCTCAACCAGAACACAATGAGCTGCTGGGATCAGCCCAGACAGGACAAGGCTGTAAGTCAGGACTAATTTCTTTTGCCTTAATTTGTTTTTTTCACTTAAAGGATCCCCAATTCTGGTAAAAAAGAGATGTGGAGTGGCTTGGTGGTATAAAATGCCAATAAAATTCCTTGGGAGGAAGCTCCCATGGAATGTCACAAGGCAGGAGAGCTCAAATGTGCCTCTCCCTTCTTCTTTCAAACAGACCCAAATTACTTCTCAGGTTCTCAAAATTTCCTTGTACTTTTTCACTTATAGTGAATCCAAACCTGAATTTAACACAAATAAAAAAGTAACAAAGTTAGAACTGGGAGGACAATATTTTATGAATAAATGCAATAAAATTGCTATGTCTCCAGCCTAGGGAATTCTTCTGCACACTAGGGAAAAAAACCCTGTCATAATAATAATAATAATAATATAAGCAATATTTTCCACAGTTCATATCAGTTAGACACTTTTAGCCTTTGGTTTTTCTTTTGGTTTAATGTGCTACATTTATTTAGATTTCGTGGTTTTATTCTGATTCAATTACAGTAAGTGAGGCTGACACAAACCCTGGCTTGCTGGAGCAAGCTATCACTATTATCTGTCCAGATAAATGCCAAGTCACTAATGGCATTGAGAGAACAGGTTTTATTAAGCCAGGTTGTCAGAAATACTGGTAAATACACTTGATACTGCCAAATTAAAGCAGCCTTATTGTTCTGTCTGTAAAGGTTCTAAAGACAGTTCTCTCTCTGTCTTACAAAGGTGCTGTGGGCTCCTGAGTAGAGGTTTCCTCACTAAGGAATTGCTGTAAGGTGCTGCCACAACCCCCTTCTTTTCTGAGCTAGCACAGGAGATGTCCAGTGGATATTATTTCTGACATTAGCAATGATAAATAATAATAAATGCTAAAATATTTCTCAGGTGTTAAAAAGTGCAAGCCAGTGACCAAAGGTAAGAACAGGAGCTAAAGCACAACAGTCTACATAATTTATAACATTCAAAATTCCCTCCAGTAAATATGGAAGGGCATTCACAATATGCTGGTTTGGTTGTACTGACTTGAAAGAAAATGCCCTCAACTGAGCCAGAAATGAATACAGCAGGTTTAGTTATTGGAACTCCTTTCCAGCCTAGGTTTGAGTTATATTTTCTGACACAGAAGCTCAGAAGATAACAATTGGCTTTGGAGAGTATTTTGGTATCAGCATATCTGTACCTGGGGACACACAGAAATATTTGGCTTTAACACAGGGAAACTCTCAGGGTGTAATTGCACAATTAAGAGAAGGAGAGAATTGATCACAGATAAATTTATGTGGCTTACAAAACCTTCAAACAGAATAGAAAACTTCAGTCTACTTCTCATCTGTGGTTTCTGCCTGTGAGGCTGCTCAGACCTTTACACACATCCTCTCTCCCTCATTTTTAATAAATCTGTAATTATGACAGGGCACTCTGGCTAAATAGGTTAAAAATCACACTTTTTCTCCCCAGTGCAGCAGTGTTTAGCTTTGAATGAGGTATCCAGCAGATCAGCTGAATCAGGTCAGGAGATATTTTGGAACAAGCCTGGAGATTTTTACATGACTGGGGGTGTCTCACACAGCAAAATAAAATTTGAAGTGGTGCCTTCATCTAGGGGATCATGTTTCACTTGAAGGGGAAAGTGTGATAAGGCTTGTTATTTGTTAGTTAGGATCCAGCTAAATGCAGGAAGGGAAAAATGCAAAAAAAGAAATGGTCATGAGAAGCCCATGAATAGTGTCCCTTTGCCTTTGGTGAGAAACAAGAAAGAGGTGAGAGGCACCTATGAAGGTATTATGGTAGTGGTTTGAGGTTTAATAAATCGAGATATCTGCAGAAATCTCCCAGCAGGATCCAGACTTGATGAGCTGCAAGGCTCAGGTTGGCAGGGGCAGGGATAATTGCTATTGAGACTGTTACTCTGCCTTTTCAAAGCTCTGCTCACTGGAGGCACAACCACTTCACATTTCATTCTTTCTTGTACTTGGATCTCCCTTTGCTCCTCTCTGCTCCACTTTTCCCAATAACAGTCAAAAGGGACAGCATAAGGCAGGGTCTTCTTCCCCTCACTCCCTCCCATCAGGAGTCTTTCTGAAAAGTGCTTCATGAAGGAACAAACATGGAGTTAATTAGTTTCATCTGGCAATAGCTTCGCTTGGAGTGAAAACCTGTTCTTCTTGCCATTGGCCTGTACTTTGTTTTCTGTCCTCTAAAGAAAGATGCCATGGGCTCAGATCCAGCATTAAGCTGTTATTTTTCATTTTGTACATTCTGACAGCTCAAAATCATGCTACATCATGCCTTCTGGTCACACCATTTTTTGCTCTTTAGAAAGATTATCACTTGCTCCCAGGAAGTTGAGCAGGAAGCACTCAGCCTCCCTAAGTTTCTCCTTCACTTTTAATTTCCCTCCAATGCAATCATGCACCACAAATGTGAGTTTGGAATTCATGCATTGCAGTGATCACTTGGCATTATTATCATATTAATGATGATAATTATTAATTATAATCATTAAGAAATTAATATATAAAATACTCCTATCCTTTTACCTGAAAGTTTTCACTCAGTTATTCTTTATTATATAATGTAAATGAACACAGTGTTAATTCTCCTGGAGGATAATGTTTGTGAATGGTGATTTAAACAGGCATTAATTGAAATGATTTGTCTGAGACACCCTGAATATGGACACATTTCTACTCTATAAAACACTCAGGCTGTGTAGGCAGTGTTCTCTCCAGGCTGACTGGATACTGCTACAGCTCTAATTTCTATGCCATAAAAATAAGGGTTTTTAAGTAATTTTAAGAATGTTTATAGCAAAGTTTCATGTTCAGATTAGTTCTGTACCAGGATGAGAACGATTAGAAACTCCTTTCTATGTACGTAGGATTATTCAATTTCTTAATTGTCTGCATAAAACAAACAGTGAGCATAAAACCCTCCTGAAGACACGAGATTTTTCAACAGTGGAAAAAGGAGATCAACAATCAAGAGAGTTCACACACTAATCTGCAGAGACTGGAGAATGATTTTGCAATTCCTCTGCTAAAAATAATAAATATACAATTTCCAAAGGGAAACACCTTACTGAGGGGAGGGTTTGGAATGACTCATCAGGTACCCCAAAATCACAGCTGAGAGAAGGTGCAAAGGGCTCAGGGCTCTGCACTTTGGGTGCAGCTCCCATTTCCCAGTGGAATTACCCCAACAAATCCCTGATTTCTATTTCTGGGGGGATTCAAAATATCCTAACCCAAATGCATCCTGCTATGAATCATGCTGACATCTGTCTGTACGTTGTCATGTCTGGGGGAAGAACAAAACTCAAATGAGCTAAAGTGCTTTGCAGTTAATGCAATGCACATTTGCACTTCTAATCCCAAATGGGAAAAGTTATTTTAACTAACACCAACTGAGACAAGTGGCAGGTTTATGCTAGCCTTGGCAGTAAAATTTGCTAAAAACAGGCAGTTTCAAGAGCTCCGAGTTCTAAAGGAGTTGTCACAGCTTTCAGTTTTTTTGGGAAGTCAGGAGTTTCTTCGTTACTGAAAAAAATTTTTCTTATTTCTTCATTTGCTACATGATTTTCTATCCTTATAATAACCTCATGTTAATGTTAGGACCTCAGCGGTCACCAACAATTTCCCATATTCTTTTAGGACAAATCTTTTCACCCATACCCTAAAAACCTCCACAATACAGAATAAAAAATGAAGAAGATGACTACAGCAGAAATTTCAAGGCAGAGGCTGGCACAGTCCCTGATGTGCTAAAATTTTATTAGTATCAATTAATACAAGCACATCAACTTTATCATTATTTTATCTGTGTTGAGGAATGGATTCCAACTTTCTCTCTCTTATTTCCTAGCTGAAATATTTTAATTTCTCAGCCAGCTGCTGGGGTTTAGCTTTGACAGATGCTGTGATTTTTTTGTCAGCAGCCAGCCCTGTGCCAGGGCCCAGCAGCCAGAGGGGCAGGGCTCCCAGGGCTGAGCAGGGTGGAGCTGTCTGGGGAAAGGGGCTGAGCTGCACTTCTCTTAAATAAGCAATAAATAAAAAGAGAGAAAAGAAGAATGATGATCTGCACTGGAAATATTGCTGCACAAACCAACTGAACTGGTGGAGCTGCAGTTTTGCCTTGGCACAGCTCCAGCACATCCCACAGAGCTGGAGCCCCCTGAACTCCAGGGCCTGTGACTGGTGGGATTTACAGAGCACAGGGAAGGACACCCCAAATCCAAATCTCTAAATGACACCAACAGCTGAACTGGGTTGAACTGAATTTCTCCAACATCACAGCATCTCAAACAGGCACAGTCAACAAACACCAGGGAAGTGGTCACCATAAAAATGTGAATAATAGCCTCATCTACACCAACAAAATTAAAAGACTCCAATAAATCACCTTGTTTTCATGCAATGTTGCACTTCTAAGCTTCCTTGTCACCAGGTTTTCTTCTTGGTTTTGGCCACAGACACACTGAATGAGGTTTAACAAAACACTGAATTTTAAAAAGGATCTGGCAAATAAATGACATTAATGTGTTATTGCATTCTAATGAAATAATGAGGAAATCTGGATTTATCCTTTATATAATGATTAATGAAGAGTGCTCTGCTGATTAGTGTGAAGAGTTCTCCATTATGACAGAAAATAAATTTAACATAATTCAGAAATTGGAAGAACTGTAGGCCTGGAATGAATCACAAAACTCATGCCATCAACTCTGATTACAGAAAAGATGAAATTTTACCTCCACACACCATTTTTGAGTCCCAGCTTTCTTAGGATCCAGAAAAATCTTGCTGTTACCTGTCATTTCCTCCCCTGTGTTTCATTCAGGTATTTATTTGAACAGAGGTGTAAGCAGCTTTTGGAATAGGAAAAAATTCCCCAAAGCTTTATGAGAAAAGTGCAAAGATGCCTCTCTGCATTTAAATTCTGTTCCCTCTCTGAATTTAAATTCTGTTCCCAAAAAACTCTTTTCTTGCTATGATAATAGCAAGGAAAAAGAAAATATACAATTTGCTATAATTACCTATAATAATAATAATAATAATAAAATATTAATAACAATTGAAGTCTCTATCTACCACATGATTTTCTGTAATAAAATCATGGAGCAGCATCAGGAGCAGGATTTGCCTGGAATTCTCTCAGCACCTCGTGTGCCTTTGGAACTGAACCCATGACAGGTTTCAAGTGTGGCTAAACAAGTTATTCCTATCTCTTGTATTTATTTCACTCCAAACCTGCCATCCCAGCTCAGTTTTGAAAATGTCATGTGGAATAGCCTCAGAAGTCATCCAGAAGGAGAGATGACTTCTGACAATTCATGTTTTTCTCCCAGTAATCGTTGGTACCTTGGAAAAAAAAAGAATAAAATACAATGTTCTGACATGATTCATTGTGACCAGCCACGCTGGCTGTATTTATGTCCTTCTGATCATCCAGACAATGCTTTTTGATTGTTTCTTCAAGTTTTCAGTGTATATTTGCTGTTTCAAAATTCCATGTTTCTTTTAAAATGGACCATATTTTGAGTATCCTTCACAAATCCTTTCTGGAAAACTCTGGAATGATTTCACTTGGTTCTCTACCTGAAATGAAATTCATATGGCTCAGTGACTTCAGAATAACTTAAATGTAGATTTATCTCTGCAGGCTAATCCACATTTTAAGCCATTATTAAGAATGCTAATTACAGCCCCTCATCCCAGTGAACACCAGCACATGAAACAATTTGGGTTCCTGATTCTTCTTCAGACCAAATCCCTGATTTTTTCCTCCCTGACTAATGCACTTTTGGAAACTTTTATTCCTGAATACTCAGCTTTTGTTTGTCCAAACTTGTGCACATTTTATAGGAATAAATCTTTATCTGTGCTACACCCTCAGCATACTCTGCCAGAATTCCACACCAGACTCCAGGGGGCTTTTCCTGACTCCTTCCTTGAGGATATTTTGATCTCTGACTTCAGTGCATCATTACCCAGTGCTATATTCTGAAGGTCAATATTTGAGTCTGACAGCCATACACTAAGGAAAATATATAAATATTTATATTTGAATTTAATTTTCCCCCTCCATTAAATATCTACTGTTTCGAATCAGCTGCTGAAGATAAACCAGAAATTATATTATTAATTTTAATGGAGAACTTGCTTTTGCTTCCAGTATTTTTCAGTCTCTGAAGACCTTTGCCTTTGAAATAATTAATTATATTAGTGGTATTTATGGTGTAGTTAAATGTGACTCCACTAAACTTCTGAAAAAAGCACCCATGACTAAATGAAATAATTAGACTTTCACTCCCTTGGAAATGATTCTCTAACCACAAATAAATACATGCTATGGGGAATTATTTATTTCACACAACCAGTACTGTCTATTTACAACTGGGATGGCTGAGTATTGTTTGAGGTTTTTTCTGCAAACATCAAGGCTAAGTGCAATGTACTGAGATACAACACTTAGAGTGCATACATTGAATCTGAAAAAATAATTTTTTCAAAACAGAATTTTCTAAAAAACATTAAAGGATGCTTAAGAGGAAAATAACAAAGCATTCCAGAGTATGATTTGGCACCCAGTAGCTGATACAAAACTAATGAGCATATAATCCAATTTTGCAGCTTTGTTATTGTCTGTGAAGCCTTGAAAGAAAACAAATAAGAAAGTGGAATCATTAAACACACTGAGACAAATTCATTTTTTTAAGTCAAAAATGACAAAGGAAACACATTAGAGGTGAACTTGGTTTTTCCCCTTTTTCTTTAAAACTAAACTAAGCCAAGCTAAAATGGATTCGAAGTTGTAATAAAGACAGAAGCATTTTGCAGAGGGGATGGAAAACTGCTGTGTCTCAATTCAATATTACATTATAATTTGGTTTTTAATTATTTCCCTCGACTTCTATGAGATGTATAATGAGGTATGATCTTTGAAAATCAATGATCTAACATCTCTATTTTCTGATACCAATTCAACCTGACTTACCCTTTTTTATTTCTCTGTTTTCTGAACTAGATGTTAAATTGTGGATGTAATCCAATATTCTGCTAAATTTGATATGCTAATTTTGTGAAGAGACCATATCTCTCCTAATCATTTATGAATTTGCATTAAAAATATCAAAGACAACCAGGAAATTTAGCCAACAGCTGTCATTATTTCCCAGTTGGGCTTCGAAATTTAAAAAAACAGGTGCAATACTTTCTAAAAAATGATATTAAACTGAGAAAATGTTTTCCTAAATAGTCTTTAGCTAAAGTAGTGTTAAATTGCAGCATTTTCAAGCTATGTGACATACATTTATATCAACAAATGCATTATTATTTACTAAAAAAAGATGAATAGAAAAAATAAAGATTTTTCTAAGGAAGTGCCTGAAAGGTGTTTCAATGGCATCAAAATCTGTATTTAAAGGCTGTAAGGAATGGTGTTTTGAAAAAACAGTATGGGTTGTCTATAACTGGGAAAGCTAACAGAATTCTGGAGTGGGAGGAATATATTTATATTGTACATTTCTGTGAAAGGCAGAGAAATTAATTTGTCTCCATTATTTGCATTCGGATGCTAAAGGCCATGTACAGGTTCCATGAGCTTTTAATTTGGAAATTTCTCTAGAATGATATGGTGCTCATTAAATTGTCCTCAGATTCATTACAATTGACTCAAGTAATTGAATGTACAAAGTAAGCAGAAATCAGAAATGAGACCTAAAGGTGTAATATCCAATATTTCATGCCAAGAGGTATTTTAGCTGTCAGTATCACAGGAAAATAGGGTTTTTTATAGGATTCCGTTTGTGAGTGCTCAGGGGACTGCATTTATCACATCAGTGCTGTGCAATCCACTCAAAACTGATGGAAGCAGACAAATACTACACACAGCTGCAGTAAAGGACAGTTTATGTGCAGGTTTATGAATGAAAACATCCAGATACCAAAGAGAAAAAGTGAGAAGAAGGCATGGTAAGACCAGGATCGTGGGGCTTTCATAATATTAAAAATTTCTGTGCTGCCTTTTGAATGAAATTCAACGTCAGCAGCGTTTATAACAGATTTTTAGCTCTGTGTTCATCCCTGCCTCTGTCCCTGGCAGGCTGTCCACCACCAGCAGCTCTCTGGGGATGAGCACCAATGGCTCTGATGAATATTTCCAGTCCTCGAACCACGCGGAGCAAACCTTCCGCAAGATGGAGAGTTACCTGCAGCAGCAGCAGCTCTGTGACGTGCTCCTCATCGCTGGGGACCAGAGGATCCCAGCACACAGGTACAGCTCCCAGGCTCCTTCCTGCCTCCAGTTCCCCAAAAGCTGCCTCCCTTTATGAGCAGCCTGGTTGGTTGTGAATGGGGAGTTACTCTAGTTAGGACTCCAGCTAATCAGGTGATCCACCTTGCATATCTCTCATTGTGAGCACAATGAAATTCAAATGCAAAGCACTGGCACTGTCCACAATCCCTTCCTGCTGCTGTCAAACCACAGCAAGATCAGCGAAGAAAATCTGCCCAGAGAAGCACTCTGGGAGAAAATTAGATTACTAATTACTCTTTTAAGTTCGCTGCTCACTGCTGCAAGATTTGACTCCTATGCTAATTGTTTCTGTTATACACACAATTCATAATACAATAAAGCTGGATTTTCTGCCTGGTGCTGAGATGATGAGGTAATTTGCTGTCGTGCTGATGCCTATGAAGGCTGCCCTAGAACAGAGGCTAGATGGAGCTGAAGAATAAAGCAGGGATTTATCAGAAGGCCCCAATGGATGCACCTTGGGCAGCACAGGAGCCCAGCCAGGGCTGCACCCAAGATGAACCAAAATGGCCCCAAAATGCACGGCCGGGCCCGGGGTCTGACACTTTTATAAGTTTTGGTCCCTTTGCATATTGGAGTTCATTGTCCACTTATAGCTTTAGGTTATGAAGTCCCACCCTGCTTGTTTTTCTCTCTCCAGCCCACGGGGTTTGTGCTCTTGGGCTGAGATTTGG
>JAYDZK010000233.1:2292233-2316826 GCA_034509185.1 Euphonia xanthogaster
TCTCTCCAGCCCACGGGGTTTGTGCTCTTGGGCTGAGATTTGGATCATTTGTCCTTGGTCCCCAGCTGGAGCAGGAACAGTTTTGTCTCCCTGCTCTGTGCACAGAGCTCAGCATCCCCTGATGTGAACTCAGACCCACACACTGAAGCAGCAGAGAATCTGAAAAACAGAAAAGCTGAACCTGAGGCATGTCTGCTAACCCTGCCTCCCCTGCAGGCTGGTTCTCAGTGCAGTCTCTGATTACTTTGCTGCCATGTTCACCAACGATGTGAGGGAAGCAAAGCAGGAGGAGATCAAGATGGAGGGAGTGGATCCTGAGGCGCTGAAGGCTCTGGTGCGCTACGCCTACACAGGTAACCCTGCCCCAGAGCTGCTCCCACAAATTTGTACATATTTCTGTTCATTAATAAATGAATTTTCATACTAAAGTTCTGCTCCCAAAAATGTATATCTATTTTTGTTCATCAACATATGAATTTTCATACTAAAGTTCTGTTTATAGAAATTTTTACATATTTTTGTTCATTAATATACAAATTTCCTACTAAAGTTCTGTTTATAGAAATTTTTACATATTTTTGTTCTTTAATATATGAACTTTCATACTAAAGTTCTGTTTATAGAAATTTATACATATCTTTGTTCATTAATAAATGAACTTTCATACTCTAGGTTGGAAGGGAGTTTGAAAAAACACCCATCTCTGACACCTTCCACAAGACCAGGTTACTCAGAGTCTTGTTTTGGGAAAGGTTTTTTCCCTAATCACAGTTTTCTTTTTGTTTTTTGGTTTTTTTTGCTTTTTTTTTTACCATCTAGATCGGATCTAAAGCTGTTAATGTTCCAATAAAAATGTATTCAAAATCCACCAAATCCTGTAAAATATCTGTTTAAAGAGTCTTTCAGCTAGAAAGTAAAATGGATTTTTGAACCACAGGACATGTCAGAGAAAAGCCAAAGAGTGACAAGGTTTTAAATAAAAAAAATACAAAGGAAATAAATTACTTAAAACTTTTTTTTTTTTTTTTGTCCTAAATGAAAACTGCCCAGGTATCCTTGAGTTAAAAGAAGACACCATAGAGAGTTTGCTGGCTGCTGCATGCCTTCTGCAGCTATCCCAGGTCATTGAGGTGTGCTGCAACTTCCTCATGAAGCAGCTGCACCCCTCCAACTGCCTGGGGATCCGCTCCTTCGGGGACGCCCAGGGCTGCTCTGAGCTCCTGAAGGTGGCCCACACCTACACCATGGTAAGGTGAACAGCTGGCAGCTTTGCAGTCAAAGTTGCTTACAGAAATGTTCACTTCTGTTGTTCCCCACTGCAGAGTTTGGCCCTGTAGAGGGGCAGCCTCAGCAAACTGAAATTTGCAGTACAAGTGGCACCTGCTCCTGCCAAAAAATGTAATAGAGCCTTAACATGGCTCATGTCTAGAGACAAACAGCAATGGGCCATCCTCAGGCCTGTGATTCCACACAAAGAAAATTCTAAAGCTGATTTCAAGGTGAGACACTCATAAAGAGAGTCAAAATAAGGAATGTATTGGGAAGATTTGGAATGCTAAAAAAGAAGCACGTCCCTGACTGGAACATAATCCTCCTCTGGCTCAAAGCAAGAAATGAATATTCAGAGCATGGGAAACAGAGAAGTGAGATAACTTGCTATGAAACCAAATTGAGGGATAAATATTCAGGGCAACAAGATGTGCTATCACAGCTTGAAACACACAAAGAGAATGGCAACAGCTACAGCTAAATAGATATAAAAAGAACTGCCTGTTATGAGACCCATGGCAGCCTTCTGCTTGAAACATTAGGGGAGGATGTCAGAAGCAGTTTAGAGGCTTCATAACGCTGAGAACTCTCCAACAAGGCATTGTGCCTGTCCACCTGCTGGAGGGGGTGAGAGTGGCACGGGCAGATGAGGGCACTGCACGTGCCCCTCCCTGTCACAGCAATGAATGCTTTGTTTAGCAGCAATGACACCCCCTTTACATTCCAAAGTTTGGAATGGGGCATTTAAGATAGAGGTTTGCTCAGCCTGTGTAAAATAGTGTTGTCCTTGCTGCTCCAAAGCTTTTTGTACTCATCCAAATTCTGGAAATCCTCCTCTACTGTTGCCTCTTTCCTCCCTCCAGGGTGAGAACGTGGGGTTAAAATTATGGTTCAGATTTCTGCAAAACTGAAGTAAAATCATATGGTTGGATTTATGATTTTATGACAGTAAGAGATGTTGAGACAATAAACAACAAAGAGATTACGACAATAATTTTGGTTTATAGTTTTCTTAACCATTTGAATCCTCCAGTCTTTCCTAGGAGTTAATCCTTTATTATTATTTTTGAAACCACGTGTCACAGATTTGAGAGTTGAGTCATTAAGAACTTCCTAAAATGAAGGATCATGATGACTTTGTGACACTCAGCAGCACTGGGCATAAGTTTTATATTATTTTCCTTGAAAACAACTTCTTCCACCTCTAGAACCACCTCCTGTTCTTGCACGGAACAGGCTGAAAATGCTGCCATGAAACAGGACCAGGGCCACAAACCCACCCACCACGTTTGCTACTGACAGCTTAGAAAGAGAAGAGGAAACCTGCACCTCTGAAATAAAAATCTGTCTCAAACCCTTGCAGTGACATTACAAAAAGCCTTTGGAGAACAGGACATCACCACAATGCATAAACACATAAACATTGTGGAGGGGGATAAGTAAAACATTCAGGTTTGTTTCAGGTTGGTGAAAATGTGGAACTTAGGGCAAAGGCTGGAAAGTTGTCCTGTAAATATAAAGCCCATTCCATTTTCAGATGTGCTGTAAACACCAGATCCATTCAATAAAACCAGACACAATGGGGACCTTCCCCTGCAATATTTTGGCCACTGGGGCAGAGTATTAACAATTTCCTGCCTGGTATCTCTTCGTGCAGATAGAGCTCGTTCTGATAAACAGCTTGGGCTATGTTTGTAACTAGAAGTGGACTGGCCTTCCTGTCCCTGTTTCTGAATGTCACAAATATTAAAGCAGGATATGCATAACAGACCAAAGTTGACATCTCCTTTAATCACTGATACTTCTGTATTTGCATCCTGGCTACACTTGAAAAGAGTTACAGAAAGTGAAGAAACTGTTGAAAACAAACAATAAAATATCATTTACTAAAATTTTCTTCAACTGCCCTATTTCAATCTGGTTCCTAAAGAAGATGTATTAATTCTAGGTACAAAAATAGAAATTCTATTTCAAATGCAGTTATGAATTTCTACATGCATCTCTTGGCAAGTAACATAGCCCCCTCTTCTCTTCATCAAATTTCTTTTTTCCTTTGGAATTTGATAGGGAATGAGATAATATATATCTTGATAGCCTATATATTGATATAGACTCTGACATTGTTGTAACTCAAATGTACAATATTTTTTAATGAAAAATAATTCTGTGAAAGACTCGAGGTATTTAACCTGTGTGGTCACTTCTGGAGTAGGGGAGTTTGATCACAGCAGTAGCTAAAAGGCTGAGAAGCCTTCATTGGGATTTATCCAACTTTCTGTTGTAAGTTAGAAAAGGGAGCTGGATCTCCTTTGCTGGATTTTCTTGCCCTAAGAGCATGGTCACACAGCCAACAGCTGGCACAGCATGCTGCAAAAGGGTTGGAAGGTTTTGGTTTATTTGGCTCAAAACCTTTGAATCTGCAAAAGAAGGGACACATTTCATCTGAGTGCCCACTTGGCACTTCTAAAATGCACATTTTCTCTTCAAGTAGTATTTCTATCAAGCCCCAGTGCTAAGATCACACTGATGAACAAAAGTGCCAGTGGCAAATTCCTAAGCCAGGACAAAGACATCTGCAGCATGGTGTGAAGATGAGCATTATTCCTCAGTTCTGCAAGAGGAGGGCAGAAAAAAGCAACCAAAATCTCCCTCAAAAAATCTACCAAAAAATCCCTACCAAAATCTCCCTTAAACAGCAGAAGGACATCCAGTGGTCTTTAGAACATCCACAGCATTTCCCTGAATGAAATATTCACAAAGCCTACATTACCTAAGAAAAAGCTATTTCTACCTGTGAAAATCACCAGTGCATTGAAATCTTCTTTTATTTTTAGGAGCACTTCATAGAAGTAATAAAAAACCAGGAATTTCTTTTGCTCCCAGCTAATGAAATTGCCAAGCTCTTGTCTAGCGACGACATCAACGTGCCGGACGAAGAGGCAATTTTCCAGGCCCTGATGATGTGGGTGAGGCACGACCTGCAAACCCGCCAGAGGCACCTGGGCATGCTCCTCTCCTACATCAGACTGCCCCTGCTGCCACCCCAGGTAGGGACATGAAGGGTTAACAGGAACCCTGCCAACTGGAATGCCTGGCTTGGGCATCCTGCAGGCAGAGAGGAGAGCTTTGTGGAAAGGTTCTGGTTGGGACTGGAGATTATTGGTATTTTTTCACCCTTTTAAATTTTTATGATGATATATCTTCATTGTTTTTAAACACAGATGGAAAGAAATCCCCCGGTGCCAGTGTGATGACCAGGCTCAGAATAACCTCTAAAAAACGCCAGTCTGTTCCAAAAGCCAAGTGTTCCAATGCTGGGTTGTAATAGCTCTCCTCTAACAGCACAGCAATTTAGATAACGTGCAAAGATATTTCCTTAGATTTATCAAACTGCAGGACAGATAAGCCACAATGCTTCTTTCTTTATTGCCATAAAAAGCAGAAAAATATAAAAGCCTAAATTATTGCTGACAGTTCTGAGCTCTGACATTACTTGTCCCTTAATTCTGAAAGAGACAATTCATCCATCAAGTTCCAGAGCTGGACATTCTGTTTTACAGAAAGGTGACACTGCTGTGTCTGTGTCATAGAGGAATCTTTATATTTCCTCAAAACTGCATACAGAATATTGAACCTGTCAGTCAGGACACTTTATGAATCTGCATGACTGATGCTGCAAATATTCTTCCTTGAATAACATATAAAAGTACCATACACACCTTATTTTAAATAAATTTAGAATCTTCTAAAACACACAGAGATGTTCAGTACTCTGTGGTATCAAAACTCCTTATGTGAGTAAATAAATCTAGGGATTTATTTACTCACATAAGGGGTTTTGTATAGAGACTGCAGCACTACAAATTTCTGATTTGAACCTTTTGTAAAAGTTAAAAGAAAGAGGTAGGAAAAAATTAATCAAAGCCTTCACACTCATAGATTTTTCCCCTCCACCTTTATACAGTTTTGCTTGCATTAAAGCAGAGCTCCCAGCAAAGCACAAGTGAGTGGTGAGCTCCAAATGAGCATTTGTAACTACAAATACTTTAATTATTCAAGTACATGCAATTTTAATGATTTAGCTGTATATCAAGATGTTTTTTCCCCCCATTTCTTAGCTCCTGGCTGATCTAGAAAACAGCCCAATGTTTGCAGATGACCTTGAGTGTCAGAAACTTCTCATGGAGGCCATGAAGTACCACCTGCTGCCAGAGAGACGCTCCATGATGCAGAGCCCTCGGACCAAGCCCAGAAAATCCACAGTGGGTGCCCTTTATGCTGTGGGGGGCATGGATGCCACTAAAGGTAAGCCCACAAGTTAATTTGATTGGCTTAATTCATTATGTTACAGACACCCAGGGAATATATGACATTTAGTTAAATATTTCCCATAGGGAAATGTAAATTTAGGGATAAAAAAGAAGAAAAAGCAAATTACAGAACAGAATCCCATGTGTTAGAAGCGCTTTCTTCTTGCAAGAATCATATTTGTAAACAACACACTTGTATTTAGGTGCAGACTAAAGAAGTTTGAGTCATATGGTGATTTTTAAAATTAAACTTAGTATGAATTTTTGCAAAAAATAGTTGAATTTAGAAATCTGAAAGAAAAGTAAATATTTAAAATGTTTCAAGATTTGTTTAATATAGAACCTTGTAGTCTGTATTCTGACAAAGTAATAAAGCTTAGATTTCAGAGAAGCAGAAAAATGAAACCAAAAAGCATCACTGAACTAGAGAGAACTCTTACCTAATAAATCCTTATAAATGCTTATAAATCCTTATCAGAACATTTCAGGTGGAAAGATTTGTATTTTTCATGAGCACAGCTTTTCTTCAGGACTTCAAACACAGGGTTTTTTTTTTTTTTCAGGTTTGTAATCAAAAGTTAATTATTATAAATATATTCCAGTTTCTATTATTTGATTTTCACAACTGCAATCAGGTTACAGCTTTAAACATCACACTATTCTATTTAGGAGGCAGAATATTAAATAATTTTCTGCAGGAACCTCAACTTCAAACCCACAGCTTGGAGCCAGAGAACTCTAATTAGTTTAAAGTCTAGCGACTTGCAGCACAGAATTACTTTTAGCTGTGTGAGTTCACTTTTAATAGAATCACAAAGAAGATAATCCATTTCATGGTTTACAAAAAGCTGCTGACAACTGATTTTTCCCCACATGAGAGACCTTGCAGAGTTACCTTCCTATCTCTGTGCAATCAAATCAAGTGCAGAGTACACATCCATCCCCAGCACAACATGAAAACACTCATTCCTAGCACAATTTAGCAAATTGGAGTTAATCTGGTGCAATTAAGTAGATTCATTAGTGATACTGGGTATTTATGAATTATATCAGACAACCAGGTAATCTTTAAAGTATCTTCCTCTAAAATAAGAACACAATTTTCCAATCATTTTTTTCCTAGTAAAGGTTATGCAAAGAAAGGGTTATTTCAGTCAACATCTGCACTTCCTCTTGGTGCTTCTCTTACTTCTTACCTTGGAGTGAAGCCAATTGTTTGAACTTTTGCTTTTTGATGGGTAAGAAGAACAGCACTTCTGCTCCTCCTGCTGTCCTCCACAGCTCTGACTCAGATTTGGAGCCTGGGCTGGATTGGGAAATAAAGGAACAGCAGGAAGAGACCAGGCTGCTCTGGAGGAACAGCTCTGAGAAGGGAATATCTCCCAGCCCTGGCAATAACACACTGCCTGTGATGGAGACAGACACCAGGCAACGCCAGCTTTGCCTTTGTGCTTATCTCAGGTGGGATACCAAGACAAATCTCAAATTCCAATGATCAAAAGAAGATCAAAGAGGTGCTTTTGGGCTGGAATTTTGAAGAATGGGAATGTGCCTAAACCACGTTAGGTTTTGTGACTTTCAAATCTTCGAGCCTCTGTAAAAATTACAGCCTACAGGGTATGGCTGAACACACTCAAACCTGACTGCACTTTCCCTGTGTTTTAGTTAGTGTGAGGGATTTCCTTTGAAGTGGAGAACTTTGGGGCACTCATGTATTAGCATAGAATCAATGAGAAAGAATCAAAGCAAAGAGCAGCAAACAAAATAACAAGATGGAAAGAACAGGCAAAGAAACCCAGCTGCTCTGAGTAAAGGGGAGAAAGCAGAATTTCTGTCTTTTATTGCAGATGGAGCTGGTTTCTTTCCCAACCTATGCATGTGGAAAAACATATAGATAAGAGAAAAGACAGCATGAGATAAACTCTAATTTCACTGGATTTTTGGGGTACATCAAGTGATCTTTATCAGATCTCTAAACCAAATCTTTCTTTTCTGCTTTATTGCATAGTTCTTTTCCTGTTGTAAAAGTAATTTCTTAGCCACAAACTGCCTGTTGTTATCTCCGAAACACCACTTGTCTGGTCTCAAATCCCAGTCAAGGAACAAGAAATCAGCTCTGTTTTCCTCATCTGGTTGCCTTTGACTGATCTGAATTTGAGCTCAAGGGTGCAGTGGCAATTCTGCCTCGATCTTACTGAGCCGTGGCCTCGCTGTGCTCAGCAGCTCTCAGAGGAGCAATTATGGCTCCTGAGTGGTGATGGGAGCCAGGGTGTGGAGAAGTGTCAGGCTGAATGGCAGAGAGCTCCTGCCTTAGGAAGGGTTTCAGTAAAATGTTAGTGCAGGTCCAGTGACCTGAAAGAAATGGAATATGTGGCTGGTGTGTTAGAGCAGCCAAGCAGCTGCTGCAGGGCTGCTGCACACGGGAGATACCTGTGGGAACCAGGTGTGCACTCACACACAGCCCTGCCTCCTGCCTGACTCCATCCTAGAAGGGAAAATACCCACAGGATTCCTGAAGATGCTTGTCCAGTTCCTCAGACAGATACACGGAGTCTGGTTTTAATATCGCTAATGCTTCAGGCACAAACGTGGTCAAAGAGTGGATTGTTGTGAGGTTCTGTATTCATAAGGAATATCAAAAAAACCCAAAACAAACCCACAAACCCCCTACTCTCAGAGTATTTAAGCAACAGATTTAACTCACCTCTAAAATTTGCAGTGCTACAAAAATTGCCATATTGTAAATCCCTGGGCACCCCTGACAGAGGCAGGAATGATGAGGAGGACTCCATGTTCCCAGAAGGCCAATGTATTACTTTATTATACTATATTATATTAAAGAATACTATACTGTATGAAAGAATACAGAAAAGATATTTACTGAATGTTTAAGAGATAATAGTGAAAACTCCTGATTCTTTCCAGAGTCCTGACACAGCTTGGCCCTGGCTGGCCAATGAGTCAAAACAACTCACAGCAGAATCCAATGAAACAATCACCTGTGGGTAAACAATCTCCAAACACATTCCACAGGAGCACAGCACAGGAGAAGCAAATGAGATAAAAACTGTTTTCCTCTTCTATAAGGCCTCTCTTGCTGCCTTTCAGCTTCCCAGGAGAAAAATCCGGGGCGAAGGAATTTTTCCAGAGAATGTGAATGCCACACTGCCACAGTTTAATTCTCTATTTCTTGCCACCAGTATGTTCTCATAGACTTGCCAGCCATGCATGCAATTAATGCAGCTTTCTCACTGGGTTCACAAGAGAGCTGAAGTTCACAGCAAAACCTCACACACAAAATTTCAATATTTTATAACTTACACACATTTTGAGCTGGCTGCTGGTGGCTGGGCACTGCTCCCTCCATGGCTGTCTCTGTTTGTCACAGGCACCACCACAATTGAGAAATACGACCTCAGGACCAACAGCTGGATCCAGATTGGGACCATGAACGGGCGGCGGCTGCAGTTTGGGGTGGCAGTGATTGACAACAAGCTCTACATCGTGGGGGGCAGGGATGGCCTCAAAACCTCCAACATCGTTGAGTGCTTCAACCCCGTCACCAAGGCCTGGACCGTGATGCCCCCCATGTCAACACACAGGCACGGCCTGGGTAAGAGGGGCTCTGCCTCTGCAAACCTCCCAGCACACACAGAGGGGTTTGATCCACGCCAGAACTGCTCAGAAAACTTCTAACAGCATGCAGTGACACGCAGCAATATTTGCAGAGGATGTTTTTCAAAGAGGGATTTGCTCATTGCCATGATTTTATGATTCTATTACTACCCACCTAACTAGCATTGGTCTTCCAGAGTTAATTTTGCTGGTAGGAAATTCCAAAATATAAGCTATAGTGAAAATAATCAACTTCGCATGATTTAATGGTCAAGGGATATGTTTGCAATACAATAACAACCTGATTTTATTATTTTTTTTCAATAATATGAATTAAGCCCAGAGGTCCACCTGGGCTTAATCAACCACCTCTCTAACTCAGATCAGGGCATTACCCACACTGAAGAAAACAGTGTATGGAAATAAGTACAACTTCACCAGCTCTAATGTTGTAATTACAAGAAGTTTTACAAAGCTCTGCTGTGGCTTAGTATCTATGTTTTTTTTAACTGCAAAATAATCCTTAATATTATTCACACTGAAGGAATAATATGAATTGGAAATCTAGAATTTATTTCCAGAACTATAAAACATAAGGCTAAGTTTACAGATGAGTAGACTGTAATGGAGGGAAGATTATGATTTCTGAATTTATATATCCCAGGCCTGATGAAAGAGCTGGCTTCTCTTAAGTTACAGAAACAGGTATTGCTTGAAATCATCAGTAAGTTCAAATGTTATGGAATATTTTTATTTTTATGGATAATAGAGGAAGACTGATCCAGAATTATTTGGCAGACCATTGTGGCCTGTGTTACTTTCTCCACTGCTTGACAGAGAAAGGGTCGTGTAGGGTTTTTACCAGATAGAACACAAAATTTATGAAACCAAATACTAGTAGCTGGCAAAGGGGAAGAAGACCAAACAGATGAAATAATTTGCATTGCAATCTTTAAAATTCCTGACTGCAGGGGCATAATTCTCCCCAACAAGCAGGTCACAGCCATAAATTGGAGTGCCCAAAGTTTGGCTTCAATCTGTGCCTGGTTTGCAAAGCTGCCTCACACTTACAGCCCCCATTACCTTCAGGGAGATTCTGTGCAGTTGGTGCCTTTGAAGAAATCAGGCCATGTATATTTAGGCCTGAAAGACAGATTTAGACAACTTTTAAGCAGCTGGATTGAAACATTTTGCCTCACCTAACAAAGGGAGCAAAGAGCAGCAGCAGCTCCCAAAGGGAAGGCACCAAAGCCCTTCTCTGGAGAAGCACAATGGCCCAGGCTTTGTCCACCCAGAGCTTTGCAGTGACGGCCAAGCCGGCTCTCCTGTGCCTCAAGGGCAGCAGATAGGAGCCAGCTCTTATCCAAGAGGCATTAAAATGTTGTGGTGCTCTGGCTGGTAAGGACAGCCAGCTACCCACCCACCCAGGCTTCGTGCTGGCAGCACTACAGAGCTTCAGCTGGCTCAGAATTAGGAGAGGTTTTTGGTTTGGGCATATTTTTCATTGCCTGACTCGAGTCTTGCCTTTTTGTAGAACAACATCATTCCCCAGTTAAGGCTCAAATTTGTTTCAGAGCAAGGTCACCAGAAGTGAAAGTGAAAAAAGTCCAAGAAGAGAACATCAGAACTAAAGCAGCTTTCCTCTAATCTTTTGGCAAAAGATAATGGTTATTTAGAAGAGCACTGCATGTGAAGTGCTTGTTTATCTCTGTTTATTCTTCCAAATGAAAAGGCAGCTTTCAGATCATTTAATACCAGCCAGAATTCCTTATCTGCACACAGGGAATTAACGCACGAAACGAATTCGCCGCCGGTCTCTGAAACCAAGAGATAATTTGTCCCTAATTCTGTCTCTCAAGGAGTGGCAATGCTGGAAGGACCAATGTATGCAGTTGGTGGCCACGATGGCTGGAGCTACCTGAACACCGTGGAGCGCTGGGACCCGCAGGCGCGGCAGTGGAATTACGTGGCCAGCATGTCCACCCCGAGGAGCACCGTTGGGGTGGCTGCCCTCAACAGCAAGTATGGCAACAGGAAAATCTCTCTCTGGGCTCTCATTTGCTTCCTTCCCTGCAAATGCAGCTTCTCGAATTTTATTTTCAGGCTTATGGTTATTAATGGCCTCGAGGAAACAAAGACAGAAAAATGTAATTTGTAGAAATAAGAAAAGAAAGCCTTTCCTCTGCTGTGTGGTAAATTGATTGCAGGCTTGCAGTCAGGTTTTAAAAACATTTCAGCCCTTTCAAATGATAGCAGAGTGAAAATGTTATTACATGCACATCAGAATTTTACCTGGAATGTAACATATGGGGATATAAAATCAGCTACTAAAAACATATTCCAAGTTTATGTTTACACTTTAAAATCATTGTGTCTAAATAGACTTAATGTGTACAGAAACAAAGTCTTTCCTTTGTCATACAAATTCACAACCAATTTCTTAAGAGGTGTCTGAAGTGCTTAATGGAAAGGAGATGAGTTTATTAATTAGGTATGGAATAACCAGCCTCTTAGAAATCCTATCCTATCCAGATTTGCTCCACCCTCCATCTCTTGCTTAAATACACAAAATCAAGTGTTAATGTATTGAAACATTCTGCTAAGATGCTAAAGCCACTCAAGCCCTTTTATATGGGAACAGACAACTGTGGATCTTACAAAAACCTTGTAAAAAGCCTCAGGTTATGGAGAATACAGCTTGAGCCAACATTTCTTACTTAACCCTGTGGGAAGCTCTTAGCAGTCTGTAGGGGCTGGGAACACTCAGTTACATGCAGACAACTGCATTTACCTGGGGCCTTTGCCACTGGCTTCCCTGATCTCTTTGTAAATTCCCAAAAAAGAGAAGGATAAAAAGCAGAAACAGAAATGCCAACAAAGGGATATTTGTAAATTCAAGCTAGGGGTTTGCATTCATATTGCAGGCAGGATTAAAATTGTAGCTCAGAAGTCCAAGAGAGGCAGAAGTGCCTCTGCAGGTCCCTGCTGTACCTCAGAGGAAATGCTCTCAGCAGAAACTCCACCAGAAACTCCTCCTGGTGCCTTCCACAGCAACAACATGCAGGAAACCACTTTGTCACAGAGGAAATCAGCCTGATCCTGACTCTGTTCTCAATCATTGCTGATACAAACTGTCTCCAGCAGGGCTTGAATCACGTCTGTTAGTCTGGTGATGTAATTTCTGGCATACCAGATCAAATGTCCATCACTCAGTGCCACTGCTGCGCTCCAACCAAGAGAATGCTTCTCCTTTTCCTGTTTCCCTAAACCACGCCATATTTTTTCCTGTTTAACCCCACCAGAAAAGCCTTTGCATATCTGTGGAGCAGCACTTTTGGACCAATAAATGGTCCATTGAGAACATCAGTCAATAATGCTATATTTGGTCTATTCCTCAGAGAATGGGAAACACCACCGTGTTTGTAGACATGTGGTAGAAAACAAAGGATCCCAACCAATCACTTTGTGTATACAGAGATTTCCTTGCCCTGTGGAAGCTGTGTAAACAAGCAGGCTGTCTCAATGGCATGATGTGAAAAGAAAATAAATCAAAGCTTCAAGTTTTGTATGGATCAGACAACAAACTGCACAACCAAACTCAATTCTATCAAGTGAACAAACATTGGGAGAGAGACAGCTGGGGATTTTTTATTATTCTAATGGTGAATAGAAGAATCTTCTAGTTAAAATATGCATCAGAGAAGTCTGTAAGCTTTTTAAGTCTCTGGAATAAAAAAGGCACTTATAAAGGAAAATTCAGCTGATCTGGTTTACTCTGGGCAAGTTCCACATTTCCCTAGGTCTCTAATAAGATGCACTAAATAAATGAAATTTCCTGGCAGAAAACAATAAAGATGTGAAAGGGAGCGGAAAAACCAGCACATGTAACACCTGGACACATCTTCAATTACATTCCATCCTAGTCCAGCAGCATCCAAGTCAGCTTGAGACCAGAAACAAGTTCAGGCTTTGGAAAATTCATTGACAAAAAGCCACAGCCCTCTGACATTTTTTAATATGGATTACCACAATTTATTCCTAAAAATTGCCCCAACATTTTTAGCAGGGATTACCTCAATTTATTCCTAAAAGTTGCCCCAATGCTTTTTAACAGGGATTACAACAATTTGTTCCTAAAAGTTGCCCTGACATCAGCTGTTTAAATCTCTGTTTGCTAAGTGCCTTTGGGCTGAACAGACAAGATGACACAAGGTGGTCCTTTCTGTCCAGCAGATTTTCTTAAATACAGACTCAGGAAAATATATTTACTATATGTTTTATATATGTTTTTGGTATCTATTCAAGTTATTAAAGTTAGCTGAATGGGAAAAACTTTCAATGTGATAATATGTTGAATACTCTGTAACCCTGTCCCAGGGAATGCCACCATATGTTTCAAACATATGCAGCATCTTTCAATTCAGCTCTTTCTATTGGCTCACATTTAGAGGACCTGACTTGAATTTTTAAGCTTAATTTTCATATGTGGCTGCTTGAACATTTCCACTGTAAGTGAAGAATGTAACTTCATCTAACACAGCTTTATGTTAGATGGCAAACGTCTGACATGTTTGCCTTTGAGCAAAGGAAGTTCTGGAGTGCAGCAAATAATGGCAATTTTGAAGTGTTCTGCATGAAGCCAGCCAAATAAAATTCTTATTAGTGGGGGAGTAAAGACTGAAATTGTTTTCCTGCTTGTGGGTTGCTGTCCCAGGCTGTACGCAGTCGGCGGGCGAGACGGGAGCTCCTGCCTGAAATCCATGGAGTGTTTTGATCCTCACACGAACAAGTGGAGTTTGTGTGCCTCCATGTCCAAGAGGAGGGGTGGTGTTGGTGTGGCCACCTACAACGGGTTTCTGTACGCCGTGGGAGGCCACGATGCTCCTGCTTCCAACCACTGCTCCCGCCTGTCCGACTGCGTGGAGAGGTAGGAAATTATTTTGCTTTTTTTCTTTTCTCTTTACACTCCAGGAAGGGATTCTAGAATAAATTCTCCTCACAGTTGGAATCTTGTGTTTTTAAAACACATTCCACCTTTTTAAAGTAATGTTTGAGTGGGAATAACTGATTTCCAATACTTTTGTGATAACAAAAGAATTAAACCTCAGCAGCAAATTCCTCCCTTCTGCCTGAGCTACCCAAGAGACAGGTGAAAGGAACTGAAGTACTGAGACAAGTTAAACATGTGACCTTCCTATTTATCAAATGCCAGAACTCAGGTTTAGGCTGCTTGTGACATGTACTGTAGGAATACTTTTCAGTTGTTCTTCCCATAATTTGACTGACACTGATAAAAGTAGTAAAAATATAAGAAATATCAGAAGGTCTTGTCATTTGGGGAAAAGAAAGGAAAACTGAGCAGGTGTTAAACCCTGTTGTGAGCAACAACAGCCAAATGCTGTTCCCAATTACATGGGGTAAAGCAGGAATTACCTGCAATTCACTGCAATTTATATTGGAATAAATCATAAATAAAAATCAATATTAATGTAAGATGCTGCCACGCATTTCATGTGAGAAACTTAGAACTACTACAAAAGATATTTAACTTCTATAAACTTCTCTGAAAACATTAATTCTGATAATAAACAGAAAACCAAAAGCTTTATGGAGGAAATGAGAAAATATTGAAATTAACTTTGCTGAGTCAGCTGCTATCATACCTTCAAGTCGCATTTGTGTTTAAATTGTATTGATGCCTTAATGTAATTGAAATGAAGAGATTGTAATCAAAAAGGGAAAACAGGAGCATTTTCTGCGTGCTTGAAGGCCCCTCTAGTGGCTAAATCAAAAACTGAATTGTGGCATTCACATTCTCTGAAAAAATCCCTTTGCCCAGGATTTTTCTCCTGGGAAGCTGAGAGGCCTTAGAGAAAAAGGAAAACAATCCTTATCTCATTTGCTTCTCCTGTGTGGAATGTGTTTGGAGATCGTTCCATTGGATTCTGCTGGGAGTTGTTTCAACTCTTTGGCCAATCGGGGCCAAGCTGTGTCAGGACTTTGGAAAGAGTTTTCATTATTATCTTTTTAGCATTCAGTAAGTATATTTTCTGTATTATTTAGTGTAGTTTAGTTTAGTATTCTTTAATATAATATAGTATAATCAAGTAATAAATTGGCCTTCTGGGAACATGGAGTCCTCCTCATCATTCCTGCCTTTGTCAGGACATTCCCAACAAATACTATACTGAATCACATCTCAGCTGCACCCGTTCAGAAAAGCAACACAGGAGAAAACAAGCAAATAAATTTAAACCTGAGTCGTGTCTCCAGCACGCATTTGTCTGAATTTGATCCCCACACCTCCTAGGTATGACCCCAAAACAGACGCTTGGACCACGGTGGCCCCTCTGAGCGTGCCGCGGGACGCGGTGGGGATCTGTCCCCTGGGGGACAGGCTCTACGCGGTGGGCGGCTACGACGGCCACTCCTACCTGGACACCGTGGAGTCCTACGATGCTCAGAACAACGAGTGGACAGAGGTAATGGGAAGCCAGGGGGTGCAGGGGCTCTTCCTGCAGCTGGGAATGATTCTGTTCAAATAACCGGGAAACCGTTGCCGGTTTGGGGAAAAGCTCCCCAAAGGGTCAGGATGTAGGTAATGCTGTATAATACTGGAGGTGGGCTTCAATAAAATATCAGCTCCCTCTTCTGTGAAATAACCACGGAAAACTTTTCACACTGAGGGGTGGAGGAAATGCATGGCCAAGCAAACCAGCTTGCACAAGCACTTTGGGTTTTAGGTGTTCAAATTCAGGGCTGGTAGATGTGGTGCGTTTGTCAGCCATACTCTCTTCTGGAGGCACCTCCAGGCTTTTATACTTATGGCCCTCCCCACTGAGACCAAGAGGAAATCCCTGCGTGCCAGGCTCCTTTTGCAGCCACACAGTCCCTGGGTTTGGAACACTGGCTATAAAGACCTTTGAACATGTCAGGGGGACAACCCCAGGCTAAACACTTGTAACTGAATTTTGCCAAAAAGTCCAAACTGTGTCTTCACACCTTAGTTAAACCTATTCTTTTTTTAGCATTACATCAGTTTGAATAAACAAATTTCTTTCCTATTAATCTGAAAGTAATTTCTTGTCCTATCCATAGGGTGCTACTAAAAATGTTTCCTCCTTTTTCTTTTCCTTTTCCTTCTTCCTTTTCCTTTCTAGGAAGTTCCTGTCAACATTGGCAGGGCTGGAGCATGTGTGGTTGTTGTGAAGTTGCCCTGAGGACTGTAAATTATCATGAAACTGAACTGAGTGGAGTCTCAGAAGTCAAGAAACATTTCCAGGACAGTACAGACTGCACACACCTCAGCAGCCTCCCTTACAGACAATATCTACCCCTGAGCCATCACACCATGACATCCCAGAAGTGTCTTCCTGCTATCACAAAAATCAGAAAACTGCAGAAGTGAATTACTTTGTTATGCCTAATGTGTAAAATCCAGTAAAATGGTTTAAATGTTTGAATGGTTCAGGTTTGTTACAAAATTGTATCCATTATTTATAAACTGCAGCAGTGAGAGATGTGTATAAGATTTCAAAAACTTTTTTCCTTTCTATATTGTCAGGAATGCTAAAGTTTATAAAAAAAGCTTTTCTATTTTAAGTACATGAAAATGACTATGAAGCACTTCCAACAGGGAACTGCACAAAAAGAAATATTTACTCCTAAGTATTACTGTCAACAGAACATTCTCTGCAGAAGCAACTTAATTTCTATGTTCAGAAATTAAACTCCTAAATTAACTTTAAAATCAAATCAGAGAAGGAGATAATTTGTTTCTTCTTTACCATCCAGCACTGCCAGAACTGTGACAGAATATCCATTTTTAGCAGTGTATAGAACTGAATAGTAGGGTTAAGGTACCTTTATCCTATTGTGTGCCAGCAGAAAGAAATCTCTCTTGTCAACACATAATGCAAATATAATTTGCAATAATTTTCAGTGCATAGATTTGTGATATTTTAATGCTGCTCTGTGTGTCAGGTTACTCATGGATTTCTCTTTGCCCACTAACCATCTGTCAGTATGTGTTAAACTAATCTGACTATTCTTGGGATAATAACCATACATTAAATTTTAAAACAATCACATGATTACATTCCTTGAATATAACTTGCAAAATGAAATTTTTATATCATATTGATATGACAATCTTTGACCTCAGCTGAGAATTACCAGCTTTCTCTCATGTACAGTAGAAATATGGTAAGGAATAAACCACACCCACTGTGTAACTTTAGATACCATTTATGTAAACCTGTTTATGTTCTCTCTGGAATTAGTGGAATGATAAGAATCAAGAACAAAGAGGAAAAGGATCACCTGAGAACAGCACATGGTATTCCACATGCATGATATTTTCTTTTTGTGTGCCAATTTCTACTGTTTTGCTTTAATTTCCTTTTCTATAATTTCAAAATGCTGAAAGTGTATTCTAGAAAAAAGAATGTATGTAAAATATTCTATGCTGTAAAGCACAATATTTGGTCAGTATCCACCTCAGTGTTTGTTATGTTGTTGTTTTGTCAGTATCAGAAAATTCAGGACAGAGAAAAAGATCTCTGAATGTGTAGGCCAAGTTTCCTGATAAGAATACTGTGGTTTCAGATTTTAGCAATATGCTATTTTAAAACAAATTTATAGTATTAAACCTATCGAATGCCTCTAAAGAAAAAAATCTCACAAGCATATTTATAAAAAAAAGAACATTTTTAACTTTAAAAATCAATTATGTTTATATATAGCATGCTGCATTCAAATAAACTTTACTTTCTCTCCTAAGAAAATTTCAGACTATATTTTATATTTGGACTATACTTTCAAAACTAGAAGACACAGAAGCACCAATCTCATTTTTGTACTCTAAAAGAACAAATAATGCACAAAAATCCCCTTGCCAAGCAAACGGGGAATGAACCCTAAACCAGCTTGTGGGTTCCAGAAGTCACTTCAGAAGAATATCATTAAATATTTTAATTTCCCAGCAGATCAAGAATCTGAAGCAAACACAAGGGGCCAAGCACAGACAGAATCTGCCCATGGTGCTGGGGAGTGGGAGGTGGGTGTTGTTCCTCTCTCCCTGTCCGTAGGGGAGCTGTCTGTCCCCCTACCCAGAACATCTTCTTGCAGCAAACACTCACTTTTAACCATTAAGAAGAATAATTCTAAAACTCCCCCCCCCCCCCCTATTCTTTGTCATTCTGCTTTGGTCCTGCAACAGCCATGTGCAATCTCATGGATATGAATAAGGATTTGTGTGGATGCAGGAAGAGGGTCACTGCTGCTTTTCACTCAGGCTCTAAATCACACTTTTCTCCTAAAACAGCTTCCAGGAACCAGCACAACCTCATGTGTTTGGAAAACACTGGTATTGAATGCTCATTTTTAAAATTCCAACATAAAAATGATACAAACAGTGTGCAACTTGCTGCCAGCGTGGGCAAGAGGCACGTCAGGACAGACTGACAATGCCAATGGGCCTGACCCACTGAGCCTTTGCAGGGAGTTTGAAGTTTTCTTAGCAAAAAGAAGCCTCAAGTGAGAGAAAGCAGCTGAGGCTCCTGAGCCAATTGAGAGGCTCCAATCTCCAAGAGCCTGTTCAAGTCCATAGCACCTTAATCCAAACACACAGAATCTTTGAGATGACACAGAACTCCCCCGCCTTTGTCCCTTCTCAGCTTGCAAATTTTATTAAGTGCTCTATCAGTAAACAGGACATGAAACAGGGAAAACACTTAGATTTAAACCATCCCCTTAAATGTGTCTCAAAACACACACTGCCATGTCTGTAATTGAATAAAGGCTCAGAAGGAGTATTAGAACACTTCCTGTATTTCTTTGCAGCTCTCTAAAGAAATCGTGCCATGAGGTTTGCTTGTGTAAAAAATAACACAAGGCAGAAAAAATATCTCATGGTTTTAGCTTTCAGAAAGCAGCTCCATTTATCAGTTTAATAAATTCAGTAGCTCTTCCTTGCATGAACCACAACCTCTGAGGCAGAGCATGGGAATATTTGCATGTGTGTGTTCTGAGATGAGATGCTCTCATTTCTGTGGCAAGGCTGCTTCAATTTTAAATTTAAGGCTTAAAATTAATGCAGCTTAAGGCTGCATCTTGTTATGGAAACGACACCAAGATAAACACAGGTATGGGGAAAAGGGAAAGGATGGGAAGGATATAGTTTTAGTGGGTTTACTACTGAACTTTAAGGGTTTTGTTTTTTCCATATTATTTGCACAGCTCTGAAAAACCATGTGAAAGGAAACCAGCACTCCACGAAAGGAAACTGGGCTCTTAACAGGAAGGTGGAAGGAAAGAAAGCAAGAGAATTTGAAGGTTTGGGTGATAATATCTACATGAGCTGCAGCAGCAATGACCCTTTATGTAAATAGGATTTATGGGGAGCATGGATACCACTTACCCATGAAATCAGTTCTGGGAAAGGCTGGAGATGCAGCTTAGCCCTGACTCTGTCCAGTGGGAGATCTTTAGGCCAAGAGCATAAGCCCAGAAAAGTCCCTCCCATAACTGTAGCAGTGACACAGTATGGAAGGCAGTATTAGAGCTATTTACAGCTGTCACAATAAAAATAAATTGTGTTCCTGATAGAATAACACAGCTGCTACTCTAAACCACAACCTCAATTGATCAGTTCAGGGTGTCTTCAAATTGTACAAACCAAGGAGTGAACACCCTCCACTCAGAGCTTATAGCAACTTCATAAGGATTTTCTCAATCCAGGCAGTAACATGAGATTTTTTCCCTGACAGGGTCACACATACTACATTTTCCACACTGGGCATTTCAGTGTGAATTTCCTTAGAGTTTCTTGATGTTTGCCCATGAATTTTTCACTCAGGGCAGACATGACACACTTAGACCCATTTCTTAGTAATGAGTCCTCTTCCTCAGCAAATTGGATAAAACTTTTCCCATTCCCCAGTCCTTGCAAAGTCCTGAGCACGGGGATTTGAGCCAGGCTTGAGCTCAGCTCAGGCTCGGTTTGCCATTCAGGCTCTGCTCAGAAGATGGTGCTATGTGACAATTTTTGGGGAATCCTGGCTCTTCCTAAGCGAACACGAGGCTACCTTGTAGTAATATTTATCCTTGAAATATAAATCCACTCTTTAATACTCTCCAGAGTATTAAATACTGTTCCATTTAGTGGAACTGCCTCATGGACACGCTCCCTGCACACTCAGACACTGCTTAGCTCCTCAGGAAAGTTTGGAATCAAAAGTTACTGAGTTACAGCAAAGCCCCTTCTTTAAATATCCCCAGAGCTGGTACTGCTGCCCTGGTGCCTGTCCCAGGTTTTGGCACATGGAAATCAAAAGTTGTTTGTATTTGATTTGGCTGAGCTCAAATCATGGAACCCACTTCTCTGGCTGCAAAGGTTTGGGATGAAGAGCCAAGGATGTGGGCAGGTGGATGAAGAGAAGGGTCTATTTTGGCCCATTAGCCAGGTAGCCCCCAGCACCCAGCCCTGACTTCATCCAGACATTTTAAAGCTGCAGCTCCTGATGTGAGGTAAAACTGCACAGCTCTGCCCTTTAGGAAATGCACATGACAAATCCATAGGTGTCAAAGCCATCAATAAAATATAAAAAGGTTTCTGCCCTGTTTCCCCATTTTTCATGGTAGGACAGCCATGAAACAGAGCCAGAGGTGAATACAATGTGCTTTACATGAAAGATAAGGAAACTTCATACAGTCCTGACAGTTCTGTTTTGTAGGGAATAAGGCAGGGCTTCATCCTTCCACTGCAGCAGGGACCAGGGAATGCTGGATATTCCCAGATATTGGATGCAACCTTTCCAGGATTCAGCAGTCTCACCTCATCTCTCTAAATATAGAGCTGCAACTTGCTTTTGTATGTAGTTCTCCCTGTCACCTCCAATTTATAGATAGCTCACTGATACGACTTCCAGAATTCAGAAAGAGGTTCTGAAGCAAAACATTAAAAAATACAGTTTATGAATTATTCCTTACAGATAATAGAGACTAATTTACAATCAACTTCATACTGTTTATAAGACAGCTCTAAATACAAACAGTAATTTGAAAAATGTTGGGGAAAGTGAAGTGTTAGAGCACTTGAAACTGACCCTTTTCTCTGCTATACTTTTGATGAAAGGGGTAACTATTCCTCACTGACTTCTGTCAGCTCAAGGTAAGTCTGAGCTCAGAGACATTTGACTATGCTCTGTAGAGGAATTAAAACACCACAAATATATTAATAATCTGTTGTGAGCCACCACTATTACATGGCAAAGTTTTCTTTTGTTTTTTTCAGGATTTACCCCCTATCAAAGACATTTCCTCAATAGTTACAACTATGGGGCAAAAGAAACTCCATAAGAAAACCTCTTTATTTCTGTGACACAAACAGCAGAGATAGAAAGAGAGACAAAAATTCAAATTTATTGCCTCAGCTTCCCAAATTCTTCAGTGTCCAACTGGTCCCTTTTAAAATCCAGAGCTAATATTTGGGTGCACCTTTTTACTAAAATGTCTCAGTGGCTCTTTCCCTGGCTCCCCCTCCTTACTAAAAAGGAGATTTCTTCCAAAAAGCTTGGAAATATAATTTCCCTAGAGGCTCCTCTATGCATTATCTCCCTCCTATTCTCACAAAAAACATCTCCTATTCTCTTCAAAACAAACATCCTGCCCCCAAATCCTCCAAACCCCCACGTGCCAAAGGCTTTCCTGCCTCTGAGATTCCCCTCCCAAAGCTCAGCTTTTATCTGACAGTGCTCACATGTAAAATCAGGCACGAGAAAATAATGCCAATTGTCACCAAACCAGTCCAAGTGGGAACAGTTTTAATTTCAAGCATTCAAATGTAGGCTAATCTTTCTTAAAATAAAGATAGAATCAGCACTTCTAGATGAAAAAATAAAAGAATAAAAGCCTGTGTACAGCTACTGAACAACTGATGATAATTGAAAAACCCCATTCTGCCCAAGGCATCTCTGATAAGAATTGATTATCAAAGACCTCATTAGTTGCTTTCACTCCACACTGTTTGTGCTGAACAATAGTAAATAAAAATTCTTGTGATGATTGTGTCTTTACAACCTTAAGTATTGCACGAGCTCAGAAAAACATGTGCTTGTCTGATTCACTTGGGGAAAACACTGTGCCATATAAAGAAAAATTCATTTTAATCACACTCAGTAATCAGATGCTTTTGTGGGAAAAGGGGCCTGCAGCTGCTAGATGGAGTCAAACACGCTGCAAGAATAAAGAAAAATCACTATGGCATGTTCTTCCCCAGCAACATTGCACACACTTCATTAACAACGTCCTGTAAAGCTGGGAGAGGTTGGAGAGAGGAGGTCAGGAGATAAAAGAGACACTACAGAGTAGGGAAAAAAAAACAAACCCAAAAAGTAATTCCTCTGAGGAACCCGTCAAACTTAATTTGATCTTTAAAATACAATAAAATACAATATAAAAATCTCATTTGATGCTTTACTACAGGAAGTAAAAAGGGCCATGAAGCAAAGCAGGAGCAGTGAAGCTCTAAGTGTACACAGGAGCATTTCTTGCAGACTTCTTTCCTGTTTTCTTCCTTCCAATAGCAGAATTGTCAGATCAGAAAGCAACATTTTATTTGGAATCTGTTTCTCTCTATACTTAGGAACTCAGAGATGAAAATTGTGTATAAATTCACATTTCAATTACCTAGCATGCAGACATAGCAACAGAGTTAAAATTCATGGTGATTAAATGCCAAGAGGTTTTTATTTCCTTTAGCAATAAAAAGCTGGAGGCCTTTAAGAAAGGTTAAAAGCCAACAAGATCTGAAATGTAATGTAATTTTCTTAAATCTCAACAATCAATCCCTGTGAACTTCACTATACATATATTTTTTGTTTCTTTGGTATCTCCTTGTATTTCTTCTCTTTTTTTCTTGGTCAAAGCTTTTTTACTTAATTTTATTTTTGTAGTTTCTCCACTAGGTTGTCACCATAAAACCCTTCTAATTCTCTTATGACTGTTGAGTTTATTCAGCCCTCCAGAGACAGATATAACGCAAAGTCCACTACAATGTTGGCATCTTCTCAGAAAAGTACTGTAGCTACTGATCAAAGTAAACTTTTGCTAAAGTTGTTTCAGGAATATTGTTTGGAAACCAATTTGATAATTCTCATTATCTTGAATGGCTTCTAGTCCCCTAATTTACTGACATAGCTCATTGTTGGTGTTATTTAAAATGCAGAGCTGTGTGCTTTACTCTCAAATTCTCCTTTGAGAACAGACATTTGTAAGTGTTTAAACAGAATTTTGTAGAATTGTGATGGGATATTGACTGATAACTGCAAGCAACAAAAGCTTGATTTGAGCATGCAAATAACTTCTTTTTCAGCTAAAAGCATTTTTTTATACTTTTGTATTGACAGAGTCAGGATTTTAAGGGACACTGCAAGAATCTAAAAGTGATGTGCAAATTAAGATATAATTTCTGTGCAGTGTATTCAAAGTTTATTTTCTCCAGTGTTAAAAGCTCATTTGCTCTTCTATCATAAACTGTCAAATAAACTGAGTTCAAGCTGTGCTATCAAATACATCAGACCATGGCTTACCCTTATGATAAACAGATTTTATTTTCTATGTTTCTTGACCTATGAGAAGCCCAGATGCACTTCATAAAGCAATAACTTCATTTGAAAATGAAACAGACACCTATTCAAATGTGGTCCCATTGCTGGAGTGTCAAATAAGGAATGTTGAGATAATTTAGTTCTCAGTTTTTCAGAGGGAGCTAAAGGAGCTTTGTGGGCAGGTGGGGGTCAATCTCTTCTCTCAAACAAGAAGTGAGAGGATAAGAGAAAGAGAAAACTGAAACTCAGGCTCCCTCTGTGAAGGACCAAACAGGATTAAACAAGAGCAAACAAATGATTTGAGGAGGATCAAAGACCAAAAGGTGATATTCCACATTATATCTGTAAAACCCCCACACCCTGAGCCTCCTGCATGTCTCAAATTTCAATAGAGACAGATTTTATTTTTAGTCTGCCACAGGTGATAGCTCAGAAAGTCACCCAGTCTAGCCAGTACAGCTGTAATGGCACTCCAAGCTATTTTTACAAAGCAAATCAATTTTTATGTATGGTATCGAGTTACAATATCACTAATTTAATTTTGTCTTATAAAAAAATACCCCGAACAGCAGACTGTTTGGCTGAAAGCTCAAAGGAAATGAAAAAACTGCATTTCAACCTCAGAGAAATCATTGTTTGCACTGGATAGAAAATTCAAAATAGGGCTGAAACATTTGAGAAGGAAAGAAGGAAAGAAGATAGAAAGAAGGAAAGAAGCAAGAAGAAGGGGGAAAGAAAGAAGGGGGAAAGAAAGAAGGGGGAAAGAAAGAAGGGGGAAAGAAAGAAGGGG
>JAYDZK010000233.1:2316877-2358675 GCA_034509185.1 Euphonia xanthogaster
AAAGAAGGGGGAAAGAAAGAAGGGGGAAAGAAAGAAGGGGGAAAGAAAGAAGGGGGAAAGAAAGAAGGGGGAAAGAAAGAAGGGGGAAAGAAAGAAGGGGGAAAGAAGGAGAAAAGGAGGAAAGAAGGAAAGATGTGGTGCATCTCTGACTAGATATCCATTACTTTTATGGTATTTTTAAAGTTTAAAAGCTTGTTATGTGTCTCAATAGTAACATATTTAACAGACAATTATATTACTGGGGAAAAAATGCATACAGCTCTTACAAAAGGGACGTGCTGTTTTTGGGGGATGGAAGCTGTGACCATTTAATCCAAAACTAACACTAACATTAAATTCAATATGCTAATTAGGATACTGAAGTGCATAACATTTTAAAGAGAAAGTGTTTTTTTCTAGTGCATATTCATTAATTTGGACTGACAGCAAGTTGATATAACTGTTTCAATTCAAACTGTCATCCACTCTGCCAGGTTTACTAAATGAAATTAATTTCAGTTGACTGCTAATAGGAAAAGTATTTCAATGACATAAGCATGGTATTTATTTATTTATTTTAATACATGTTCAGGGCTGGAATGGCCACTGGACCTCAGTAGCCTTTCATTTTGGAGAGAGAAAAGAATAGATATTAGTGCCACAGGACAGTAGGAACTACAAGGTTTCTAAAGATTCAAATTTTAGGGAAATTCTTTAGTTGGCTCCATCACCACCAAGCTCCTGCACTGTGTAGTGCAAGCATGAAATTTTTGTGTTCTTGAAGAAAAAGAAGGGACAAAAGGAAACGTCTTCATGACTTCTGAATAAGGAGGGGAAGCAACACAATGAATCAAGAGGGGAATGAGCCATGGTGGTTCTGCATTATTTATCAACAAGTGAGGTGAAGATTTTGCACCATTTAATAAATGTGCAATTTTTAAAACTCAAACCAAAAAATTGTTTCCAGCACGACCCTGAGTTTCAGGCATCCTTAGAATAAATCCTTCCACCAATGACTTTATCAATCAGCATCCCAGTCATCTGGGAAAAACTGATGCATCAATGGTCTTCTTCTAAAATTCTTCTGCAAGGTGAGATTTGGAAAGGTCAGAAACTGCTGGGGGTTATTTTTACAGCCCCCAGTGGGGATTTGCTCTGCACTGCTGGTTGTTCAGGCTGAGTGTGGCTCCAGCAGACCTGGTGCAATGAGCTCTCACCAAGGGCGAGCAAAGCACTGAGCTCTCACACTTTATTTCACAGGATTTCAATTTCAAGTACAGCTACAGCAAAGAAAAATTAAATAATTAAAATTAAATTATCTTTTAAAGAATTTTCATACTCCACTGAACTTTTCTTTTGTCTTGGTCAACACTAAAAATGTTACAGCCTGGGAGGAAAGGAAATCTCACAGCTCAGTGGTGTCACACCTTGATGTCATGCTGTGGTGTTTTAACACAATCACCAGAAAGTACCAATAAACTGCACCATTATTTGCAGTAAAATCAGTAGGATCTGAGTGTGCAAGTGGCCACACACAGCTGGAAATAAAGACTGGAGAAAATCCAGTAGCTAACTCTTAGTTATCAACTCCCCATCCTCTGTGCTGGGATTACTCCTTTTGTACACAATAATAACCACAAAACACCTTTAAATAAACCTATAATTTATTCTTTAGTACATTAAATTCCCTTAGATTCTCAAGTTTGTCTTCATGAGGAAGGAAAAACCATTTTTCTGCAGTCCCATAAAGGTTGTAGCCTTGAAGGGAGGTTGCTGAAGCATTACATGTGTGATTTGTATCAGTTCTTTCTCTCTGTGCCTATTGCACAGGAAAATAATTGCAGCTTAATAGACTTCTTCTGAATAGTATAATTTATATAGAGCATAACTTTTAATGTAGACTGAGGTTACTTTAAGAGGAAAGGTAAATTAAACATTTTAAAGAGTAAAGATTGTAAGCAAATGGACACATAATTCAAAGCTGGAGAAGAATTATGCTACTTGTTGGAAACTGAAAGGTACTAATTTGCATTTCTGTAATCATTAATAGGGGTTATGAGGTGTCAGTGATGTTCCACGTGTGACCTTTTTAGTTTCTAGGTAATGCACCTCAATTAATTGGCTGTGGCACCATAAAGCACCTTTTTCACTGCACCATGGCTGTGCAAAGCAATAAAATTCTGCCTCTGCAGCTGAAGTATGAAATGCACAGCTGACCTCAGCTCTCAGCAGCAGCTCACTGATGCTAATGCAGACCTGCCACTGGCATGAATTCCAGGGCAGGCACGAGCTCAGAGCCCAGCTGATGCTTTCCCAGCTCAGGGTGGATTTCTGTAAAGTCACAGGAATGAATGGCCACACTTTGGAATTCCAGTTTCAGTTCTCAGCTGAGCTGCACACTGAGAATTCTGCTGGAACAAAACTCAACCAACTGCTCTAAATTTCAGTGCAGAAATTGCTATGAAGGGCAAAGCTATGATCCAGTCACACTGTTCCTGTCTTAGGAATATAAATGAACCAAAAATCTTGGTATTGACGGGCATTCCGGACAACACTGATGAACAAAATCAGAAGAGTATAATGAAATATTTTCTACCCAAGAGCCCTATGCTGTAAACTCAATATGGAAATATAATCTGTGAATTAAAATATTCCATTAACTCATTAAGTACTTTGGAAATATTCAGATGAACAAATAGTCATAAGATAATTAATTTTTTTAAACCCCATTGACCATATATTAAAATTCTTGAAGGAAACTAAATTATATCAATTCTCATGAAGGAAAGTGGGCAGCTGTTTTTGAGAAGGGAGCTTGTGCACTTCGTGGGCCCAGCATTGCCCAGGCTGCTCGCTTTGAACAGCCCAAACAACTCCCAAGCTAACTTTTCCTCCAAACCACTGCATGTGACATTGGAAAATGTCCATTTTTAAAAGGAAAACGGTGCAGGAACAGTAAATGATGTGTAAAATTGAGTAAAAGATCTTCACTTTTTCTCCACGTTTTTTGTTGCCAAGTATTCTCAGAATTGTATGGGGTTGACAGAGGATTCAGGAGAAGTTCCATCCATCTGTAGCTTATTTTCATTAAACCCTGTAATTTTATGTCAAAGGAATTTATGTTCTGTTCTGACATGCATCATACTATATGTCCTAGACATAATAAAGTAGTTTCTGATCACCAGAGTTTGAGAGATATTAATTCATTCCACTTAAATTATCCAGAATATGCTCTGTGACTCCTCCATAACAATTTCTGAAGCTTTTCTTTTGCAGAATGTTGATTCTGCTTGTAGGATTTTTCTTTTTCATAAAAATATTTAAGGTTCTATGAAGTAAATATGAAAAAGGCTCTTATGGGCACTGGAAATCTGAGAGGAGATTTAAGTTTCACCTACAGTAAAGCGAGTGCAATTAAACTGAGATGTGAAAGAGCTTTTAAACCTAGTCTGTTAAAGCATTTTATTTGCTTTCCTGTTCATTAGGGCAAGCTCACATTTTAAATAAACTTATACCTCCATTTTGAAACTGTTCAGGTGATGGAGATAGTAATGAATTATTCCAGCACTCGCTTCTTACAGAAAGAGCATCCTTAAAGCCTGGCTCTAGCATTGCCTAACAACTTCTTTTCATACTTAAACCATACTTTTCATGTACTTAAAACCCATGTCTGGGTTTAATGAAGACATCCTTGCAAAGATTTGCAAAGACAAAGGTGAATCAGAGGGCTCCAAAGAGGGATAGAACACCTCCACCAGTGCCCTGCCACCTGCTGCAGCTCCCAGAGGAGCTGGAGCACACCTGAGCCTCAGGTGGCACAGGGTGGGAACCCAGCAGATCCTGGCTCTGCTCACTGAGCCATCTCTTCATGCTGGGAGCCTCTCTGAGGGTTCTGAGCATTTTGTGCTTTTCTTCTGGCTAGAGTTTTCCCCAGGAGCCAAAATGCTGTTTGAAAGGCTGAACAACACCTCCATGGGATGTTTCTTTATGTGTACAGCACACTTCTGATCATGCTCTCCGTGTGTTTAGAAATTCATTAGCAGTGTTTCAAGGTTGTGTGCCTAACTTGCTAAATCACTTCACCTCAGAGGCAGCCAATGAAAGAAAAGAAGGAAAAAAACAGCTTTAGAAAAAACCTCAGAAAGCATTTGCTACTTTTATCTTCAGGAATCATTCTGAATATTAATCGCTCTCAGTAAAAGACTTTGGCCCACATGTAAGACCATCTTCTGAGCTGCAAAATTTTTAATTCATAGCTTATACTGGGGCCTGAGAATGGGAAAGGGAAGTGATTTTCCCAAGGTCTGAGTACAGGCTCGTATGTGGCGTTTCAGGCAGTGAGGGAGGGAAGGGTCCTCCTTCCTGGCAGCTTTTGTTTGGGGGAAATCCAGCAAAATTTGCAAATTTTTAGGTTGGCACCCCACTGTCGTCCATTGCGAGTGGCAGCAAATGGAGCCCATTCTCCATGGGAAGAGAAGTCATTTCCCCAGGGTCTGGGTATCAGCTCAGAGGTGGCATTTGGGGCTCTAAGGCAATGTGGGGTCCTAATTGCTGCCAGCTTTAGTTTTGGAGAAATGCAGCAAAGTTTGCAAATATTTGGGTTTCCCCATGGCAAATGGACTCCTTTTCCACTGGCCACTTGCAATGGACGACAGTGGGGTGCCAGCCTAAAAGGGAAAAGGGAATAGAAACGAGAGGAGTTTCTGCTGAGCAGTTGAACCCTGCCTGTGCTGATGCCCACCCTGCAGGAAGTGACAGGGCAGAGAATTTCTGCTTCCCTGCCTGTGCCAGGAATGAGCAGGATCAGCTGATGCTGGGGTAGGGTGTGAGGATGGCTCCTTGTGGGCCCATCTTTAACTGCAGAGTGCCCTGACTGTCTGCCCTGAGGGCTGGAGATCAATTCCTGAAGCTTTAGGAGAGCCAGGTGTATTTACCCAGGATTCCTTGGACTGGGGCCAAGGTGACACAAAGGAAGATGCTATGGACAAAGCCACAAGGGCAGCCGTGCAGGCAAGCCGAGGCTGAGAGTATCCATCAGCTTTGAAACCTCTCAGGCATTCCAGTGCTTTCAACTGCAGATTCCAGCCTCCTCTGCTGCCATTCCAAACGATCCAACTAATCGTTTGATGAAAGACTTCATTCTTCAAACCTGATCGCTTTAAACAGGAGAGCTTTGCAAACTGATCCTCCTTCATCAACTGCACACTTAAAGCTTTAATTGTGTGAATACTACTCATTTCATTCCAAAATTGCTAGTGAACAATTATCATCTTACCGACAGTCACTTCTATGCAAATCACTCACAGGTCCTGATCAACTTTACAGCAGTTTCCTGCTAAGGGTAATTAATACCATTTCCATGCTCTATGTGATCTCTCTGCTATTATTGTAGCCATAATGAATGCTTAAATTCATAGTAATGAACCAAAGTCCTTTTTTTTTTCCAATATATCCTGATGACTTTTTCAGAAAAAAATTCTTGGACTGAGCCTAGTGATTCAAAAAACCCCACAGCCAATCAGTATCGAGTTTTCTTAGAAAGGAAGTTTAAAAAACAAGACATTATTTTCAAGCCATGAATCGGGGTTTTTCTTTCACAAAAACCAGTGTAAGTGGGGCTGGCAGCTTTGTGCCCGTGCAAGTGTTGTATCATAATCCCCACCAGCAGATCAATGAACTCTTGGACAGAACCACTCAAAATCACCTCCCTTCCCATTATCCTGCTTTCCGGCCTTCCAAGCACAAATTACCCAACAACCTGGCTGCTGTAAGGAGCACCTGCCAGAGTGATGCACGCACAGCCTGCTGCAGTGACAGGGAGGAGGCAGGAGCACTTTTCACAAGGAATAACACAAACTTAGCCACAAACCTGCCTCAGCATCAGGCTGCCTCGATTTCCTGCTGTACAATCCCAGAGCTGCTACTGGACAGGACATTTTGGTGCCAAACCTCTGTGATTCACCACAGGACAAATTGCCAGTGAGGGGTGTGACAGCAGTGATATCCTCCAGCTTTTTAAAGACCTGACACCAGATTATTTTCTCCCTCAGGTAAAGCCTGGAAAAGACAGCGTGGAGGAAATGTGCCCCACTCTCCTATCAGAACAATTTTTAGAGTGGAATTCACAGCCTGACGCCCCTAAGGGTGCTCACCAGTGCAGTCCTGACTATGCTCTGCCTGTAAAAAATAGAGCTTAATTAAAAGCATATATGCTTCCAAATTGCAATTAGTCATATGTGAAACCTCCAGAGATGCAATGTTTGGCTTAGATTGTATCCTTATCTACTGTTTCTAAGCTAGAGGGACAAAACAGATTTTCCTACTTGACATTTAGTTTTGGCATTAGTAAAGCTAAGCAAGGCAAAAAGGACAGACAGGAAATTAATTGGCTGTGTCCATTAGCAGGAAGCCCTGAAGTTATCACTATAGAAACTGTGATGGGGAGTGTGGCTCGGTGAGAGCGGGCTCGGGTGCTGCTGTCACCTCAGAAATTGCCAGGGCACAGGCCAGGGGATGGGAGGTGGATGAGCCACTCAGGCATAGTCAGGGATGGACTCTCACACACTCCTTTGTGGTTATAGCTGCATGGGAATTAAAGTCTCTAATAAAGGCTTCCATTTCCATTAATGAATTACTGGCTTCAGTTCACCGGGGTCGTCTGAAGTGAAAGTGGTTTTGCCAATGGTGGGGATTTAACCCACTCTTGAACTCAGTGAGGGCTGTGAAGGGTGTCACATCCTCCCAGGTGAAAGGAACTCAGGCTCAAGCCCAGTGCTGGAACTCAGGGCCTTCAGGACCAATGTCCCAGGCTGTGCACAGAAACAGCACCCAGGGCTGGTGCTGGGGCAAAGAACATCCTTGGATCATGCTGAGGCCACCAAAAGGGAGGGCAGGAGGGAGATTCCTGCCACAATTCCTGCCTCACTCTGGCTAGCTTTCAAAAGTGCCAAACGGCTTTGCTGGTGGAGATTTTCAAGAATTACCTGCTCCTGCTTCTCCTGCTGGAAAGGAAGGTTTGTCTCCAGCAGAGGGAAGAAAAGGAAAGCCAGTAACAGCCAGAGCTGAGGAAAATCTCTAGGCCAGCAGCCAGAAGGATGAAGTGACATCACATCTCTTCTATTTGTTTGGTGTGTGTATGTAAACTTCATGGCTTACACAAAATGCATGCACACATGACCAGAATGACCTAATTCCCTCCCCAGCCATGCAGAACTCGGCGCTGTATCATCCAATTTCTCACATGCAGTGAGTGAAAACACTTGCCAAGACCCCAAATTCACAGTAAAGGACTGCAAATTCTGCAGAAATTTATCTAAAGGCCTGACATTTTAAGATCTACGTTTTGGCATTTCTCTGTTTTGGTTTATTGAAAAAGCAGAAGGTGAGGGTAAAATAGATTGTTAACACCAGAACCCTGTTCTTTAGATGTGGCACGTGCAATACGTTAAATCCTGCCAAAAGATAAAAATCCTATGAGTTATAAACGAAGCAAGTGCCATGGGAACCTTCAATGCACATGCAAGACTTTAATTAAAATTTAACATTTCCACCAAAGTTTCTAGCAACAGGTGACTCCCACCAGCTCCCACACTGCACACAGAAATATGAACTTCTCAAGTTTTCAAAAGCATGTGTCTAATCAAGTAGCAATTTTTACCACTCTATCAATTTTTCAGTTTTATGCCAATGCAAAAAAGGCATTTTAAAAATCTATTCCTAAAGCTCAGGTCAAGAGCAGACATCTATGTGAAAACCTTGGGGAATGCACTGGAGAATGAGCTGAACACTTTGGGCTGATGACCAGTAGATGGTGGCATAAGCTAAAATACTGAAATATTTGATAAAAAGATGGCAACTGTGATAAAATGACAGCTTTTGTTTTTCCTGAGACTTCAGATCTTTTATCTGGTACCAGGATCCTTTCTGCTTTGTTCTTCTTATTGCAATTGCTGTCTTTGTTCAATTTGTTTAAAGTTGGAGAGAAAGGTGTATTTTATTGTCTTCCATCAAATATTAATTTTCATGTTCTTTGGTCTAGTATTTACACTGCAACTCTATTGAATCAAAAAGCCTTCACTTTCAAGACTCCTGATTAATCAGTTTGTTATTTATTTATAGCATTTAATGCAGGAATAACAATTTTAAAAGGGCAATTCCACTGTTACTTTGGTTCAGCCAGAGTTAAGCTTTAGCAGGATGGGGCAGCACCAGATTTGCCTTGGCACTGGCCAGAGGAATAACAACAGCAGCACCCAAAGGACTTCTCTGGGTATTTGCTCCACAGTGTTCCACCCTGCAGTTCATAAATCATTCCTGTTTCAATACCAAGGAACAGGGAGAGAAACAAAAGCAATTTGCTGTTCTTCATTTGGACTCGCAGCGATTGGGAAGGACCTGATGGATTCGGTGGGACTGGAGCAAAAGCAAAGCTCTGTCACCATCTGTCCCAGAATCAGCTAAAGAGCACACAGCTTTTCCCAAAATCAGGGGAAAATTGGCTCTTGAATTAAATAACTGCTGCCCAGGTGGATCGAGGCGAGATGTAAGTGGAGATAAAACAAAATGAGCTTTCAGAGCTCCCCAGTGTTTGTCAGGGCATCTGTCAGAGAGCTGCAGAGGGATCCAATAACTGCAGGGCACCTCTGTGCTCTCCCCTGTTTCCTGGAGGCCAGTGGGAATGGGAACAGAGCCCATCCATTGTCCCTGTCACAGCAAAGTCTGCTAATGCTTCACTGTAAAGAACACTGCAGCCAGACCTGCTCTGAACTGAAATACCTGGCGGGCTCAGCAAGGCAAGGCACTGTGCAACCACACAAGCAGTGCTCTCTCGAACAGTATTTAGTTCAAGAGTTCTTAAAAAGCAAGATCTCCAAAGTTTCAAACAGCCCCAGATCCCACTTACACAGAATTATCTGCAAATATTCTTTGCCATCATGAAAGAAAGAAGTTTTACTGCCAGACTTACAGTTCATCATTCACTTCCACAGGAAGTGATGACTGCAGAGCTGCTCAAATGTAAAATCAAAGTCTTTGCTGAATCATGCCTCTATACACAAATTAAGGTGTGATACACATGCTCACAAGCATAAACAAAAATCCCTAAAGGCAAGACACCTTTACAGTGCCACAAAATAATCCCAAAAGAGCATTATGGTGTCTCTCAGGATATAGAATCTAAACCTGACCCATCATTGTTACTGTTCTCAGATGGTTCATGCAATAAAGCTGAAGCACACACAAAAGTTTCAGGTTTGCCCTTCTGCTGCAGTTCCATTTCCATTGTCTGCCAACAGATTCTTGCACAGTTAGAGAAACAGACTTTAATGCCATGGTCTTTAATAAATTCAGTTCCACTAAGACTTTCCCCAAATCTCTTCTATTATCAGGGCTGAGCTCTAAGATTTGTTTATTACTATGTAATAAAAGCATGAAAAGAAAGGTGTGTCCCTTAGAAGGGGCCAAATCAGTGATATTTCATTCATTCTTCACATTTCTTCCAAGCATCCCCATTTACCCATATATACATGAAAATGAATACAAATCTGCACTTCTGATTAACAGCCTTGAGAGAATTAATTATAATGTCAGTGCTTATAGAGAATGGTTGTGGTGGAATTTTTTTTCAATACTTTTAAAGGAAATGTGTATGATTTATTTAAACAACTAAGAATTATGCAAATTAAAGGAAAACCCCAAACCCTACGCTGGGAAGAGCTGGGAAAAAAAAAAATTAAAAAAAAGCAGTGAGAGCAGGAAAGATCATTGTAAATGAAAATACAAACTGCTCAGATGACAATGAATAAAGAGTGGAATGACAAGAGTGAAAGTGGTTTAAAGTCTTTCCAAGCTGGGAAATATTTACAGCCTGCAGTTCATGTATTGAATGACATTAAACAAAAAGAGTATATTCAACTCCCTGCAGGGTGGAATTCTTCCTCAGCAATGTGTGAGGGAAAATGATTCATTGAGTTATTTACAGTGAGATGTAACAAAACCCTGGCAGGTTTCTGATGAAATACTTGTGTGTTGACAGGGAACCAGACAAGGGTGTTATCAGTAATCATCTTTTTCCATCCCTAAAATTTCAGCACAACTTTTTTTGCAGACTTTCACTTTGTATAACGTTAAGGAATGACATTTCCTCTAAGGAAGCTACTGCATGATGAGAGAATTAAATGATTTAATATCTGTTTATTTTACAAATTAATTTGAAAGTATAGAGGTGGAATAGGTTATAAAAGCTGTTTATAGGAGAGTTCAATGCTATTTGAACTTTTGCCACTGTGGGGTGGTGGGCTCCCAGAAGCCCACAAATCCAGGAGCAGAAGCTCATGGGGTAGCAGGAAAAACCCAAATGTGCCTTTGATTCTCTGATAAAGCCATGCAAGAAAGGAAAATTTACAGCAAGCACATTCATAACAATCACATGTAGTTTTTCAAAATATAAATCTACAGTAAAGAAATAATTTGTCCAGGAGCAACAGCTGCTGTAGAAGAGAAATAAGAGATAAGACTTTATTTTTAATTATGAGTGTGTGTTTAAGCATGCAGACCTGCAAATGAACATCTATATTTTAATTTTGCCACTGTAAAAACCAGCTTTTTAAAAATTTTTCTTAATCTAAGATGGTTGGGCATTACTCAAACCTGTCTCTCAAAGTGAAAGTGAGAATATTTGGCAGCTGTAAGACCTTCCTAGGTAACTCCCAAACCACTGAAGTTATCAAGAAGAATTCAAAAGTGAAATGTTATTTGTCAGTCTCTTCAGTTTTAAAGCTCTGTAGTACTTGGATTTATTTCTTTTTGTCCTGAAATCAGAATATTTTGCCCACTTATATTTTGAGCAAGCGAGCCTTGTTACCTTCCTCTTAAAACAACCAGCTCCCTATCTCCAGTGAATGACCAATCTAATTCTTCTTTTTTGACTTTTAATATTTCTTCAGCTTACAAAAAATACCATCTTTGTCTTTTCTGGTGCTGCAGCTGTTAAACTCTGCCATTCCCAGAGAATTTTGCTGGGGATGCTGTTTCCCCACACGCACTGGGGTGATGCCCTTTGTCCCAGGCCAACCTGTGCTCTCTGTCAGTGCCACCAAAATTTGGAACTTTACTCAAATGCTGGGATTTTGTTATCCCCTCATGTTCTGACACAAGGGCTACAGTGAAGTAAAAGTTGGTTGCACGTCTCTAAATATTCCAGTGATTCCTCCTGAGTGAGTGCTGCAATTTTCTCTCTCTTTTTTTTTTTCCTTTTGTTAGCTGTGGGATAATCACAGCAACCACTCTTCACAATTAATTCAAGTGGTACAAAACAGTTCCTGGACAGAGAATGAAGAATTCATTTTAAATGGCAACATTTCCATTTGACTACTTTAGAGTGAAAAAAACATTTCTAATCTTTTGAAGCTGCCTGCTGGAAGGGATTACAGAAATTGCTAATGTGGAGGAATAGGGAAACAAGAGGTGATAACTCTGGGAAATGAGGTAGCACAAAGGTGGTTCCCCCCAGTTATCCAGGGAACACTTTCTGATTCCCAGTTGCATTTGTGCTATATATAAAAAATAGAAAATAATCCCGACTTCAGAGGGAGAGTGCTGTGTTAAAAGCAACATGTCAATTTGAAAGCTTCACTGATCCTTGTGTTGTGTCAGCAATAAAAATATGTGACCATGTGAAAGCTGGTGCAGCTGCAGGACGGGAACCTGTGCAGGCAATGCCACCAAATTTACAGGCTCAGCTGCCACCTCCTCCTTATAGGGATCGTGTGCATTCCAGTACTGACAGTAAATTCCATGAGCTCACTGAGAAATGTTAGAGATCTATCAAAATTAATGCAGATATAGGCTGGATGAGAACTGTTTGTCAGTTGCTGGCTGACTCCAAACCTCATCCAGCTCCTGCACTGCAAACAGACTGTGGATATGGAAAAGGAATGGAGCAATGATTCAAAGTTCTGCATATTCTCTGAGAGTAAATCACATTAGAAATGGAAAAATCCACAATCTAATCAAGAAAATCCACAAAACAGGTGCTTAGTGCATATAAATAAAGAAAATTCAGAGAAACTAATCACTATTTCTGACCTGCAGTATAATTTCATTTTCTTTATTTAAACCCCCTTAGATAGCTGTATACTCACAAGTATTTCTGGTATTTAGTTATTTTTCCTTAGGCTTTTTTATTACCCTTTATTCTTTTTTAATTTGAACATTAACACAATTCAACTGCTGCATTTTTCAGTACTTCATGTGGTACCAAAGTAAAGGGATGTGAGATGGAAGCTCTTTTAGCTTCTGTCAGTCATTAACATCAGTTAATTTGGTTTTATAGTACCATTCTCATTAGGACTCTTTTTGCAACTTCCATTCAAGTCACAGAATCCACCTAATAGTGCTCATCAAAAGGTGCTAGGCCTTACTTTGTATTACAGCTATTTTTTAAAATAACTCCAATCTCATGTAAATCTAAACTCCAGTTGATTATAAGCCCTTCACAAAGATAAATTATTGCAAACCAATCCTATGCTGACGGAAATGATTGCAAAGCTGATTTTATGCATGCTACACATTCTACTGCTAACTCTCAGGAAGAAAATAACTTGTTCCTTACTATTAAAATATAATTGAAAACATACGGCATTCTTTCCCAGCTCATTTCCATGGAGCAGCTAATGAAAGTGCTGCAGTGAAACTGGGCTTCAGTGGGAAGCAATATCACAAAAGTAATGCCAGAGCAGCATGGGTCTAATTACTCAATTTTTAAACTAATTCTGAGGGCCTTTTAGTAAATGCCTGATTTAATAGTTTCACCGTGCTTTGGTTAATATATGACCCAGATGAAAAAGAACAATTGTTTAAAGCATGATAACAAAGCTCCCTCCAGAAATGTATCCACCCAGTCATTCTGAGATGCTTTTCATTTCCAGCTCTCTCTTTTCCAAAGGATCTACAGGTTGGCTGTAGCACAACCTGTGAGGAGTTTTGCAAAGAGGTTGGAAAATATTGAGGTCTACGTGGGACTAAGAGTTCAGGCATTAGTGATTGGTGAGATTTCCCTCAGCCCCTACATTTGATGGCTATGCAACCCCTGCATTTCCACTTTTGCTGCCAGAAAGTCACAAATCAACCTGGATTTAGTGCAGCAGGTCTGCAACAGTCAGGTGCTAAATAAGGTTACCTGTTAATTATGCTGAAAGCACGACTTGTTAAGAGTTGAGTCTTTTAAAATATATTTTAAAAGAATTACCTAAAGAAATGACATTTCACTTTATGAATCTGATTTTATGGAAGTGAGACTGCTGTAAAGTAATGGATGTTGCAGTTCTGTGGAAGCACTCCTTGGGGATTACTGCTTGCCCTTACACCATGAAGAACTTTAACATGCTTTAGCTTCCACAGTGACTTCATGCTTTTAGTTGAAATCCCCTGGTTACACCATAAGTCACTCTCACTTGGAGAGAACAGCCACATTAAAAGGGGATACTTTCCTGGACAGTATACCTCCTGCTCCCATGTACAGATTTACATATGGTTTCAGTGGCAATAAAACATGGGAATGCAGCTTTATTTCAGTGTGGAAAGTTCTCTGATATAACATTTACCACGTGTCACAGCTCTTCAGTTCATCACATCCTCTTCTGATAACAAAGCTCTAAGTTCCCTGAAATTCTAGCAGTAGGAATATCTAGACAATAAAATACTTGCCATAGTCTCTGGATGGATCATCTTGCTTTTCCCTCAACAAATTGAACTGATATCTGGAGCCTATATTTTCCTTTGAGACAGTGTTCTCTAATTATTTAAATTCACATTTTGTTAACAAGTGATAAACAGAGAATGACTTATTCCAGACAATTTCTGCTAGAGGGCTCTGTGGCAAGAATCTCAGAGAATTTTAAGAGCAGGAAATTATTACTTCAATTTTCAATAATCTTGAATTATCTTATTTCAAATGCCTAGCCCCATTCCCGTGCCCCCGTACCTAGGAAGAAAATCTCCAAACCAACAACTCTTTTCCTGTTTTCCTTTATCACACCAAATCTTCTTGCAATATTGTATAATGGACTGGATTTCCCTGCTTTCTCTTTTAGCACCCTGAGATAAACAAGTCTTTAAAATGGCTAAAATCTCACTATTGCACAACTGATGCAAAGTCAGCAGTGTTGGGACCACGACAAGCAGCAGGAGTTCTGTGGGACCTACCAGATTTATCAGATTTATCAGATTTTACCTCTGGTAAACCCAGAGCAGCTCCAGAGTGAACACAAGTTACTGAGGCTGTGCTGCACCACGGATCAAGCCTTGACCATTAGGTGCAGAACTTGCAGATGAAATGCAGTTGGCCTGTGAGAACCTTGCTGAGAAGCAGCTTTCCCTTTATACTGGATGCTGCAGGATTTGATGCTAATTTTAGTCAAATTTCACAAATAACTAATTTGCCAAACATGCAGTCCGTTGGTAAGAGCTGCAATCATGGTGATTTTAGTGACATGAAAGGTTTAAGGTCAGTTTATTGCATATTCAGTAGGCAATCCAGAAGAGAATTTCTAATCTGCAAGTCTGAAATCTGTTATCCTTGGGAAGCACCATGGAGAAATCATCATCCTGCTTTTTGAGCTATTATGGTTTCTCTGTGAATACACAGTGATTCTCTGCACAGGCACTGAGAACTGTACACAATTAAAAATCATTGAACTCTGGAGTGTCTCTGTTAATTGCATAGCAACCACAAAATAAAATAAAAATAAAAAATCATGACTTCAAGTCCAAACAGAGAAAACAACCTCCAGGAGTTCTGGATGTTATTCTTTGGTTCCAGCTCTACCTTTTCCTTCCCACCCTTCCAGCACACAACAGAAATCCCTTTTAGGGGTTCCCTGCCTCATCCCTCCTTTCCCTTTACTGGAAACCAGTGATAAATGCTTGAAGCACAGCACAGGGACCATGTACCATAATCCTACAAACAGCCCTTTCTGGGAGCTTCAGCAAAGAGAAACAGCTCAGATTTTAATGCTGGGCTTTGAGGAAACAAAAAGCTCAGTTTTGGTGGGGAGTTAAAGGTAAAGGCTGTGGGAGCCCTGAATGAAGAGAAGGGGGAAAGTCACAAATCTCAGCAAAGCACTGGATATTGGATCATCCCCTGCTTGTATTTCCTTGTCTGTAACTGGACAGAAAAGTGACTCTCATAAGCTTAGGGAAAACAAACAAACAAACAAAAAACAAACAAAAAAGAACCAACCTTTCTAAAGTAGACATAAAAGCTCAATATGAACCACGTTTGCAGCCATTTCTACTGGATATGGAAGTTTCTTCCACCATCCTTTGTGTACTTTCAGACTACCTTTTTCACCAAATATTTTCACTATCAAAAATAGCAAGCAAAGACTGAACTTGAGCAGAATAATAGAGAAATATGAGTAAATAAGAGTGGATTTCTCAAAATTTACATTTTCAAAATTTGGACTGTTAAGAGCCATAGATTTCTTAAATGTGGAGGTTATAATAGCTGATCTCCTCAGTAAATCAAAGTTTTGTGTCATCATAAATCCTTCAGCACACAGTGTTTTGATTGCCCTGTGCTTGAGAAAGGCCTTGCTCCATGGGCACGATAAAGAACAAAATTAGTGAGGAAAATCCCTTAAAATGCTACAAGAAATAAAGCACCAAAATTCTATTTCAAATCACTGAAATGTATGTCTCTATTCTATGATCTTCCCAAACCAGGAGGAAATTGCAAGCCCTTGTGTGCACCAATTTACAAATGAAACTTCATGCCAAGGAGCAGCAGCCTGTCAGGAGGATCTGGTGGCACAGGTGTCTGAGCTGACACACTGAAGTGTCAGCTCAAATAAAAACACAGATCACCTTTTTCCCACAATCAGTGAACAAAAAACACTTATAAAGGGCAGCAGTAGCAGAGGGAGAGGGATATCTTCCCTTAATGGTGCTTTCAGGAAAAGGGAGAAGGCCCTGATTAAAATTTAAATGCCAGGAACCCAGACATTCCCAGGACATGCAACAATTTGTAGTGGCTAGGAGAAAAGAATACTGGAGGAGAAAATAAGTCAGACCTGTCAGCTAAGGGCAGTGAGTTCATGATTCAGCCATGCTTCATTGTTAGCCCAAAGGTCAGGGATGCAAGGGAGGACATTGGAGCTCTGTGCTGTAGCAAAATGCTAAACACACTCTCACAAAGCAATTACAACTTCCAAGCCATAAATTAAAGCAGGATAGCACTGCCTGCTTGCATTTCAGTGTCTGACTGCACTGGGACCAAAGGCAGCAGCCTTTTTCCTTCTCTCTTTTTTTTTTCCTCCTTTTTTCAGCTAAATTGACTCTGAAAAGCAGCCTGTAGCTTTTGCAGGCATCTGGTGCCCAAATGCCAATTCTCTCTGCATCTTGACATTTGTACAAGGTGAGCATCTTTTGAAGCTTCTTCCCTCTTCCCACCACCAAGAATATGAAATGATTTCATCATATTCTTTCAGGATTTTGAAACTATTTCTGGATTGTGAAATGTTAAGTGTCATATCCTCAAACTGCAATTTGCAGATGCAATTGCCTTGATAAAAATATAACAGTGACAAGTTTGTGCTGTCTCTTAATTAGAACAAAAGGGTGAGTAAGATCCTGACATCCAACTTGGCCAATTTGTTGGAACATTATATTTTATCATTCTGATGGAGACCCAATTTTGCTGTGAGTGAATGGAAGGGTGATACTGAATTTCCAGCTGGTTGGTGAGGGCTTTGTGCCTCTTACAAGCAGAAGACTGGCACTGGACCCTGCACTGAATATTTCCCTTACAGATATTATAATGTTTATAAATCAATTCAGAGGCACACAACAAACTGTACTGGCATCTGGTGGCTCTGAACACAGGAGAGTCTAAATTATAAACATAATTGGCCAAGAATCTACTTATTTATATGTAACAATTTATGAACCTCATTGTAACTACTCCTGATATAATCAGGTGACATCCAAACGAGGCATGATCAAAAGTGGAGTAAAATTATTTTAATTAGGAAACAGACTTACTTGAGCAGCCTCAAAACAGTAAAAAAAAATGTTTAGAAGGACTTGAGTAATATCTGGTAGCAGAATTTAGCTGCAGGCTGAGATCCAAGAGATAATTATTCATAATGGAACCCTGGTAAAAAAAAAAATTGTCTCGTTTTTGCACTTTTTTCCCTAATTTGGAATGTATACCCTTTCTTGTGGATAAAATTTCTGGCCAGCTTAAGGGTAATAAAGACAAACAGCTCCTCAATTACTATTTGTAGAAAGCTTATCACAGACTTGCTTCTGTTTCAGTAAAATGAAAAATGAGAATGTCTCCATCATCTGTTGTAATAAAAGTTTAAACAAAACCTCAGTTATTGCAATAATTTTCAATGTCTCTCCTTGCTTGAGTGAACTGAAGATCTGAATTCTCTAATTTCCTGAAAAAGGCACAGGATAGGGCAGCTTCAAAGAGAAATTGCTGAAATGCCCAATTTTCCAAAGCAAGTAATGAAACCCATATTTTGCACATGTTTACTTAGTATCTGATAGAGAACAGGCTGTATTCCTAGATTTTTCATTAAAAGCAAACCATCCCCTGACCACTGCCACAGCTCAGCTCACACTGGTTTGTAACTCGATACACAAAACCTGACATTAACCTAAATTGCATTTATTTTTCACTGATTTCTTTAAAATGCAATAAAACCATTTTTACCATAACATGAGCAGTGCTATGTCTGTGTTGGACAATAATGAGGTTTTTCCAAAACTGACTATACCAAGAAAGTGCAAGGTCTGCTTTACCATTTAATTCCAGCTGAATGGCAGAACTCAACTAAATCAGGGCTCTGTACAAGGATGAGAGCAAAAGTATCCTAAAAGTGCAGATCCTTTCAGGGCTGAGACACAGAACCTCTGGTTTATTTATTTTTTTTTCCTTTTCAGATCAACTGCTGGACTGTATTTTTTCCAGGCTCAGGCTCTGAATTTCATAAAGGAAAAAGAATGGGTGTAGCTGTCAAGGGATGGCACCAAGATGATAATTTTACTCAGTTTTTGCCACAGATAAATCTTCATTCACCACTTCAAATTGCTGTTCCAATGACGTGACATAATTGTAACCATATCATCATGAATAGCAACACTGCAATTACATCTAAGAATTCACTGCAGTAAACATCTCATTTCTCAAGTGTCAGACAACAGGCAGCATCCTGCAGCTCCACATCTCACCAGTAACCAGTGCACCCAACAATAGAGCTGACTGACAGGAAGCTTGATGCTATTAAAAGACAAACAACAAAAAAACTGATTTTCTACAAGTGATAAAAAATGGATGGACCATCTACACTTCCCTCGTGTTGTCTTCCTGCAGGAAAAAATAACAACACAGCTGAAAACCAAAGCAACTTTTGGGGCTGTCTTTAATTAACCTCCAATCTGAACTGCTGCACAGGAGTAAGAACTGGCCAATTTCTAGGCTGCATTTTTTTGTGAGCTGCTGTTTCTGAGTCCAGGATAACCTGCAAAGGAATCTCCATGTACAGATTCATGCAGTGGTCACTGCAGGTTACTGATTCCTCCTGGTTTGGTTCCTAGAGCTCAGAAGCTGCAATCATCACTTGGGGCGTGGAACTGAGAGAGCAGTAGCAGCAAACCTCTGTTCTCAACAATATCATTGTTTGTTTAAAACACCCCAGAGGTTTGCTGTGGTCCTGGTGCACAAAGGCAAACAGCAAATGGACAAACTGCTCTGCAAACACAGTTAAACCACAACCTCCTTTTCCAGCTCAGTCCTGAGGGGTGTTTTTCCCTATTCACACCGAGAAGTCCACCAAACAAAACCTGCCAGGGCAGCGTGAGGATCAGCCACAGAAAAACAATTGTAATAACCTGCAACTATTGTCTTCTCCCCTGACCTTAGAGGCTCACTGCCATTTCTCCATGCAGCAGGAATAACCTGAGACATTCCATCTTTCTGACATGAGCAATGAGCTTCGATTAAAAGGAGCTAAAAGAAGAAAAGCTACTAATGTGTTTTATACAGTCACTGATCAGTCCCTGACATGAAATATTTCATTTGCTTTAGGACATTAAGAAGTGTTGTGTACCTAAAAACAACAGCTTGGATGATGGTATATCCATCATTACATACATCATAAAAACAAGCAGGACATAAATTTGTTTCTGCCTGTTAAAGTCTAATTACCTGTAAAATCATTACTTGGCACTTTAACAAATTGACACAATCAGCTTAATGATCCTTAACATACTAAAATTTGCGATGTGTTTCTGCTTGCTGCCTGTCCAAACCACAGTAAATATTTGCTGGTTCAGGTGACACCACAGCAAGGGTCAGATCTTCATTTTTCCTGCTAAGTGCCAGTAATTGCAATATTGTCACTTGCCATGGTGCCTGTATTATCTCATCAGTCCTACAGACTGGGGTGAGAGCAAGGGAGAGCTTTGTAGCACTCTCTCTTTAAAATCACATGAAATATTTATGCCTTGCTTCACCTTCTTTCTTAATATTTGGAAAGACATGCAGGAATCCTGTTGAGAAGGTGGCCTTCAGATAATCCTATTTATGGCAGCACAGCCATAGCTGCTTGCCATCACTTTCTTGTAATACCTGAGATATCTGTGTCACAAAGCTCACGTTTCAGCTGCCAGACTATTCCCCCTGACCACCCACCCTCAGCTCCATACACTGATTTCTTTTCTTTGCAGCATCATCTAGTGGGCCAAGAACATGACCAGACATAGTTTATTCTTTCCCACTGATATAAAAGTTTTCTTGCCTGTGAAAATTACAATATCCAGATCCTTGGGAGAAAACCAAACCCCCCCAGAACATATCCAAGATGAAAATCTTGTGAGCCAGCATCTGCTATTTTATCTGGGAAATAATCTCTTCCTACAGCAGTTGGTTTTAACTCTCAAAAGTCCTATGTTCAAGGCTGGAATATTTTCAGACCTGGACTACTTAAAATTAATGAAGTGACTTCAAATAAAGTGTTCTCTATCAAAGTCATGAGGAAAGAAACTCATTAGATACTGAAGGAATGAGACTTTACAGGTGTTCTGATGCTATTAAGTGCATGTACCATTCCTTCTGATTTCTAAAAACTGTGCAGAGCCTTTAAAAAAGTTCTTGAAAATTTAATTTTGATTTTTAGTTACTTTAATGATCCTTTTCCTAATATTTAGAATGTACAACAGAAATATTTTAAGTTTCTTTTGCTTGTCTCTTTATAGTACTTCCTTAATTTATCCCATAGAAGCATTTACTTCCCATTTTCGTGACCATCCTGTGAATCTTATCTATTTCTAACAGATATTTATATCAAAAGACATAATTAACCCCAAAATCAACAGAGGCCACTGAAGATCAAATAATTCTTGATGAAGGCACCAGAGAAACTGAGAAACCCTTTAACATTAAAAAATAAAATGAAAGCTGACAATACACTTTATAATCTTCCACAGTTTCTGTGATCTCTGTTTAATCATATATAGATGTGAGGAAAATGGTACTACCTTAGATTGAATAACTTTTTTAAAGTTATTTTGAAGCAGTTGCACCATGAAAGTAATCCTAAAATTAGAAAAAAAAAAGAAATCTTTTGAAAGACTGAGTTTAAGATAGCAATCCTGGTGTTTAATCAATCCTTACACTGAATATTACCAACTGTTCTTCTAATTAAAACATGACAGTATCTTGATCAACAATCAGAGGCAGAAACATCAGTGGGAGAGGGTCATTATGATTGGATCTGTAACCTTCATAATTTTTCATTTCCTCTTTATCTTCTTTATAATAAAAATTAGCTAATAAATTGCACAATTTGATTAAAACAAGCATTTTTTACCCTTTTAAAAGCATTTTTACCCTTTTCTTGTTAAATATATTCTTATTGCCTTTGTAAGAGTGGAAGCACCTCTGGGAAATTCTACAGGAAAGAAAATTGCTTATTTACCAAGTTCATCCTTAAAAGAACTGCAGGATCCCTTCCTTAAATTCAGCTTCCTGAAACTTCAGGAAGGTTTTTGCCCCTCTGTTTGCACCCAGGCTGTGCTGCCAGGCAGCCCAGCTGCAGGTGTTGATGTTCTCAACCAGCATTTGTACTTCCCAAGGCTCTTCCCTCCGCTTCTCCTCCTCATCCTCACTGCATCCTGACTGCTCTCAGAAGGAAGGAGCCTTTGCCTGAAGATTTGCCCAGTCTGCTCTCCCCTCCACATGCCTGGCAGTTTGTGTTGTGTTTTAGGTGATTTGTCACCAAATGGATTTTGAGACAGGGAGAAAGCTTGTTCCTACAGCTGTGCACATTCAGGGGAGGATTAGGACAAAATAATTTAAATTGAGTGAGGAGGCTGCTGTTTTTCTTGGGGCATTCTGCTTTAATCCTATTTGCATTTTCATAAGAAGCCAGGTCCTGCTGAACAGCAACTTGAGGATGGTACAAGGTCTCCTTAGGGGCTCTTTTCTGAATCCATTCATGAAAAAGCTTACTCATGGGAAAACCAAAACGTTGTAAAGGCTTCAAAATGTGCAAAACAAGAAAGGAACAAATCTGCATGTAATGCTTAATGAAACTAAGAACTCCATGAAAATGTCAGAAAGAGAACAAACTTGTCCTTCTTTCCATCTCAACTGTAAAAATCACATTGAAGGTGAATCCCAGGAGCAGTGCAAATTCTGAGTATTTCTGAACATGTTGGGGAGGAGGAACTTAAGCCTTGGAAGACTCAGACATGAGAGCAAGGAGATTTCCTGGCTAGAATTATCTTGCTGTTGAGACAAGCTCTATCTTCTTTATGTATAGACACATCTTAATACAAGTATAATCACCAAAGCATCCCTGGTTTACCCCATTCCCAGCTCAAACCCAAAACACAGCCCTCCACAGTTTCTGTCCCAGCCCAAGCCAGCACAAGTCATTACTGATTTACAGAAAAATTACTACACAGTTTGTCAAACAAAATGTCCTCCCCCATTTCTTAGAGGAAGTTCTGCTTGGTCTGCTAAAAGAAAAATCATGAAATTAATTAGAGGTCTTTCCTCCAGATAAGTGCGTGTGGTTTGTTAAGATTAATGAGAAAAAGCCTTTTGTAGTGGTGGGAGAAAAATATACCCCATGTGCAATTAGACATTCATGGCTCAGTTAAAAAACAAATCACCAAAAGCCCAAATCTTGCTGCCTCAGTCCAGGTCAGTGATGGATACAAGACCAGGAGTGATAATTCACTCCCCAGAACGATGCAGAGAGGTAAAATTGCTGTCCAAGCTCACAGGTCCCCCTCTTGCTATTCCATTTGTATTTTGCTGGAACTAGAGTTCAGGCCTGCAGGCTTTGAAGCATATCACAGACACTGAAATTTGGAAGTCACATTGCTTTCTGGTGGGGAACCTGACACAGAAGGTCACGAAGAACAAAACCCAGAAAGCTGAGCATGAAGCCACGCTAAGAGTGGGCCTAAAGCTGGAGGCAGTCAGTATTTCCACTTCAACTTTGAGTCAGAAAGGGCCTGTTGCTCTCATCTCTGTGATGAGCCATGTTTTCCCCTGGTAATTTAGAGCTAATCTGTTACTGGCTATTTTTTTATATATTAATTGATGACTGGGTATTTTTCCTTTTTTACCTTTGGTTCCCATTCTGTCCATTGTCATCTCTCTCCTTCCCTTGTCATTCACTGCTTTTTTCCCCCCTTCCCATAATCAAATTATTCCTTTTGAGTATTCCACAGGATATTAAAGCAGTCATTGCTAAAACACATGGCTACAAATCTAAACAGGGGAGATCCTGCATGCTGCACTGGAGCAATTGGTCACAGGATAATAATTATACTGTATTATAAAACTATAATTAATAGAGGTAGAAGATTGCCAGCATCTGTGTGTTTGAGCTTGCTTTCAGCTCCCTAGGATTTAATTCTAGATCCAAGAAGAACTTGTACAGCTAACAGGAATTATGGCTGAAACCAGGAATGGCAGCTTCAGGCTGCTCCTGGAAAACACCAACCTCCTAGGAAAAGCATTTCTCTGCAATAAGCAACTTTCCTGACACATCAAATGTTGTCACAGTACTGGCTAGGATTATTACCAGGGACAAAAACCACAAAACAACAGCTCTGACCTGCAATAAATCTCAATCTATACTGCACTGTAACACTCTTACATCCTTCATAAACAGAAATCATAAGTAAAAAGGAAAAGTCCTGTGCCATTGTCACAACCACTTTTGATAGTTTGGAAAAATATGGTAAAGATTAAGAACTATCTTTAGGGAGAAGTAGGGACCCAGCAGAAATCCACTTCCAGAAATGATGGCAAGAACGCCCATGGCCAAGGAAGGAGCATGGCCCTGTTTTATAGAAGCTCTTCAGAGCATTCCAAATTCCCAATTTCTCTTTGATACGACTGCAGTGATTATCATAACCTGCATCCCATCCCAAGAGCTCCATATGTGACATTTCCCACTTTGCATAAATTCACAGGGAGGTTGCAGTTCATATGTTTCCTCAGGAATGTCTCAGCGTGGATCTCAGAGATTCAGACCCACAGAAGCTGGGCTACATGGAGTAACTTTCCCATCTACATTCCATTCACATCAAATACTTCATTTCTTTGAAATAGATCATGTATCATTTGGTCTTGTCACTGAACTTTCATTAGCTGCCTAAGGAAAAGCTTTGTAAATGGTGCTGCATTTAATATTATACTATCCTTGCTCACCACCACAACTGCACAATGAGTGTTTTATAATTCCAGAACTGAAGAAAATGCTTTGATTTTAAGCATGTGAGCAGAAAAAACAGTAATTAAATATTTTTACTGCAAATATATTTGAGATATATAAAATTTGATGCAAATTAATTATTATTCATTTTTATTTGTTATAATTTCCCTATTTTATTTATATATCTGTGGGAAAAAAGTATTAATTGGAATCCAAGGTACCCATACCCACTAAAAGTAGTGATGCCATGTATCTATATGAATATGTATGGATGTTGTAATGGTGTCTTGACTGCAAATCCCCATCTGTGTGTGAAATGTGAAATGTGCTCTGCCATGCTGGCTGCTCTGTGCTACGTCCCTGAGCTGACTGCCCCAGGCTGAACACAGGAATTCCAAACACTGCCAAGTCTGGAGTGGCAACAAGTCCAAAGGCACATTGGCAAAAGCCATACTGCTGAATTTCTCACTGGCAAGGGATAAACTGACAGTGCTAAGTCATCCCCAGAACTAACTGAAAAATATGTTAGAATTTACATGTTTAGAGTTCCATACTGAAAAAAAAAATCCCAAAAACTCGTCTCCATTTAAATTCCTGTCACCACTTTTTTAGTGATCTCATTTTCCCAGTGAAAAAGTTGCAATTCCTTCTTGCCTGGGTATAGAAAGTCACAAATGATATCTGCAGCTTTACCACAATCTGTTGGTCAAGAAAAGAATAAAAACTTCCCTGCCTCCAACTTGTCAGATGCACTACACATTTCACATTCTCTAAACCAGCCACAGATTTTAGAAAAATCAGTGTGATGCCTTTTCCACAAGAAACATTACTTCAGAAAACACTCCTTTAAAATATAGTTATGCATACATTAAGAAAATTATATACTAGCTACTGCTTTTTGGATTAAGTGCTCTTTTAGAAGAAAGACGGTGTGCAAACCAATTCATACAATCAGTACAATATTTAACATCACTTCATCAAGAAAAGCAGTCCAAAAGTAATCTTCCTAAGATGATACCACACAAATTACACCAGACTTCCTTTAGAATTTGATTAGGTGAAGAGATAAATCATAATCAGTGCTTGTTATCTCTGCAGTCTATTTTTATTAACAATAACCTTCCCAATGTGAGAAGCAAGAAATCTGTATTTAAAGTCAGTTATTGTTCATCTAAGGAAAATTCTGCCTTTTAAAGCATCATGCCTCAACTCAGCTTTCCTATTTCTGTTGGGTTTGGACTGACTCATTACTTCTCAGAGGACAGATCCCTGCAACAATGCTTCATTCTGCAAAGTGCTCAAGATGCTGATGATCATCTGTGCAAGATTTATTTTTGCTTTCCAACAAATAGAACCTACTTGCACATCCAGATGTTTAGTGTTACTCATCAACCACAAAGGCTTGAATGCCACTGAATTCCAATTCTATGTCATGTGCTTTCCTGTTACATAATATAACAAACAGCAAAGAATTGCTTTAGACCAGTTTTCTCATCACACACTAATAATGAGGGAATAATAACTAAAAACCCAATAAATACTCCAACTCATTCAGCTGTTAAAAGGAGCCAGATTTGAAATACTGGAATCTGCTGAAAGTCTGTCCTTCCTACAGGTGCAAAATTGATATCTACTTTAAAAAGAAAAATCATACAATTAAATTATAAAGAATTACCCAGGTAATGTAAGTTTAATAAGGCATACACTCCTGGCACAATATTTCAATATTCTACCCTGTTTATTCCAGTGCAGAGAGATTCTGTTTTAATAAATTGATAGAGATGTCACTCGTCATGAGTTCTGCTAGCACTTAATTGGAAACAATTTCTTATATTTACCAGAAGTTGCAGTTAAAAAGGGGAGGACCACGAAATTTCTCACTAATCATAATATTTAAGTGAACCCTGGAGCACAAGGTGATGGGGTGGGCTTTTTGTTTGTTTGTTTTTTCCAGAACCCTTTGTACATTAAGATTTTTCTTTAAAATAAAAGCTTCTGGAATCGGTTTAAAATATGCAATGATGAAATATTGGGACAAAGATTCTACAGTATAAACATCAGTTTTCAGAGTGATGCATTAAAAAAGAAACCCTATTGTCCAGTATTTCTGCTCCAGGTTATTTTGCTGGTAATTAGGATTTATTTGGTAGCCTAACACACCAATTTTGTTCCACGTGGCAAATTGTACTCAGGAAATGCAATTATAAAATTCACCAGTTGTACTATTTGGGTAGCTTGGGCCATTTTTATTTTTTAAACCAACAGCTTTTGGTAACTTGTTCAAAGAAACGGAAGGGTTATTTCTGTCTTCAGGGGAAGGAGTTTTAATAATGGGTGTCTGTCCTCAGTTTAGCCATTGGATGGGATTCCTCATGGAGGAACAGCAGGTTCCCTTTCACCTCTTTACAAAGGGACCCAAAAGAGATTTACTACTCAATGCTCAACTTTAAACCTGCCCAATTCATAAACTTGTATCAGCACATAACTCTTAATTTTCAAAAAATGAAAGGATCAGTTTGCCAAATACTGCAGTGTAAGATCAGCCTTGATCTGGAAAGACTCTGGAGCTGAGCATCAAGTACAGGACAATTCATTATTCCCACTCAGTTCACGTCATAAAGGATCACTGAGAAAACCCATGTGACTGAAATTTGAAGCAAACTTGTGATGATCTCTCTTGGGGCATCTTCTACAAGAAATTGGAAGCATCACAAACAGGTAAATGCCAACCAAGTGTCCCAGTTGCAGGATGCTTAAATCAGAAGAGGCAACAAAGAGCATCTTCTCCCAGACTTAAACCAAAAAGTTGGAAATTTGGTTTATTCGCATTTAAGTGTGAGAAACATAAGAATTTAATCTTTGCTTTAAGGGAAAATATTTAAAAGACCACTACCTGTGGAGCTGCTGGGCCCTTTGTAGATTGGGTCAAGCTAACCTTGAAATACTGATTAGCTAAAATTAATAATGCATTTGCTCCTGTAATGCTGGTTATCCATACTTGAATGCAGGAAAGGCCATCCTCGGTGTTTTTGTAGACTCACCAAGAACACGTATTAGCACAGCAGTCTGTCTGGTTGCAGCAGAAATACAATTATGTAAATTAGATGTGTGCTCCCTGAAGACTGCTAATGGAATGATTGACCTATATACTGTTTAATTTGTTCTCATGCTTTCTCTCTATTGTCTTCCAGCTGCACCAGAAATTAGAACTTGTTAAACTGCATCCCTCCCCAGTTCTATATCAAAGGTGCTTGTGCCACTTTGTGTCAAAAGCAATTCATACTTTGCATGCTCCTTATCACCAGCAAGACATTGAAAATTGGGTGGTTTTTATTTTGTTGGTTTTTTTTGTTTTAAATAATCAGTCTCTCTACAGACCCTGTGTGTTAAAAACACAGGAAAAGAACTCAATTTATAGTTAATAGTAGCAGCAATAATAATAATACCCTAATAAAATTGTTTTTAGAAGTACAGCAAAGAACAGGTAATAAGCTAAAAAGAAGAATCTTTTATTTTAAAACAAAATAGGGAAATTGCAAGGATTTCACTGGAAAGAGCTGGTTGTATTTAAGAGCTATCTAAATATTCCCTGTCAGTACATTGGGGTGCTTTATCTATTCAGCAAATCAAAGTTCAAACAGGGCAAGAAAAAATTGGCAGTAGTTGTCAGTGGGCTGTTGGTGACACCATCACTATTTGCAGACAAAGCTTATTTTGCTTCACTGTAGCAATTTCTTAAACCCAATTTTTTTACAGTCGATTCCCATAAATGCTTGCAGAGGGGTAAAATGCAAGTGCTAAATGAGATATTAAATGACACACATTTACTTCTAGTTGCTAGTCAGAAAATGGATTTGCTTAGCATTAAATAAGCACAAATCTTAGATAAGAATGATCAGAACAACTTAACTGTGCCAAGCTGATAAGTTATAAAATGGCAATCTAGGCAGAAAAAAAAGTATTATTTCTTTGACTTCATCATTGATTATGTATCAGTAATATTTAGGACCAAATCCTTCTCAAGTGATCTCAAAACATGTTCAGTGCTTTAGAATCCTAAAAAGCTATCCAGAGGTTGTGTGAATTACACCTGTCTTTTGAGGTTGAACAGGTCAAGAAACTAAAGCAGCCAGGGGGGTGTAGAATTCCCTGTAGTTTGGGGAGCTACAACAAGCACCCAGGTTCATGTTCAAATGGTGTTTGCACTTTGACATTTTAAATCTGCTGCCAGTGGCAGTGGAGCCTAAAATTGATTGCCAGGCTCTGCCCCCCACTGCCTGGGATCTGCTGCATTTTTTAACCAGCTTTGCTTTTGTGTGCTTGTTTCTATCAAATTTGCTTTTCTTAAGCTGTAAATATTTGATGGGAAACAAAGGAAGAAGTGAAGAGGACATGCAAACACTCATTCACACTGAGCTGCAAAGTTTGCATCAGAGGGTGAAGGAGCAGGACACGAGGTCCAACAGCAGCACAAGGTGCAGCCTGGGCTGGGTTTGTCTGGGCAGGGCTTGGGGGGCTCCAGGCTTGGCTTTCTGAGACAACCTGCCAAAAACCATCCCTGTGTCTGATGGGATTCAGGTCAGCCAACTCCATGACCCCATGGGGACTCATTCTGGAGCAATCTGTGAAGCACTGCAGCCTTTGGGAAGGACTCCCGGTGGAAATGTTTGTGGAGAAGGCTGAATCCCTGTCTAGAACAAAGCAACCAATAGTTCTAACGAGGGCAGATACAGAGAGGGATTTCCACTTACCCTGAAACTAATGAACTGCAGCAGGTCTACAAAAAAGGACAAAAACAGGAAAAGGAGATTTAACTGCAGAGGTCAATGCCATAACCCCAGGACTACCAGAAACGATGAACTTCAGGGAATTCAGAGAGAGCCCAGAGTCCCAAACTTGCAGCCTGGTCACCAGAGAGATGAACTGCTCTGCAGGGCATTCAGAGCAATTTATCCTCTGGAAGATTCTCAGCTGAAGCCTCCCACTGAGCTGTGACATTTAATACCCTCACATGTATTGGAAAACCTTCTTGATACACATTCCCAGCTCAGACTAAGCATTCAGATTGGGAGAGAAGAATCTCAGATATTGAAATTGTAAATGGAGATAACAGTTGAAAATGCCAGCTGTATCTGAAAGAAAAATCATTTGACAAGATAGATTCATTAACTCCTCGTTCTTCTTTGCTAAAAGGATTTTGGGTTGTGTTCTTCAGACATTCACACCTCTCAAATACTGGGACTCATTAAGGGTTGTTTGTTTTTTTTTCTCCCTCCCCAAGAAGACAGCACTGACAGCAAAGCAGCTGTTACAGCAGCCTGAGACACTTGGCAAAAAAATGTATTCAGAGATTCTGGCCAGGTGAGAGCAGGAAACACTGCAGGCATTGCTGTGAATGGAACCTGCATGGAGAGATCTGGCACAGAGACATCAGCTCTGCTGAGAGTGGGAATTTCTCTGAAGAAAACAGAATTGGGAGTTACAGGAGCAGTTATGAAGTTCTGCTCCCAGGACACCACTCAGAAATAACCCTGGAGGTGTTTCCACGCTGCAGCCTCCATCCTGCATGGGGGTGCAAGAGGATGTCACAAAGGGGAAAAGAGATGCAAGATGAACCATTCAATCCCTGTCTGAGCCAGGGAAAACCAGACTCTGTAGCAGCCTGGCTTGGGATTGCTGAGAGTTGAAGTAAGCAAGCTCCAGCAGGGAAGGGCCACCCATCCCAGCTGGATTCCTATGGGATATGGATGAGCAAAGAGGGGATGGAAACTCAGAACTTGCCAGCTGGTGTCCCTTGTCCCCTGTGCTGTGAACAAATCATCCCTGCTACACTCCTCCTATGCATAAACCACCCTGGTACAGGGAGAGTGTGGAGTGGGGAAAATCAACTCACCCAAAGACTTTGTATAATAAGATCAACTTCCTTTTCATAGCATCTTGCATTCAATTTGTTACAGTCATTTCCCTGCAGAAAAATTCAAAATATGTATTTTTTTCCCCCAGTATTTTCTCACTTCCTAAGCTCACCATAGGAGCTGAGAGTTATTAGTGGCCATGCTTGCAAAAAGTGACATTTAGGCCAAATAATTAAGTTTATTGACTGCAATGTCATATTGTGTAGCTACACAATTATGTAAATTGTCAAAGTGTAATTCAGGCCATACTGTCTGTTACAGTATGAGTCTTCTAAATCCCACATGATTTATGCAACTCATACTAAAAGTTTTGAATATTCATAACAATCCTCACAATCTGTGGGCAAAATATACCCATAATAATTCACAAATCATTTAAAATAATTAGTACGTTGGAGGATTTTCATTCTGTGATCAATAATTGAACAGTTATAGGGGTAAAAACCTGCCAAGTGAATTATTCATGGTAAATCTCACCCACTGCAAGCAAAAACTTCAAAGAGCAGGGCCCCATTCTGCTGCCTCAGACAAGGAGCTCTGGATTGCCAGGGCTGCAGATCCCAGGAGGGAGAGCTCAGGTTCTGTTTTGTGGGAATCATATGAGAACTAAAATATAAAGAACTGAGCAGAGGCCACGTAAGCCAGGCTTAAAAAGGCAGCAGCAGCTTTGTCAATAAACTGGATTCCATGGCTCAGTGCCAATATTCTGCATTTCCATGTTCAGAACCAAACCATGGCCAAATTTAATGATCCCACTGGCAGACGCAGGGAGTGCTGCCCGGCCACTCAGCTCAAGCATTTTTGAGTCATTTGCTGAGCAATATAAAGTGTGAGGGCTCCAGACAACAGAGCTAAGGCTATTTTCATTAACAAATAACCCCTCTTCCTTTTTTTAATGTATCTTTGTGCCACAGACATGTAACAGAAGTTTTGAATCATTGTTTTTAAACCAATTAACAAGTCTATGGTTCTTTTATTTTGTTTTCCTCTTCCAAGTGCTATTAATTATCATTATCTACTGATTAGATAAAGAGTCTGGAATCCAGAAGTCTGGAATCCTCTGCTGGAGGTTCCAGATGTATTTTTTTTTAAACTCAAAAATAGTTGCAAATGTCATTCATTAACATAAAATTACATTTCAAAATTACATTATTAATAGAAAAATAGCTTGCCAATGAAGATTAATAGAATACCATTAGAAGACATGGATTTTCTAGCTTTATTAAATCAGTCTCCTAGGAACAAATTGTGTTAGGAAGAGATAATCTCACTGAATATTCCTATGCATGTGTTGAAGATTATTTTTTTATTAGCTCCATGTATTAAGGCTGCAGTCATGTGCAAGAATTAGTATCCTGATTTCTTATCACAAGTGGTACAGAGCACTGAGGCAGGGCTCTGCAATGAGTGCTTTGCTAAGGAATATCTTATTCATGGTTTAGAGAAGAAGAAAGATGATTACAATTTCTAAATTGCTAAATTCATTTGAGAAGAGAAAGAACACAGACAGGGAGCAGAAATGAAAGATGTGCAAGGCCTGTATGGTATAGCACAGGGTATAAATAAATCACTACATCTCTGAAAGCAGAGAAGTTTCCCCTCACCTCACCTCCATCCAGTCACTCAGAGGAGGAGACAGAAGAAAATGATGGATCTTTCCTCATCCCTACTATTTTCTATTTCACAGTCTGGAACGAAAAGATGAAAATCTCATGTGATGAGATTTTAATGTCATGAAATATGAAAGACAGTTAAGACAGGAATCCTGATCTGGTACCTGAAACTCTGAAGCACTGTTCTCCAAAGCTCACTGTAACAGAGGATTTGGAAATGCTTGTACATATTTTGTACCTCTATTTCTGTTCTGGAGGAAACAGAGCTTGCTCTTGGTTTAATAAATTCGCTTACAGGCTAAGAGGAAGCACCAGGAACAGAAGGTGTAAAGGAGCATTGGGAATAGCTGCTTACAACAATACAGCTAAAATAAAACCTCTGTGAGGTGCTGAATGCAGACTCTTTGCTCAGGGCTTAACCAATACTTTAGAGTTGGCATCTGTGACAAATTGGTTCTGGATTATTAGTCAGACTTCAGGCTATTGTTGAGGCATCAATCTCTCATTCCATGGCATCTGCTCATTCACTAACCTGTGCAGCTTTGTGTCAGAAAGTCAATTTTTGTCCAAGGATTTGATAGATGTTAATGTGATTGTTTCAGCCTCCATCCTTTCGTTCTAGTGATGATGGCTCAAGCTTTACCCTGCAGAATCTTTTAAGACTGAAGCTTGATTGGATAATAAGGCACAAGTTTTGAATTCATCTCCCCCTCTCTTCTGCCAAAGAACAGATTTCTCTGCTTAAGATGCAATTCAGGAACCAAAACCCAGAGAAAAGTGAGCATAACTCTCTCTGTGCCAGGCTGGAACGTTGTGCTGTTGACAGTTGCTGATGGATCCCACCTTGATGTCTCTGTGACCCAGGACATTGCCTGTGACACTGCTTCTGGATGAGATTTATTTTATTTGATTCAATATTGCATTATCTTTACTCACACTTTTATACTAAGAGGGATAATGCAAGTTTTGGAAATGTTTGGCCCAAAATGGGATGGATTTTACTTGGGTAACCCTAACTATAAGGATTTGGTTTAAAAAGAAAAATGATTTTATGTTTTCCATTCTTTCCCATTATCCCCCAGGGAATTAATTTCTGGTTTTAGCTATAAATACCAGTTGAGAGATATTTGATTGAATGACTTACCAAGCATTAATGAATGTTCATTACTGTGTGAGATAAATTATATATTAACATAAGATTCCTTATGATACCTCATCACCTTTTAAAAGCACAGTCTCTACCCCAATTATTTTTTAAATCCCTGTAAATGACAACTAATTTTAATGCTCATATTCAGCACTGTGGAGTCAAAATCAAAAACATAGAGTGGAAAAATCAACCTCACTTGAAAATTAGATTTGTAGTTAGACCAATTATACATCTGATGGAATTCTTTTCTAAAAGTGAAGAATTCAGCTTTAGGTTTCTATGCAGAGGAGACCTATTTCATATAAAGTGAAGCTCACTGTAAAACTGTAACACACAGAATTATTTCAGTTTTCAAAATGTCTCAGACAGGGTTAAGTGGTTCCTGTGCAATGTGTGGCTCAGACTGCAGCTCCAGGATGAAATTGATATCTGTTGGGTGCTATGGTCCCCTAATTAGTATTACTGCTCTTACATATCTGTCAAACACAGGATGGACCAAAAAAACCTAATTAGCTGTTTAAACTCCTTTCTGTGCCATGTTTAATCTTGAGCTTGTCACATTTAAATTTCTTTAAACCTTAATAATATTCAAGATCATGCACTCGTGTTAAAGGCAACATGTGTTTGAGCAATAATAAATGGCTGATGGGGAAGTATTCATTATGACTCAGGCAACTTTTTTCCTTTATTTATCCAGGTCAGTCATTTATCTTTTCTATAAGATTGATGAGGTTGCTTTACTCAAACCAGTGGAAAACTAAAATATAATGACTTGTTTTGCATTTCATGTATTGCTAATCCAGCTACACTCTTGATCACTAATACCATAATTTTAATATCTACTTGAAAAGAAGTGATTAACTTAATACAAACATTAAATTTGTATTTCACATTAAGCACATAGACAAGCTTAATTGCATTCAAAGACTAAAATTTCTGGGAAAAAAATTACTGGGATTTCTTAACTCCTTTATCAATATTTTTCAAGGAAACTCTAGATGTGAAGCTACTTTAGTTGTCAATATCAAGAGGTAAAAACTCTCTGCAATTAAGAGATATTAAGAATTGCCATAATTTAGCATTTGCATCTTTGATTTCACATTCTAAAAAGCAGCTGCAGATGTTTGCAACCCTGAGATGTGCTCCCAGTCCATTTTAAGCATTGGTAATTTAATAAATATTATTAAAAAGCATGTTATTAAGAAGCAATGGAAAGTCATACCAGAAATAGAGCTATGGTAACTGTATAACACTTGCATTAAAGTTTTATACATGAAGTGGATGTGGGAATCCTTGTTGGAGGGAAATTGAGCAATTAATTTTCAAGGCTCCTTAATGCTTTTGCCAAAAAAAGCTGGATGCAGAACACAGGTGAGAAAGGCCTACAAGAGCTTTTTGTAGAAAACTGATGAAAACCAAATAAAAAAACTAAATGAAAACTAATAAAAAGTAAACTACAGCAGAGCTGTAGCTCAGTGTGTGACACAAGAATCAGACTTGGGCATCTCCAGAGGCTTAGACCAGCTGCTGAGGAGGATTTTTGCAGGTGACACTACTGAGGTTTCCAAATGGTTTTGAGCAGCTGAGCCTTAGAGCTGGAGTCACAAAAAGGCACATGGACACAAAATGCAGCCTCACTCCTGAGGCTTGTCCTGGTAAGGAGCAGTGCTAATATAACATAAAAAGGGTTTTTTTTCTGTTTCTCTAGACAGCTCCTAAATGAATACACACCTTCAAAATTGTCAAGCTCAAAAAACATGAATGCCATTAATGCCTTGTGGGGACTTTGCCAACAGAAATAAATTTTAGACAAAATACTTTGTATATTCACCAACCCTGCATGCCCCTTGTCATCTGTCACATAAAACCATTAAAAGACATGAGGGGTTATCAAGAAGATCTTTTTCTCCTTTTCTGATGAGGTAATGATATTGTACATCATTTTGGGTGAGGATATCTACAGGATGGATGGATGCCCTGCACAGGGCATCTCTAAAAAATTTGAAGAGGGATGGTAAAAAAATAGCAGTGTTGCACTAATTGAAATCAATCATTAGATATTTTTGCCTTAATGAAATTAGTTCATGTATTCTACTCCAGGATCTTAAAGGAAAGAAGAATAATGTGATATTCAAAGTTAGGCAAGGAGTATCTACTCAGAGGAGAAATGCCTGCAATATATTCAGAATTCATATTCAAAATGAAAAGTCAGAGAACACATCTATATTGGCATGCTATAATTAATGACTCACTGGTATTGATAGCAAGGTCAGGTTTTTTTCATGTTTCATAAATCTTTTTAAAGAAGAAAGATAAGGCAACAGTTAAAATATTTTCTCCTTCTTCAATTCTCTGTGATCTGAATGGCAATTAGCAAAAAAAAAAGTGTCACCATTAATCCTCTAAATCTTAGCCTAGATTTTCATGATATGTCTAATATTGTGAATTTGAACAACAAGAATTTACACTCAATGTTATTGACATACATGTTATGACAGAAGCCTAATTTTTGATTTAGACATTACTAAACTAAACACAAAGACACCTCTGTGTCATGTTGAGTACTTAATTTTTTTTCCCTCTATTTTTCATTATCTGTGCTGATTAAAGAGGTCGATTCCTATTCTAAAAATGATGTACAAAGAATAAATTAATAATTTGCTGTGTCAATGCAATTCTTTTTAATTGACAAGCTGCAAGTCCTTGTACACTGCTTTGCTGTCCAGATGACAGTGCCCAATTTATTCAGGTTATCACATTTTCTAAGCTGTTGCCCCTCTGGCAGCTATCACTCTCCATCAGAATCATAGGCCTAAACTAATACTTGATTATTTCTAGATATTTAGGCAGCTGTCCTGTTGATGTGACTTCAAATGAGATTTATTCCTTCTTACAGAAACCCAGTGTTGATTCACTCAGCTTTATGGTCCTGTAATCAGCAGGAAGCAGCTATCAGGTAGTCTCCATTTTATTTCAACTGCACTGACTAGCTCAGCTCATGCTTTTCTTCACTAAATACAATGAAAATATGGAGTGAATAGTTTCCCTAGATGATTGCCCCATTTAAATGCTTAGAGGTTGGTGAGAAGATGGCCTAAAGCAAAATTCTGATTACAGTCTGCACCAAATGTATCAAGATGCTTCTCCAGTTTGGCTTTAAGGTTGGAATATGGACTGCTTAAAAGTGTGGCTAAAAGAGAAAATAAAGTAATTGAGATATTTATTGTGTCCAATGCTGTCAAATCCCCTCCTTTTAGTAAGGAACAGGATATGTAACAATCATAGCATTTTTAGTTTATTTTTTGCATGTAAATCCATTCCCACATCTGCCTTGTGCCAGTTGCACAGAGCCACGGAATGCTTTGGGTTGGAAGGGACCTTAAACACCCTCTAGCTCCAAGCCCCAGCTGAACTATCCCACCTGGAACCTTAATGCACAAAGCCATTATTTGCTATATTTAGGGCATAAAAAACCCATAAAATTCTCTGTTTCCCCTGGTGCAGTGAGCTCAACCCACTGAGGCTGAGCTGGGTGTTAGCTGCTTTCATCAATAAAAGCGTGGCAAAGAAAGCCCTGCAATGGTGTCACAAGATTTGTGTTTGTGGTTCATGTAGCTGCTCCAAGAAGGCAGGAAGTCACAAACGACAGAAAGAAGCAAACCAGGGTATTGTAATTATGTGTGATTTCTTTGGGCCCAGACTAACCCTCACCCCGTGTGAGTCCCCTGACTTAAACCCAGCTTTTAGTGCGCTCCCCCTCTAAACCAGCTTGGTAAATTTGACATTCTTCCTCAAGCATTGCTTATAAACCAAACAGCACAAACCCAACTGGAAGAGTTGTGATGATCACTTGATGTCATTTCCTCACCCCTCCCTACCTGAGCAGAGGACTGGAGACCCTAAACCTGCACTGCAGCTTTCAAAGTCATGCCAATTCCACATCCTACTTTGTTCTTACCTGCCCAGGCCAGGGGCACAAAGAACAAAGATCCAGCCCAGGAAATCTGCACTGCAACGTTCCAGGCCCACATTCAGGCTTCTAAAATTGCCACAAAAATGAAATAGCATGTGCATTAGAATACACCATGCTTCTTGGACAATTTCGTCATAATTTGTCATTCATTCTGAGATATTCATTTGTCTAAAAGCAATTAAAGCTTAATTGCTGCATAACCTGAATAATTTAGAAATGCAAATTAGGATAGCAGACAAGCAAGTATGTGTTCATTAATTTCTTTGTTATCACCATCTGTTTAATTAAAAAAATGAGTTTTACTGAATGACAGCTTGCTAACTATATAAACGTTTTCCTTAATTGAAAATGTCTTTTGCAATTGAGGTCAGCATCTGACAAAAATTGTTTGAGCTTTTTCAAAAAACATTTTCTCTAAACAAATTGTTGCATTTTTAAATTCACATTAAAAAACATTGCCGACATATGCAGTGTAATTCAAGAAATGACATCTCCACTTCTTAATGCAAAGCCATAATTTCAGGAAAAAAATCAGTGCTTTGGAAAAGTGATGGTTATTACATGAAAGGTATGTGCAATTTATCATCTTTATTATAGATTATTTCGAAAACTTTTATAAAATCTAGACTCAAAATATGAATACCTCTGGCAAAAAAAGGAAAATCATCTGAAGAAGGAAAGAATGTTTCAAAAGATGGATCATATGACGCAGTCTTTTTGTTTGGGAAATAAACCTCAGATTAAAGATGTGTTTGTTCTCACTCTCTTCCCCTTTGTAGAAAATTACTGGGAGATGCATATATTGCCTTTAAATATTTTGTTACTTGACTTTAAAAAATAAATTATCATGCAAGGTGAGGGTTGTTCCCCCAAAGAGTTAGGGAAGGTGACCTGCCCAGTGTGGGTGGGTGCCAGCACACGAGCACAAAGTCAGGGTGGCACTGCAAGGCTCAGCCTCGTGACTTGGTAATTCCCTTGCACAAAGTGCCTCTGTCCTCAATGGAATGGTCTTTAGATTTTAACAAGTGTGGTAGAAACATCATCTGACATTTGCAGGCTCTTCTTGAACTTGGAAACAAAAATTGTGATTATCACTGAAGGCTTTGGGTAACACACAAAGATTGAGCAACTTTTTCATGACAGAAAAATCCAAGAGGAACTCATGAGGAATCCCAAACCTGGATCTGTTCTGGAGGCAAACTTTGTGTGGCTCAGGTGTTCATGGTTATTGTGGGCAGATCCACAGTTTTGTGAAACAGGAAAATTCCCTATGAACCAAAGAAACCCTGGTAAATTGCTGCAAGACATTTTTGCTCTCTTATGATTCGGAGCTTTGTGGATATTGATGTGTTTTCATGGAATTGCAGAGAAACTACGTGGCAGATTTAGCAGGCAACACAGCACAAACACCCATGTGGAATTACAGGAGAGTGAAAAATTGTGGAGAAAAGCAGCAAAGAATCTCACTGAATGTGAAAATATAAAACCCTGAGCAAACAGAAACAAACTAGAAGTTATCAGCATGGGTTTGTCATGGTTGCACAATCCCAGTGTTCTGAGGTGTTAATTCCTAAGTACCATATTAACATTTTTATGCATGAAAGGATCATTTTGGCTGGACATTTTTTCTCCTTTCACTAGATGGCAATATTGTATTATATTCCAGTTTATAAGCAATGTTTAAATAAACAAGGCACAAAGATAGCCAAGTAAACTGTATCGGTGCATTAAAGAAATTAAGGGATAATTAAATTAAAAATTTACTTCAATAGCTTGTATTTCCACAACCTCTCTCAGTAAGAATATCACTTGGGTTCTGTCTTTGATAAACCACGTGCCACCTCTTTGGTGGTATAGTGAGATTCAGCACTTTTCCCCCCAAATGACATCAGCCCTCCCTCTGCAGCTCCCATTGAGAGGCGTTGCCAATCCCTGTTTCTGTGCATGCCATAACTAAAGTGAAACCAGAGACTGAGTGCAAACACACTTAATCTCACTACTCAAAGTCATTAGCACAGTTTCCTCATTACTCCTCTATATATGTGGTGGCATTGTTTGGGATCCTTATTTGTGTGACCTTTCTACTCCTTATAGCTCACTGAATTTTCCCTTACCTCAACAAGAAGTCAAAAGGAATTAATTCTCTTGAGCCTCAGATTAAAGATGTGTTTGTTCCCACTCTTTTCTTGTATCTTTACAGCAAGAGCCAAGTGAAGCAGGAAACATTAGATGAAGCAGAAGACTGATTTATTGGTTAAAGGGAAGGAAAATGTATTACAGAAGAAGAATGAGAAAGTTTCAGTGACAGAACCTGCATCTGAGGTGTGTTCTAAACATTAATTGGACCAGGAAACAGAACCTCAGTCAAGCCTGCATGCTCAGGTCATTAAGCAAAAGATTTATTTGTAGTTTTTTTCGGATTCACTAGCTGTGTAACCTCGACAGGAATGATGGAGAGAGTTTGATTTCAGGTGACTGAACACCCATTTGCTTCGGGCATGTTTCTGGTTGGTAGGAAATAAGGTATTTAAGATTCAGCTTTTGAGAGCTGGCAAGAACTAGTGCTAGTGCACACAACCTGCAGAGTCTGGAGAAATTGTTTTAATGATGAAAGGTGATTAGGAACCAGTCCTGATGGCAGCAGCCTCATTTTTCTTCCACAAAGCTACTCTTTTCCCCTGGTAAACTTCTATATGGTGGCAAATCAAAGCAGTCTGAGAAACAGCTCCCTGCCTCCTGGTCCACTTGCTATCAAAAGGGCTTGAAAACTCTCTTTGACTTTGAAAAAGTCATCTGGTGTGATCAGGACTCTGGGACTGCAGCTGCAGCGTTTACTGCAGAAAGAGACCCAGTGCTTGACCAGAAGGGGAGCACTTGAGAAAAGCACCACCAGACACACACATCTCCTTTGGGCAGCCTGCACACATATCCAGACAGAGAATTCCAGGAGACATCCCAGAATTGTCAGTCCAGCCCTGACTTACTAATGACTACACGTGTAACAGCTGTAAAGCAAGGCAATAAACCTTATGCCAGAGCTTAGTATGAGCTATTCATTTCCTGCCTCAAAGCGGAGATCACTGTAACATCTAAAAGAAATGAAAATTTCAGATGTGGATCTCTAAGTGGCTCATTCTAGATACACATCACTGAGAACATTCTGTTGATATAACAGGCAACCATACAACAGAATCCATTTCAGATCTTTTATTGGCCTTTCCTACCATTTAAGTCTTTATTTAGGTCATTGCTGCTTTCAAGATTTTCAGTCTAATTAATTTAAAATTTGTGTTTTACAAGCCAAAACCTTTTTTCTTTTTGAATTTATGTCTACATTTGGTTTTAGCATTTCTTCCCCCTCCATCCCTGTTGCATCAGGAGTAATCAAAGACATTACCTCTGCTTACAAACCTTGTCCTACAAAGACTCTTTGTATCAGCAAAATCCCACTGATGCCTTGCCCTGGAAAGTGATGCAGTGAAAACTCATGAAAACAGAATATACCTAATCTAGTTCCTTACTGTTATTGCCTTGTGCAAGAACATCATCCATTTGGCCACAGACTAGCACCAAGGTAATTGGATTTTGGCTCTCACTAATTCCAGTGGAAAGCTGTAGAACCTTACTTCTAATCAATTAGAAACATCTTTTGGCTTCTAGTGAGATTTTTTACATGGACAATCCACTTATTTTTCTCATTTCATCAGTAACATTTATTCTGAGCTTCTGCAGTACTCAGGACAAGCAGTCATATCTTACGTGGCTAAAGGAATTGTTGGTTTCTAGGCTGTTCACATAAAATTGCTCCATTCCATTTTATGGATTTTTCAGTTTGCATCCATCAGTATTGAGCATGGGACACCAGTTATAGACTGTGTGCAGGGCTCTGCACTCACTGTGCAATGAAATAAATTCTTGGAAAGAATAATTCATATTCCCGGAAGGAATATTTTAACTAATATGGCTCCATAATGCACTGCAGAAACAATGTTGAAATAAAGATTTTTAGGAACTACTTGTTTGCCACAACGACCTTGGCATATTATTCACTACTGGATTGTGCCTTTGTAAAAAGCACCAAAAAAAAAAAGATAGCAAAGAGTTGTCCTATTCAAGAAATAGTTCAATGCCTGTGTTCCAGGTCAGGGTTCTAATGCATCATCACATCAGCTTCAGACATAGAGGGTTATTTCATTCTAACACCTTTTTATTTCCTCACTACTTCCTATTTTCTTATGGGAGGGAAAAAGAAGAGAAAGGAAAAGCCTCATGGATTCAAAGGCTAAAGGTATGTTTTGCTCTTTCAAAGGTTAGAAGAAGGTGAGGTTAAGGAGTAAACTTAATGGATCATTTTTAGTATTCTATTTGAATAAAATTTAAATTAGAGAAGATGTATACCACAGTATTTTTGAACTGCAAGATGCAGGATGCTATTGAACTCCTCCCTTGCTTATTAAATTGGTAATAGAATAACAAAAAGGACAAATGCAACCTCATTTAAACCCATATTTAGTATGCAAACCGCTAATAAGGAGGGTTTGCAAAATCTCTGATAAAATTTGTGCATAAACTTGGAGGGTGAATTAATAAGTGAAAAAATGATTTGGGCTTTAAGCCCTTCAGAGCCTTCTATACCAAACTTCCACACGTGATTTCCTACAGTGGTTTAAGATCCTCTTTACCCTTCCAAGTGCTTTCAGTGACTACTGGAAATGCTTTCTGCATATCAAACATCCCCACATCAAATACAAATGGTGAATGGGCATTCTGGCTGGGATATCCATCAGGACAGTGCTGCAGAGCTGCACCAGCAGCCTCATTATTGCACACTCCTGACTTGTGGCTCAGGAGGCCAAAGGAGAATGTGAGAATGCACCTGACAATTTTGAGTGTTATCTCTGGATATTTGGGCTGAGGAAGTTGCAGTAACTCAGAGCAGGCTCCAAGCAGAGCTCTCAGAAGTGTCCTGGTAGCTGTAAATAAGTGGAAGGCAGCAGAGCAAAGTGCTGGAGCTGGTGAAGAGCAGCACATTCATGTTCCCTGGGGGGGCTGGAGTGACCTCAGGGCTGAGCCACCCCCCAGAGCAGCCTAGGGAGGGACAGCTGCCCCTCTGCACAGCACCACCAGTGGCACTGCAGGGTACAGCTTCATGCAAGCTCCTACAGGCAAAAAGGAGAGCTGAAGACTTCACTTTTCAAAGAACTACCACCTCAAGAGGAGAATTTAACAGTTACCTGTCAAAATAATTAAGAAGGACTAATTTTTTTTTTTATTATATGTTGGATCTATGATGAATTTTTGGGAGTTCTCTGTAATCCATGAGAAGGGGCCGGGGGTGGGGGGGGGGGGGTAAGTAAATCCCATTTCCGCCAGCTGATCCCCTGACATTTCCTTCATTTCAGGTCAAAACCTCATTATTTC
>JAYDZK010000233.1:2358775-2374140 GCA_034509185.1 Euphonia xanthogaster
AAATCACATTGCAATCAGCTGATCCCATGACATTTCCTTCATTTAAGGTCAAAACCTCATTATTTCAATATAATGAAATCTGGAAGTAGACATTGGTTTCGATTTGCTTCTAACTTAAAATTCCACTTGGAACATTAAATGAAGTCACAACTTAATAGTGGCTCCTGATACAAATGCCAGAAAACATGGATGACCAGGGCAGCAAACGCCATGCCTGATTTTTAAGATACTTAGATAATATTTATTAGATTCTGAAGTGAGTTTGATGTATTCTACTGAGTTCAACACTTTCCTTATAAAAATCAGTTCCTTTACTACAGTGATAACTGCTATTCACAGTCTGCATCTGTTGATCTTTTGAAGTCTTTATTGACAAAGTATATTTAAATAGGGGTTCAAGCAACAGCTTTTTTTTTATTCCAAGACTGACTTCCAACCTACACAAGAAATTAATTTACCAGTTCATTAAAAAAAGCCTGGAAGGTCCCATCCTGAGGTCTGCTAAACTTTAAATACCTATGGATGAGGATGGCTGAGGCATTTCAGTGCCCGTGTGGTGCACAAGGGGATCATAGCAGCTCCCTGGCCAAACCTACACAGCCCCCTCTTGCTCTGTCATTCCTTCATGTCTGGTCCAACTTAGGCAGCTTTATCCATTTTCCAGGGAAAATTCTGCACTCTCAAAGCTGCACTGCCTCCCTGCCCCTTCCGTTCATCACACTTCTGTTACCTCTCCCAACCTCACCTCCTTCTCCATTAGAAGGTACCAGAAATACAAACCCCAGCGTTTTAACTGTTGAGTTGTGAGGAGTTTGGGAGGCAGGCTTTTATTTTTAGTATATCTAGCAGTAGCTGGGTTTTCCAGATGGAAAGATGATGCTACAAAGCACAGCACATATTTGTCTTCATGAATTTCTGTTGTTATGTCTCTGGCTGAATATTCATTATGAATTGATCAGCATATTTTATTGGTATGTCTCACACAGATTGTTTCTGGCTCTTGCTGCTTATCAACATGTTGATTCACCAACTGGTAGGCCATTTATTTTATCAGCTGTTTTCAGGGCTAATATTTAGAGGAAAATACAGCACAAAAATAACTAAAAAAACCCCCCAACAGAATAATAAAAGAAAGCCCTTATCAGCTGTTGTATTCAGTAGTGGCAAAGAAGTGCATCAGTGTCCAAGCTCAGCCTAATCAGCAGCCTGCAGTGTTGGTGCTGCCACGTTACAGCACAGCTCCAGCTGACCCAGGCAAACAGGGCTGGGGCAGCAGCTCCTATCTTCCTCCCCCAGACAGGCAGAGCAGGAACAATGCTGATTTGTTTGTAACAAGTCTCTTAGCTCCGCATCCAAAGTGTCCTGCATGACACTCAGAGCTGCTGCCATGCGCCAGAACAGACCCTGGGCCAGTGGGGTGACCTCAGATCACTGAGGTTTCAGCATCACTGATGGCACATTCAAATATAACTGCTTGGAAAAGCATGCCTCAAAGTCTGCTTTTCAATCATATGAAAAAACTGCCTTTTTATTATGTTTTCTGCCAAGACAGCCTAATACTAACCCTTGTATCACTCTGTGTTACACCACATTCCAGTCAGTCCGTGGTCTGTGCCCTCGACTATTTTCAGGGTCAAATTACAGTCAGCTGATATATAAACACCATAGATACACTCATCAGATAACATGATACATGCACAGCACAGATCACTTGGTGTTCTGATCCATCTGTCTCCGATTCATGCTAATTAACACTTCCAAACCAATTCTCCACTCAGTCAAACCTTTTGCCATCAGGGGCTCCCCAAATGAACCTTGGAAGGAAACCTGTTATTTCCACAGCTTTGGAATTAACCTGCCCAGAAGCAGAGAGCAGATGCTCAAGGGGGAGTGTGGCAGACCTGCTGCTCAAGTGAAGCTGTTACAAGTCTGGTCAGAGCTACCAAGTTCCTTATGAATCTTCATGCTCATCTTTCCCAGATGAAAAAATATGTTCTAGAAAAAATTAGTTTAACCCTGGGCCTAAATGTTGGAATCTCACATTTTGCCCTAAACTCTTGAGGAATATTCTGGGAAGGTTTGGTCAAAGGTTGGACTCAATGATCATGGAGGTATTTTCCAGCCTTGTGGTTCCATGATAAAGAAGGACAATCCAGAATCATTATTCACACACCTGAAGCCCAGACCATTGCCATTTGCACAGAATACAGTGAAAAACCACACAGCTGAGAGCTGCTCTGACAGGAGCAGCTAAATGCTGTCAGCTAAAGCCTATTTTACCTGGGGATTAATTAGTGAGGTATTTAACTCACACAGGAGAGCCTCTTCCAATTTGAAAGAAGAGGGTACAGGCCTTGCATAAATGAAAATGTGATGCGACTTGTCATTTAAAAGCCTACATTTTAAGAACCATCTTTTCTTTTTAGTGAGTCACACTGAAATTTATGATTTCTTCCAATATGGATATCCTTCCAGGAAAAGCACATAGAGCTGCTAGGGAGAAGATAAAGGCCAGGGTCAAAAAGTGCCAGTCATCCACTGATGAAGTTTGTGCAGTAGGATGTATAAATAAAATCATAAAGTTATGCAGAACATGTCAACACACCCAGAATACTTCCCAGAATATTCCTCAAGAGTTTAGGGCAAAATGTGAGATTCCTACCAATGCAGGGAAGTTTGAATGATAAATTAGGACAACTGGGAAGTCACTTCCAGGAGAAAATGAGCAGCTCCTTATTTAAGCTTTACTGGACCCCTGTTCTCATGCAGCACAGCCCATCAAGCACATCCTCTAAGGAGGGTAATTGGCAATACTGAAAACTGTTCCAGACCCAACCCAAACCCTTGGATCAGATTTTCACACAAGCTACCTTAATGGCTCTTTAAATACCAGATGTTTTCACTCTTGGTGGCAATAATTAGAAATTATTGTTAAAAGATTTAATTTGTTTCAGCTTAAGTTTATGTTTGATGTGAGAACTCAGTGCTTTGCTGAAGCATTTGTATAAAATCAGCTTTATAGAACAAAAATGGAAAATTTAAAATAAATATTATGATTTGACATTTTATGAGCAGCATTTTAAAGTGAGAGCAGTGGAAGGTTATGCCCAACATCCCAAAATTGCTTGCATGTCCTGCATATAATTCAGATTTAAGAACTGATTGCCATAGCAAACCATGAAAATCCAATATTCAATTTACTCACAAAGAATAAGTCACAAAAGCTGATACATTCTGCAAGGACATGTGTCTGTTGTTACAGTCACAGACAAATCATCATTTTTGTATGGAAATAAGAAAAAGATTTCTCCATCACAGTAGTCTGTGAAATCCTCCAACTATCTGATGGTCTGGTTCTTAAACACTTCACTGCTCCAAGCTCTTTTCATAAAGAATTGTGTTCACATTAAATTGACAAGGGCAGTGGCAAGGGGATGGACTCTGATCCTTTCATCAACAGTGCTCAGCTGTATAAAAATATACAGAGAAACCTGAACATTAAAAGGAAACTCAGTGATTTTCCTCAAGTGCTTCTTGCAAATACTTTTCGGCTCTACTTCTCTGCACTAAAATTTACATAACAATATTAAATAATACTAATAAATACTGTCTCTGCAGCTAAAATACAGGTACACATGACATTTTGTACACCGTCAGTTTGCTCTGGAGGAGAAAATACAGAATCACTATCAAGAACACTGAATATTTACTTCATAAATTCTAAATGTATTCACCAGAGAGCAAGAGATATGAATACCTGGAGTTAACTCAATTAGACATATGACAAACATTCAACAGTGTTGTGGAAAACAAGTTTTGACTGCTTTATTAATATTTTTCACTGGCAGAAACATTCAAAATGCCAGCTGCAAAAGTTACATTTTACTAATATTTCCATTACGCATCTGAAAATAAAATAAAATGTGCACGGCAACATCTCAAAACTGAATTAACCAAATCACATCATTCTGGGAACATAATTTCTGGAGAGCTGAGATGCTTCTCAGATAAGCAGACATAAAAATTTAATACCTTCCAGCACTTGATTCTGCTCAGAAAAACATTTCAGGATCTGCTGTAACTAAACATGGGCTACATTTGTAATAATACAAGCAGTACAGCATCACTTGAAATGTCAGTATTGTTATTCAGCATGATTTCCTCTGTATGATGGCTCAAGTCAATTATAATGACAGATAGCATCCTACTGGCTTATCTGATTACCTCTGACCTTTGAACAGCTGCAGGAAGCCAAAACAGCCTGAAAGAAGAACTCATGCATATATGACACAAAACTGGAATTTCATATCTGAGCCCTAGTCAAGAACTCATTGAATGTCAGCAGATTTCTGACAAAGCCTATTGCAAATAATCTCTTGGATGGTTTGGCACCACGAGAGCCTGTCATTTATTATGGCTGAGAACTGACAGGGGACATAAACTTGATTAATTTTATATCAATACCTGATATGAAAGTCATTACAACATACAGTTCATTTAAAAAACTTGGAATCCACTATCCAAAGTAACCATTCATTTTGAGTATTATTTCTTTTATCAGAAGCTTGGTGAGGTGATTTAAGGCTGGGCTTCACAGGGAAACAAAAATCAATATCAAGTACAATTGTGTGTATTCAAAAAATGTATTTCTTTTTGAACAACAGATTACCAACCAACAGTTACTAACTACTGACCAACAGATTACCAACTCAGAGAAGTCTCTCACCACTCCCATGTCCTTTCTCATTCCTTAGATCTGAGTAGTCAAATGTGACTGGTAACTAATCAAAAGCTTATCTTTGTGCTGCTAAAAACAAACCCATTCCTCATGCTATTCTGAAAAAGCCATCCAAAATGAAGCTGCACCTGCCTCTCATAATAGGCTGATATTAATTTAAATTGTCTTCAAAAACCTTCAATTAATTTTCATGGATTTTTTCAAACTGATTATATTAGTTTAAAAAAATGGTTTTAAATTCTCTGTACGAAAAAACCACCAAGACAAATTAATAGAATAGAAATGTGAAAGTTCCACAACTGAGACGGAATCCCAGCTGTCCTTGGGAAAACACAACAGCCACCATTATCTGTACCTGGAGCACAGTTTCCCAAGAAATCAGTGGTACCATGAGCTACCTCCTTTGGGAGTCAGCTGAGAGAATGAACAGCACAAAGCAGCTCAAGGTTACATTTATTGACAAAAGAACTTTAAAGATGAAAACCAAAATGCCACAATCAGTTGGCTTCTAAAACTTATATTTGTAGTATCTGGCTAACTGAGAACAAAAAAAGAGAAAAGTAAAATATCTACAGAGTTTTTTGTCCTGCCTATTGCCTTCTAAAAACTAATTATGCCAGTTCATGCTTTAAAAGGAAAGTTGTTATTTCTTGGTTGCTTGCTTTAATTTACAAACCTTTCTTTGGGAGCTCATTTTTAAAAAAGGGTCTGCCCAGGTGCTCCTAAAGGTCCCATCACACCCTCGTGTCATTTTCTCACTCTCCTTTGCACCAGTTGCACATTCCTTGGGGCTTTGGCAACCTCAGTGCTTGGTCAATCCCCGACCCTGAGGACTCTGCCCAGCTCTGCAAAGTGCTCACAGTAAAAATAAGGACACCTGACTCAATGGAATGGGGACCTTCTCTCCAATGAGTTTCGGAAAAACAAATATTGAAGAGATGAAAGAATGCAATTAGGATAGCAATACATCTCAAACAATGTTAATAACCTTTAGAAGCAGAGAGAATACCCAGTTTATTCAGCTATCATAAAACAAATATTAAACATACTCTGGGAAAAAGGAAAAGATATGTAATTTCTGCACAGAAAAGTAATTAAAAAGTGAACAGAATGGCTTGGCAGCTGCACAGAAATCCCCTCCAATATCTCAAACAGCCATACTGGTGCAAGATGCTCCAACCAGCATCACCAGATAAGAATATTGCTGCAATCAAGGGAGTACATCCAATTTACTTAAGGTCTTTCAGCTACAGAGCAGAACTAATACAAGTTTCGAGAGAAAATTTGAAATATTCACATATTACACCTAAAAAGAGTAACTGAGGGGATTGTGCCAGAATGCTTTATTGTGTTCCTTCTAGAAGGAAAACAAGAATTTACTGATTGTGAGGCCCAAAGCAGTCAATACATGTCTGCAAGAGTCCAGCAGTCTCCCCTCTGAAATATGCTACAGGAAGGGACTGCTGTGTGTAAAGCTCTGTGTAGATGCCATAACATCTATTACAAGAGAAAAGTCAATTAATGGGCAATCCAAACCTTGCTTTGGAGTTTATCTGCACACAGAATAAAGTCAGCAGCTGTAAGAGTATGCTATTTCCTCCAACAGTGGAGAAAATGAAGATGGTTTAATCAATATTATGACAATTTAGGTTTTGCTACCCTACTAGCCAACCCAGTAAACATTTATTGTGCAGGAAGGGAATGTATTGGAAACAGGTTAGTCAGAGGAGAAGGGACCAGTTAGTGACTTCCTAGGAAGCCAATCCTCTTGCATATTCCAAGAGATGCTTCACAAAAGAAATGCTCCTGGAAAGCCAGCTGGAAGATATCCTGAACAGCAGAGATTTTAGGTTTATGTTTGCCTTAGAGGTTTTATTTAAACCCCTCAGGTTTTCAGGGTGAAAGAGCCTGTCCACCTTCACTGTGTATGAGCTAAACCTGTCTCCAAACAAGTGCATCAGCCCTGGGAGTTTTACAGGGATGGAAGATGGAGACAGGAGAGGTCACAGTGGCACCAGGGTGCAGCTCATTGCTTCTCTGCTTCGTGCAGGTGAAGCCAACAAGGGGCTCTCACTGCTGCCATTTGGGGCTCTCTAAAAACAGAGGCCAGATGAAATTAAGGGAATAAATGCAGTTTTATTTATTGAAGGGCCTTCAGGTACATTTGGGGCAGATGAAGCCCCCCAGGGGCCACAACCACAAATAGATGCCAGGTCAAGGGTTTGCACACTTTTATAAGTTTGGTCCATTTACATATTGGGGGTTAATTTTCTAATTATAGCTTCAGGTAATGAAGTCATTGACCCCAAGTTTGCTCCCCCAACTCATTTTTGTTTTACATTTCTCTGGGCCCTGAGGCAGTGAGGTGTCCTTGGTTCCCAGCCTGGAGAGGAGTTGCTGTGTCTGCCCCAAATGGGAAAGCAGCAGCTCACACTGAATATGGAGTTCAGAGTTATGCACTAAAGAACTGCAGGATTGCAAATACATGAAAAAATATAAAAGCTCAAATCCTAAGGCCTCATCACAACAAACATCACAAAGAGGAATGTTTATTTTTGCTATAGTTGTGCACTTTGTACCAGTCCACCCCCTTGTGCTTCCACCTCACAATTTAGAAGCCAGGTTTGTGCCTTAGAGAATGTCTATGGGAAATTTGAGAACCAGTTATTCTTTGAGGGCAGCTGAATCAAGGAGTGAAGCATGCAAGGTTTGAGCTGCAATGCTGAGGCCTTCCAGCTTCATTTTCACTCCTCGTGCTGGGGTGTGCAAAACAGGGGGAAAAGCTTAAAACTAAATGTACAGTAGAGAAAATGGGTCCCAAAGTGCCTAAATGAACCTCATCCTCCTTTTAATAATCTCCCTAAGCTTCCACAGAAAATACCTTCCTTTGTTTTTAAACCAGAAATTACAAGACAATTAATGTTTTGTTAAAAAAATTGTTGTTAAGGTTGTTTTTTGAACTCAAACAGCAATACTTTACAGTAAATGGACTTTATTTAATGCTCAATTAAATTTTAATTGCTTGGTGACACTATTCATAATCATCAAACTAGCTAATGTTTATTAATAGCCATTTCTGATAGAGTATAGCACCTCAGATTTCCATGTGAATTTGGGAAGACAAAAATAAATTTGATACAGTTCCCAGCTGAACAATCACATTAAACACACTTCTTGCTTTAATGCTCAGGTGGCTTTAGGATATTTGAAACGTTAAAACAAATAAAGAACAGGTAAATAATAAACTGTAGACATTAGGGCAAAAAACACCTCTCAGACCCTGAAATAACTGAGACAGCACCAGGAAATGCATTGGAAGTCCCTTCACAGGAAACACGATAAATCATCAAGGAATTTCTACCTCATAACAACTTCTTAATACCAGACATTTTAAACACCCCCATCCTAATTTAACAAAGTTATTCTGCAACAGCCACACATTTTAGCACTCACCTCACTATCAGCAGGCTTTCCTCACGTGTTTCTCCCATGGCAAACTCAAATCCTCCTAAGGAACTTCTTCCCTTTCTGCCCTTTGGGCTTTAGGCTTTCCCAGAAGCTGCTTCTAATTGGTGGTTTGATGCTAAATGGGGGAAGTAATTAAGCCCTTCATCATTCCCCACTGACCTGCTGCCTTGTAGGTCATGCATTTCCCACTATGAAGATCAGGTGATAGCAGAAAAGCAGAATACAGTGGATAAGCATTTGAAACACAGCTTTAGTGTGTGGATATAATCAACATAGGAAATTCAAGTTACTGCCACATCAGCCAGGTTTTTAACTGCAGACTGCATGTGAGGGCTGATTTTTTTATTCAGTTTTTCATTGTGTTTGGGGGAACTGAGGTGATGACCATCCTGGCTTCTACTGTGAGAACTGCACAGAAAGCTAATTGTGGCTTTGGGCAACTCAGTTCCTCCAGGAGTGAACACATTTATCATGGATAGGTGTGAGAGCAGGTTGTGAATTGCTCTGGAGAAAAGGGAAAGTCTTTTTCTGTCATCAGTTTTCCACATTTTCACAAACTTCAGCTGCTCTCTTCATTCCAATGCATGATTTTTATCCATTGGAACCATTTAACCATAAAAATAAAAAAAGTTTTTTTTTCACTCCTGTTTCACCACCCAGAGAGTCCCTGAGGAGATCACTGTGTGCAGTTGTCTTTAGTGACAAATATCCTCACTCTGATTTTTGGGTGTCCCAAAAGGTGAGCTTTACTGGAATCACCTGTAGTCACCTCAGGGGTTTCCAGGTGCACAGCAGCAGGCTTAGGACAACAGAGAAGAAGGTAGGAGTGAAATGATTTAAAGGCATTTATTTAGCAGCTGAAGGGGAAAAGCTCCCTCTTCCCACAGCACAAACATGCTTGAAGGCACAAACCATTTCCATGAAGATATTTTCATCTCTGTGGTGGTACTTCACCAGCCAATAGCAGCATCACAGGAATGGCTCATTTCCTGTTGGAATGCTTTGGTGTGTCCTCCTCTGAGCCATGATTCCTCTGGGTCTTCCAATAATTCAAATATTCTACCAAGAGCAGCATTTCTTGGTGTTAATTATGGGCTCACTGCCAAAAGGCAAAATTAAATTCTATGTAATTTTTTTTATGTAATAAATCCATTATTTGATGCAATTCAAATCTAACCCAGAAAACAATTTTCAAACTTCTCCAGAATTCATTTGGCAAAGTTTACTTTAGAAATCATATTCTCCTCTCTAGTACACATATTGTGAACACAATTTTCCACACCTGAGCAGTCTCACCTTTGCCAAGTGTACTCCTCAGGCCTTATTGCCAGCTAAATGACTCCCAACATGAAATTATCATCAAAATTCTCATTCAAAAATGTGATAACTTTATTTTTTAACATGTGTTCATTCTCTTAAAATTGCTTCATTAATAACTAAAAGTGTTTATTATTTTGCAATCCTTTACACAGCATTTAAAGATATCACAAATTTTTCCTTAGGCTCAGCGTGCTGGTCAGAAGACTGGACCTGTGTTGGGACAGGAATGAGAGAGGCACCGGAGGTGAGCTCTGAAAGGTGCCCTGGGCAGAGGTGCTGGGGAGGGCACAGGGCTGAGCAACCTCCTGTGCTGTCTGCATTTGTCTGAAGGAATTGCTGCGTTAACTTGATTAAAACACACGAGTTGCAGAGGGAATGGAAATGCCTGAGTCCTCATTTTCCATGAGTTCACTGGGAGCTGCCTCCCTGCCCCTGGAGTGCATGAATGCCTCAGATATTTTGATAGTGAGACAGTGGCACAGGAAGCCAGCACGTAGCACAGTCCCCAGCTATATTTAATTAGGATAGCAAGGGTATATATCTGTATGTTTTCATTCTGTTAATACATTATGATTGAATACTTGTCAACCCAGAGCACATTTCCAAAAGTGGCTGAAGGTTATTGTTGTAACAGAACAGCAAGTTATGTGATAGTCTTCCAGAGGGCTTGTTAACATTATCAGAATTACTGGTGAACAGGAAAAGTTATCCCTTGGGTACAGGATAAAGGAGTGTAAAATGCTATTACCTTCCATTTAGTAGCTCTTTCAATAAAGGTCTTTTTAAATAAAGTCAAGAAAATGACATAGCTCTTTTCAGTTTTCCCGTGAAGTAATTACAGCTGTAGATCCTTGACTTTTTGTGCAATTTCAAATGAAAATTAACCAGTGTTAAATATCGATTGCTTTTCTCTATCATTAGGCTTAATGAACTAAGCATTAATACTGTCAAAATGGCATCTGGTTACTTTAAAAGGAGCTACAAAGATGTGTCAGCAGTTATTCCAAGGGCTATTTTATACACAGCTTATGAAAATTATAAACACCAGATTATTTTCAAACCCAGCAGTTTTCTGTAATGCCTTGGAATGAAATAACTGCTCTTTTCAAACGAGCAGCTAAGTCTGGAGGTGGCACTGTTTCCCTTCAGGAGAAAAGTCAATCCCAGGATGAGATGGAGTCCAACACACCCTGGTGCAACTGGTGAATTTATGCAAGGGACACAGCTCTTGAGGAACATAATTAAACTAACAGATGCCTGATATACACTCTAAATCCTTGGATATAGTCCTCCATACAGTATAGGATATGCCATCCCATTTCTGTTTGGACTGCAAGTAATTTAAGAATTTGAAGATCAAGACTCTTCAGCAGATTTACTTAGATTAAAATTTAATGAATTAATGAATTTAATAACCTTAATTGGCAAAAATTAGTTTAAAAGACATAAGACAGTGTAGAATTCTGCAAACAGGACTTGCTAAACTCCTCCAAAGGGTTCCTGCAGGTAGCTTCATTTCGGGTATGCCTTATAATTGTAATTCCTTATAATTTCTATTGTCATTCCAGCCTACATCCATCCTTACCTCAGGAACAGTGACACAACCACATTTTGAAAATAGATAAGGAGATTTGTCCACCATCAGGCAATAGACAATTTAAATCCTAGGAAATTCCATCTTTAATCCTACTCTATGGCACGACCCTCAAAACATAAGCTACCATTTATCTGTATAAATATAAATATTTTTGAGTTTTCCTCTTGGATATCCTCAATTCCTTTCTCAAAGTGTTTATAGGTAGCTTGCATGAAAGAAAACAGATTTCTGTCTGTCAAGATAGGGGTTGACTATGGATTTGTGTAATTTAAGCAGTTCAAATTTCAGGTGGAAACACGTTAAAAAATGTGTTGCCAAAGTATCCAGGAAGGAAACCATGTTCTTGATGTCACAAGAGTCTCACTCAGCACATGCAAAATTAGATAACCAGAGGCAGCAGCGGCAGAGGAGGAGGAGGAGTGTCATCCTCAGGGGGAGTGGAAGGAGCTGTGCCCTGCTCTGGCTGCGCTGACCTGCATTCAAGGCACTGAGAAATGAGTTCAAGGACCAGCCTCAGTCTGCTGCTCCTTCCATGTCTGTCTCTTGCCTGGTTTTGCTTTTCTAGAGGCCCCAGTGAAAAGAATCCTCCAGTTCACGATGCTCTGGAGCCTCTCCCTCCTTGGCTCCATCCCTGGGCAGGGATTCTGCTTCAAGAGCTGCTGTGTGAAGGAGGTCCCACCCTCCAGGTCCCCTGTCCCTGGCTGTGTGAGCACACAGGACAGGAGGGCAGATGGACAAAGGTGGGACATCAGGAACCTTCACTCTCCTTGTAGAAGGGCACAGAGAGTGGCTGAAGGGGCAGGGAAGGAGGCAGAGATGATCTGAGCCCCTCCAGCTGACCTCTAACCTGCTGTTAGATCATTTCCATTTTGTTGCAGTCCCACCATGTGATATTTTCTGCAATTAGTAAACCTGCCAAAGACCTTTTCCCAAATCTGGCATGCCAGGCTGAGAGATCCTTGTGCAGTCCCTGGTGGCTTGGGCAGCCTGCTAAACCCACACCTGCAAGGTAAAGTGAAAATAAAGATTATTTTCTCTACACAGACACAACACTGAATATTTTGTGTAGCTAGAATTAAAAGTCCGTGCAAATAAATCAGTTTCAAATTCAAAAAAAAAAAGGAAAGTAAAAGCATTTCAATGCTTGCTTCCATCAAGTAGAAAAGGACTCCACTTTCTTAACAGGTGTTTTAGTTGTGTTTCTTGATGCAGTTTATTGAGTGAATGCATTTTGAGAGCTTTAAATTGAGATTTATTTGTCCTTTTGCTAATCATGAATCAACCTTCTTTTAGATCAATTAACTAAATCACTCTGGAGGCAGCTCAATGCATTCTTTATGGATGAAAACCTTTGTTCTCTATTGCCCATAATATCTCTCCACCCCAATAAATACAATTAATAACCTACTTGCTCACTAGTGTTTGGAACTTCCAATGTTTCACAGCAATTCATTTCTTATGACTTGCTAACAAAAATAGATTTGAGTAAAACATCAATATTAATACGTGCTTGCATTCTCCCTTCTGTTCTTTCAAAAGTACTTCGTTTTCACAAAGAAGTTTATAATGGTATTACTCATGTCACCATAAAACCTCAATGATTTTTTAAAAAACAAACTTACAAGTAAAAATATGTGACTACCACAATGCATACTGGTGTTCTTTTTTTCCCACATAGCATACATAAACCCAAAATACATTTAAGGTTTCCACTCTGAAATCCCCAACAAGAAAGCTCCATTTAATTACAGTATTTATTAGCACAGGAAAGTACCTGGTCCTAATTTCTTCTGCAGTTTCAGCAAGACAGGGCTCTTGATGTATTACATTTCCTGTAATAGTACTTATATTCTTCCTTTTGTTAAAAATCATTCTGAGATGATAATTATTCTAGCCAAGGGCCAGGGATTCAATAACAGCTGAGACAAACCATGGCCTGCCAAGAACGGGGCTGCTTTGCTCAGGGAGCTTTTGAGTCAATTTCCATTTCATCAGAGAGGCCAAAGGCACTCTGGTCATCTCAGAACGGGATCCAGCAGCCCCACAGCTGGCCTGGAGGTGTGTCAGGGCAGCTTTAGGGTAGGTTTTAGCAAAATGCTTTTCCCCAGAGCAGGGAGGCACTGCCCAGGCTCCCCAGGGAATGGGCACAGCCCATGGGAGAGTTTGGAGAATGCTCCAGGGATTCCCAGGGTGGGATTGTTGGGGTCTCTGGGCAGGGAGACAGGAGCAGGACTGGATGATCCTCATGGGTCCTGTCCAGTTCAGCATATTCTGTGATTGTGTGTGACTCTGTGATTGGTGATTGTGTGATTCTCTGATTGTGGGATCCTGTGATTCTGTGACTGTGTGATATTGTGTGATCCTGTGATTGTGTGATTCTGTGACTGTGTGACACTGTGATTCTGTGATTGTGAGATCCTGTAATCCTGTGACTGTGTGATATTGTGTGATATTGTGTGATATTGTGTGATTGTGTGATTCTGTGACTGTGTGATATTGTGTGATATTGTGTGACTGTGTGATATTGTGTGATCCTGTGATTGTGTGATTCTGTGACTGTGTGATATTGTGTGATTGTGTGATTCTGTGATTGTGAGATCCTGTGATTCTGTGACTGTGACATTTTGTGATATTGTGTGATTCTGTGATTGTGTGACACTGTGATTCTGTGACTGTGTGATATTGTGTGATATTCCGTGATATTCCGTGACTGTGTGATCCTGTGATCCTGTGACTGTGATTGTGTGATATTCCGTGACTCTGTGATCCTGTGACTCTTTGCCCTGTTTTTGAGGCTCAGTTTGTGGCCCATCAGCTGTGCAGTTGCTGATGGCTGAAGGTCCAGGGCAGTTGCTCATGGACAGCCCCAGCAGCCCCCCTGACCCTCTGCACCTGCAGCAGAACTTGGGCAGCAGATGCCAGCCCTGCCAGGAGCACAGACCAGGTCTGGTGCCAGTGGAAGATGGTTTTGGGTCTGGGCATCTGGCAGAGTGTGGTCTGCTGGCTCCCCTGAGGAGAGGCCAGGGGGTGCTCCATGCCTGGAGCAGAGAGATTCCCCTGCAGCCCATGGAGGGAGTGGGAAGGAGCAGACCCTTCCCTGCAGCCACGACAGGGACTTCGTGGTGCTTACTGGTAAGGGAGCTCCTTGTGTTCTTCCTACAAAGCCACTTCATGGTATTTCCTTCTGTGCTGGGAGTAGAGGGAGTGTGGGGGCAGCTGGGTGGGCTCTGTCACTGGCCAAGGGCAGCCCAGCAGAAAGGAGAATGCACAGATCCACTCCTTCCATCGTGGAGGAGAGGGAGGGTGAGAGGATCCATGGACAGCATGGCACAAGAGCCTCTCTGCTGTGAGGGGACCCAGCCTGCTGGCTGCTGTGGCATCCCCAAAAGGGGACAGTGGAGCATCTCTGCCCACTCAGCTGCCCTGTCACCTCCCCAAAGCCCCTCACTCCCTGGTCAAGAGGCAGAGGCAGCTGCAGGAGCCCTGCGTGTGCCAAGGGCAGCCATCCAGGCTGGGTTTGTCCTGGGAATCTCCCTGCAGGGCATGTGCTGGCTGCAGCAGGCTCGGTGACAGCCAGCACATCCAATTTGTGTCACTCCTGCTCAAATGCTGTGCCAGTGTGGCTTGGCCTGTCAGCTGCTGCAGGTAAGGGACAAGAAAATGAATGTACATCCAGAGCAGGATGGAACACAGAACTCCCCTCAAATATTGCTGATATCATTCTGCCAGGCTAAGTGTTTGCATTCATTACTCCACATCCTCATCACTGCCCAGATTCTTTCCTCATCTGAACTCAAAATCTTGCATTATGATCCTAACTAAGATTGCACTGAAAAGTGAAGTGAATGTGGATGGTTGTTTTATTGTCTTTTCTATTTTTTTTAGAAATAAAATTCATGTTTCCGTTTGAAATTACCACACTGAGGGCTCAGCAATATTTTTTTTTTTTTACATCATTCAGGTCAGAAAAAGTTATGATTCTAGTTCTCCATTCCACTGTGAAATGAGGATAGAAGGTAATATATTTGTTTCACAAAGTTTTATGGGATTTCTAAGGTTCCTGCAACATTCAAAAATGAATTTATTCATAAAAGTGGATATACAACACATTGTATTTCTTATGACAAAAAAAGTGCTAAAATATCAGCACACATTAAGGTGTAAAACTCAAAAATTAGTAAGGTTCATTGCAAAACTGACATGTATTTATGGGAAGAAGAGAATACAAAACTGCGATCAAAC